>JAZGTH010000085.1:4217500-4550000 GCA_036877525.1 Chromobotia macracanthus | reverse complement strand
CAACGCTGACCCTGGGACAGGATTGGGTCTTAAATCTATAAATGAATTTGCACAGTTTTGTGCCTGTATGTAGATGTGTAGATCAGTTATTCAAATATATATATCTGTATAATTCAAAATGACATTCACAAGTCCTAGTGACCAAGAATGACTCCTGTGATGACAACAGAGTCAGGTCTTTAGGGCACTGCCTTGAGTTTTCCATGCCCTGAGTTCTCCATGCCCTGAGTTCTCCATGCCTTGAGTTCTCCATGCCCTGAGTTCTCCATGCCCTGAGTTCTCCATGCCTTGAGTTCTCCATGCCCTGTGTTCTCCATCCAATTTCTTTATGGCCCCCAATTTAAGAACCACTAAAGAACATGTGAAGGTGTCGTCCAAACCCACAGTGCATAATATAACAGTGACTGATCTGTTCTGATATACAGAACCATTATCCTACATTTGCAGTCTAAAAGGCAAAAGGTTTCATATTTATTCTGGGAATTAAATACCTCTTTTCAACACAATCTCATGGAATTCGTAACTATTTCACATTTTAACAATTTGATGGCTAATTCATATAAATTCATAGGCTCTCATTCATGCGTTTTAATACAACCTGCTTTTCATACAACCCTAGTAAGGGTCACGTTTGGGGGTGCACCTTCGTGCTGGCTTCTTTTCCAAACAAAAATGTTTTTGTACAACTCACATAGTATGCATTCATACATTCATACTAATTCATAAAATAGTTACGTTTTCCCGTGAGACCAGTTGCTCTTTTCTACATTCAATGGACATTATTTTCCAAACCACCATATTAATCTGCTTCACTGGTTTGTGTCTGTTTAATGGCTTGATAGAGAGTGAATGGATGAAAAAGCCTTTGTGAATTTAGTGTCATGATCATCTGACTTCACACACAGCATCTTTTGTTTGGCTTTGCTTTGTTTGTTTGTTTGTTTGTTTGTCTGAGGTGATGACATCACCGTGCAAGGAGGGAAGCGGATCAGCTGCGCCTCTGAGGCAGAAAATATCATCCGTCTCTCAGGCAGTAAGTCCTTTAAAAGTTACATTATCAATATTATCACTGAAATATTCTTTCATTTCAGCTGGGTAATAGAAAATGTATGCTGTTGTTTCGGATTCAATTGTTTTCAGTTTAGTTAGTTACAACTAATTGTACTTTGCAAGTGTTCTTTACAACTTTACCATTGCTTTGTGTTCATATTACAATAATGGGGATTTATTTTGTACAGCATTACAGTAGGGCATTGAAAATCGTGTGGGGGTAATTGTTATCAAAATGTCATAATACAAAAAAGCCTTCATTGTCTTTATGCAACATATAATTTCATATGGCTTGTTTTTTTCTCTAGAGTGATTCTAGATGTAATTTACACGACAATGGACAATTGAATTGCTTCACCTTTTCAACTCCATAGAGCAAATATAATCTTTTATTCCGTTTTCTTCAGACCAGATGAAGATGCTGGCACCGGTGGCTTTATTCTTCTGCATCTTCCGTCTCACCACAGCAGTTACAGAAGGTACCACATTTTGGACTGCGCATGTTTCCGTGTGTTTGTTTCCGTCTCATGTCGTTTGTTTCTCTTGCAGTGGGCCTTGCTGGTAAAGTGCTTCTGTTTCCGTACGAGACAGATTTCAGTTTTGTTAAACTCACGCCTAAAAAACCTCTGGGGCTTTCGGCGTTTACTCTATGCATGCGCGTCGCGACGGAGCTGCAGGGTGAGAGGCAGATCATCCTGTTCGCCTACCGCACACCCGACTATGACGAACTGAACGTATGGAGAGAGAAAGATGGTCGTGTGTCCTTTTATCTCAGCGGCGATGGGGCGTTTTTCCACCTGCCTCCTCTGTCCACCTTCCGGGCTCACCTGTGTCTTACCTGGGCATCGCGCACGGGCATCACCGCCTTCTGGGTGGACGGGCGACGCAGCGCGTTCCAGCTGTACAAACCGGGTCACAGCATCCGCCCGCGGGGCACTGCATTGCTCGGCCAGGACCCTGATAAACATCTGGGCGACTTTGAGGCAGTGCAAAGTTTTGCTGGTGAACTCACAGACCTGAACATGTGGGACTATGTTCTGTCCGGGGGTCAGATTAAAGCGCTGTATTTTAACCAAGCGCAGCGGGTGCCGAAAGGAAACGTGTTTGATTGGAATGCCATTGAATATGAAATTAATGGAAATGTGTTAGTGGTGCAAGATGAATAAGTCACGCTACTCATTCATTTTTGGTTCCCAGGACGTTCCGGGAACGTTATTTTATGGTTGCACAAAATAAACCTAACACAAATAGACGAATCCCAGACAAATAACCAAACTGGAACCAAGTAACGTTAGAGGAACGTTCTGTGTTTGCTGGGGAACAAACTCCACACGTACGTCAACATAAATTAAAACTCACTTTATGGCTTAATACAGGTGCAGGTTCTTCCAAAGATCTTTAATCGTCTCCATCATCATCATCATCATATGGGTTTAACTTTAACAGTGTTTCCAAAATACAGCGTAAACAAGCCAGATATAATAATCATATATATGTTATTAATATATGTTAATATTATTTCAACATCACACAACAGAACATGACTGTTAGGATTGTGGGAATTAAAAGGTTTATGTAAATTCAGCCCTCATAATATGCATGCATTTTATTAAAATGAGCATGGTGCAAGTGTGGGTTACTTATGTGACCACAACAGTGCAGTAAATTATACAGTACACACACAGGAAATATGCACAAATAGCCGGTCAAACTAATAACAAAGATGTCTGTGTTTACCATGCATTGACTGACGTTAAAATGTGTAACTTGCTTTGCAGCTGAAATAAACTGAGGTGCGCATCTATAAATCCTTCCCGTATGTTGCATCAGTTTTATAAATTCATTAAAATGATATGTTTGCATTTATCTAAAGCCACACAGTGTATTCAGGCTTAGGGTTCACAGCCAAACATTTTTGGTGGTGTGAACGTTTCCATTTGGTAACATTAATGTTATTATTACGTTTTGGGAACGTTCAAGGCGTCCAGCTTTTTAGACGTTGTGTTAACGTTATTGCTTGATGTTAGAACGATATTCAGCCATTTTTATTAATTCTGTAACGTTTTCAAAACGTTTTTTTCAGCTACAGGAGCAGCTTATTATCATCATCTTACAGACGGCCTGCAGGAAAAGACTTTGCATTGATCAAATTGGACGTGATGATTGTCAATAAAAGCTTCAAGGACCCTGAAAACAGCTGTGTGACTCTAAGCGTTACCTACATTATTTTGCCTTATTTTGTATAGGTCTGTCACAAGGGTTTAAATAATGATGGATTGAAACATGATTTATGATGTTACCACACTGTTATTTACATTCATGGCACATTACAAATAACAATGATGTAAATGTGTGACTCTCAAATGCTGTTTTCTCTTGTGACCGCTAGATGGCGATAATATGATTTGTTCATTATAAGTCACTTGTTTGGCCTGCGTTCATTTTTTTATTACGTCTAGCTCCATCCTACAAAGAATGCAAGATACAAATTGTAATACTGGCACACTAATTACACACTCAAAAGTATGGACTTCCCAGTCACCATCAAGGTATGCTTTTGGTGAATAGTATACATGTAAGAAAACATGTAAGAAAACATGTTGAAATGCTGTTGGTATACTTTTACCTAAACCCTATAAAATGTTGATAAGTTTTAAGTGTCTTGAGATTTAAGTTAGGGGTAGGGTTGGTAACCTGTCATTTAAAAAACCTTTTAAGTGCTGCACAGAAGAAAGTAATTTTGCTTTGAAAAACATGACGGGCAGTAAATTATGACAGAATACATATATATGACAGAATATATATATATATATATAATTACGGGTAAAGTCTAAAATATGGCTGATGTAGGGTCATTTTTTGCGTTAAGTTTGGATGAATGTGGAAATAACCCTTTGTGTCTTTTGAGGATGAGAGAGAGAGAGAGATGGGGGTTGTTCTGGGCATGTGTCTGCATGGATGTGCTGGTAAAAAGTTTTCCACATGACGGAAGAGAGATGGAGCCGGGCAGGCCGCTGGGCCAGACAGCAGGAGTGTGTGTGCGCGTGTGTGGGGAAAACAGCAGGGCAACATTCTGGACCCCTTCAAGCAACTCCAAATAGATTTCAAGGCAAAAGATATTTGCATAAGTAAGACGGGGCTCAAAGCCGTGGTGGAGCGAGGCATGTGTTCACTGAACAGATGGAACTTTCTCTGGGCTCTCCTGCAGAAATTATAACTTAATACAACATGCAAGTATGTGTGTGTCCTTAAAAACCCTGAGTGTCACTCTGACCATCTGAAGAATAAAATAAGTGTGCGACCAACCAAGGTGTGCTAAGAAATAGGAAGCATTTGGAAAATAAAGATTCTAAATTCTGGAATTGATGCACTTTGTTGCATTGTTTGCTCACTCTTGCTGTAGATAAACTTTACAGCAATCAGTATTTGCTGGTCTTTGATTACTGTACTGCACACGCATTAAATGCAATGAAGAAACCAAGCCAAAAAAAAGACATTCCTGTATCTCTGTCTGTCTGTCGCGCTCTCTCTCTCTGCAGTACGATGTCGCTTCCCTCTGGGCAAAATGAAAAATTCACCACTGGGCCCCATTACAGTCAAACTAGATCAGGACTAAAGAGAAAAGCACACATACACACACACACACAGTGACACACAGACGCTTAGCAACGCAAATGTAGCATTTAAAAGTGCAGAACGGCAGCCTCTGAACTGCACGTCACACCCTCGTCCCCTGATCTTCACAGCAACATCTGAGGAACATTAAGAATGGGTTTCACCCTTTTGAACACCTTCAGTGACCTTTCAGAGGTGTTGAGGGTCACATTCATTGTAACCCGTGTGTGAGATTTTTTATTTATCCAACAGTGTGCAGCAACAACGACCTGCGTCAGGCAGACAGTATTTTGAAATGATAAACTGGCGTGTAGGTCTGCACAGGGACAACATTTTTAAAACTAAAGCTAATATAATTAAGGTTTGTAGAAAGAGCTACTTTTAAAACCTGTACACAAAAGTAATTTCCATTTGTCTAATGTTCTCTAAAAGTTATCTTTAAGTTATCAAAATCACATATTCCAAAAAATGTTATTCTTAAGTATTCTTCTTAATATTCTTGTTATTCTTATTATTAAGTTTTAAAAATGTTACAGAGTTAAAAAATGTTTGAATAATGATCTTTTAACCAAGCAATAATAATAATAATACAATGTCTAAAAAAATTGATGTTTTGAACATTCCTAGAACTTTCAAAATAACATTTCTAACCTTTTTGTTACCTAATGTTATGGAAAAGTTATGGAAACATTTGTACAACCTAAAACGTTAGCTGGAACTCTCATCATTTATACACTCTCATGTCACTCCAAGCACGTTACTTTCATTCTTTCATGAAACACAAAAACAGATTTTTTTCAGCTGTTTTTCATACAATGAATGCAGAATCAAGCACCAATAAGGACAGAAACAAATCCTAAACGATTGTGGTAACTGTACGTTAAAATACTGTAAAAATGTGGTCACGGATCAAGGCTAAAAAAATATGCAGCAATATTCTTAACATGAATATGATGCAGAATATAAAGTGAACTAGTGTTTGATAAACAAGCCAGTTAAAAACGTGGAGAGAGACAGCAGAGTTACTACTGATGTGTCTTTAAATCTAAATGGGTCTTGTCACTGCCAAAAATAATAAATACATTATTCTGATTAATGTCAATTTAAAAATATCAAAAATAGCTAAAGAAATAATACAGAGTTGTAAAAGCATACTGGAACTGTTTAGTCAAATGCAGAAGACAGAGGCGACATCAGCTGCAAACAGGCCCGTCCAAGATTTCAAAGGTGTTATCACTCGCCCTTATGAACATATGCAATCTGCCAGTGAACAAGAGAGAGGCTGCGACTGGGGGCGGTGGGGAGAGAGAAAGAGAGAGAGAGAGAGAGAGATGAGATGATTAAAAATCACATGTAGAGAGATTATTCACAGAGGGAATGTTACGTCTTAATATGCCTCTTGGCTAAGTGAAGGCACACACATGCATATGCTAATATAAGCACTACTAATATGAATGCAGCGACATAAAACACGCAATAAGCATGCAGAAGTGCTAACAGGAAATGCGAGAGTTATTATCCCAGCTAACAGTGAATGTTCTCAGAACATTGGCAACCTTTTAAACGTTATTAGTAAACGTTAGTAGTAGTTAGTGCAATGTAACTTACATTTAACATACCATAAGAAACACAAAAAAAGCCATATAGACAGACCTTCTGAAACAGTTCCTCTTTTAAGAAAGTCAAAGGTTACTCTGCCTGTCAGAGAATCAAAATAAATAACAGACCCTCATATTATTATTGCTCATTATTATTTCCCAGTGACAGTATTTGTACTGTACTTCTCAACAATCACTATCAGTGTTATAATACTGTCAGTGTATCAAATCAATGTATTTTGTCCTCAGGATGTTATTTATAGAGAACAATTAAGATCAGTATGTGGAAAATGTCATCTGCATAAACCCATTTATATACTGCGTGGGAACCAAAGAAACATTTCATTTGAAATTCTTACATTAATGCTGTTTACTTGTGTTGTACAGGAACAGTCAGTTTAGATTCTGTTGTTTTCAGGGACATGAGAATGAGTTGAAGACAGAGGTGCACAACATGGCCTTATGAGGACCTACACAATCTACACTTACTGTATGTGCTTCTTTTACAGATCATTAACAAATCATTGACATTAACAAGGAATATGGTCTTACTTTACCTCTTTTACTTTACTTTACTTCTTGCTTCTACAACATCTTCCTCTAGAAAGTGGATGCAACACAGATGCTGGAATTTGCTCTTATTCCAAAACATCAGTGAGATCAGAGACTGATTTCCAATTTATTCCAAAGGAGCATTGTGGGGTTCAGGGCTTTGTGCAGCCCTGCAGTTCCTCCACAACAGACTCATCGTGTCTAATAACAGAAAAGTTCTCCACAAACTGTAGCTACTACATAAGAGGCACATAACAATTTTAGGTTGTAAGAATGTTTCCCTAACATTTCCATTAAGCAAAACAAACGTTAAAAAAGTCATTTTGAAAGTTCTCGGAACAGTTTAGACAAATTTTTAGACATGTATTACCATTATTGCTTTGTTATAAGAATGCTATTCAAACATTTTTAATTCTGTAACGTTTTTAAAACATTCCACTTGCTACTTATGAATTATTGTTTTTAAAATATATGATATACCTATTTATATGCACACACACATATATATATATATGTATGTATATATGATATATAACCTTTAAAAAACTTACTATCGTTACTGCAATAACTTTTTTGAGAGAACTTTTAGAGAACATTAGCCAATGTTCTGAGAGTGTTTCTTGTTAGCTGGGTAACATCAGCCATCTTACCTGACAACAAATGAAACATACGATCTCCACACCATTCAGTAACGTACATCGTAATATACTTTGTTCAGGTTTTTCATCTGCACAAACACAACAAAAATCTTTCATTTGTACTTCTGTAGTCTTTTTTTACCAGAAGCCATCAACTGTAAGAGCTCTTCCACTAAAGTCACAATGAACACACACACACACACACCAGTTCTTGGTGCCAGTAGGCAGGGACTTGCCTGAAAGATTGAAAGCAATTAAAACTATCATCTGCAATGGCTACAGGCAGGCCTGTGGCTGCAAGCTAGAGCTGCCAACCTGCATCAGACTCCAGAGAGAGAGAGAGAGCGAGCGAGAGAGAGAGAGACAGAGAAATTGATTTCAGTTTTGACACTAGATGGCCACCAACACTAGACAGATACGATGCAGCAGCTGTATGTCTGACTGAGATGAATTAGACAGTATTCTTGAATATGAAAATATACAGCACAGAGTATAGACTCTGAGTCAGGACTGGATCTATCATGACTTATGTATTCACTGTCATTTACTGTAAACGTCACACACAGATTTCTGTTGTAATGTTTTGCTGTTTACTGAATGACACTTTCACATTTCACAAGTGTTCCTGTAGCTCAATTTGTAGAGCATTGTGTTAGTAGTGCAAAGGTTGTGGGTTCGATTCCCAGAGAACATATATACTGATCAAATGTATAGCTTGACTGTAAGTCACTTTGGATAAAGCGTTTGCCAAATGTGTAAATATATCTTTTTATTCCATCCCTAATTGTAAGAGAATTCTCATTTTAATTCTCTCTTCATCTTTCATTTTTGTTCAATTATTCTGTCCTCAGAATTGTCACACTAACTCAGCATCTACATTATCTCTTCTGATTCTCTCTCCATCTCTCTCTCTCTCTCTGTGACAGGACGAGTTGTTCGGAGTGACAGGCTGATATCACAGTCCTAATCTCTGTCCATGCCACCAGCCCAGGACCAGTCGCCCCAGCCCCCGGGTGCCAGAACCCATCATCACTCTATAAACCCACCACACACACACTTTAACATACACACACAGAGACAGGCTCACACACAAACACAGACAGACTCACACAGACACACACTCATCTTAGTGCAGTGGCAGTCAGAACCACCCCTGTGGTGCTGTACTACTTCACTGTCCACATATCCCACAGCAAACGGGCCAGACAGGAATACAAGCTTGTGTTTCAGGTACACACACGCACATGCGACCGTCACGGGCCATCACCTCACCCTGAAACACACACATATAGATTTCAGTGAAGGACCAATCCAGGGCGGCCCTGTGGTGCCAGGATACATCACTGTCTACATCTGCCCTGGCATCCAGGGGTCAGACAGGAAGACCCTGCATTCACACACACACACACACACTGTTTGGGTGCTTTTGATAGGAAGATAATGACAGTATTTATAAATCAACAAAGGAAGATTTAAAATGTCTGAAAACAAAGATACAGTTTGGTACAGTTTGTTACAGGAGAAGAGTTTTAAGTTCTGCAAAGATTTTTTTGCAGTTCTTCAGAAAACAATCGATCAGGTTCAATCACTCAGAACCTGTTAAGCAAACTTCTATGTTTGGCATATTTGCCAATAAAAATACAAATGAAAATGTCATTTTGCATGAAGAAAATGCAATGAGAAACATTTAATTACTATTAAAAGTAATGAAGCATGTAAATAATGATAAATTATGATATTATGATATATTACTTATACAGCACGTCACTGTATTACAGTATTTCTTTACGGAAGGAAATGTGTTTTATTGTTATGAAAATAACGTTGAGATTCAAAAAATCCATCTTTCTATGTTTCCGTCTTTTTAAATCCTTCCAAATGATGAAATGAGGTGAAATATGACACAGGCCTGTTTTACTTTGTTTTAAAGGCCTCAGGAACTGTCTCACTGATCTGATCCCTATGTAATGTACACAGAAAAATGTATTTAATCACAGAAGAATCACAGAACCACTCCAGAACCTTTTACAGTGAAACGTTCTACAACCTGCTGAATACACACACAGTACAAAAATGAACCATGGTTTTATTATAGTAAAAGTGTAGTAACCATGTTTTTATTATAGTAAAAGTGCAGTAACCATGTTTTTTTTGTTTAAACTGTAGTAAAACCACGGGTAATTTTCGTAAGCACATTAATGTGAAAATTTAAAAACTGATATATTGACAACATATTGACAATTGTGCCCTCAGTCTATGAAAAATAATGTTTTGCTTTAATATTTTGTTTTCTAATTCAATTCTGTTTATTCAATTAAATTTCTTCAGTATCCAGATATTTTTTGGGGGTCATCATATAGGGAGAGACAGACAGACAAGCAGGCAGACAGACAGACAGAATAGAGACTGCAGGGACAGAGATGGGCTGGTAAATTATTAACAGTTACTAATATGTCTTAAAATGTCTATTTGAACCGTCCATTAACAAACTGTCACATCTACTCTGTCCTTCACTTGCTCTCGCTCTCTCTCACACGTGTGCAGATATAAGGGTCAGAATGATCATGTTGTCATCTGTAAGAAGTGGCAGTAAAGACAAGACATATGTGTGTGTGTGTAAATTTATACCCAAAAGTCAGCTAAACTTTACAAATCTGAGCAAAACCTCCTTTTGGGGATGTCCTCATTTGTATAAATACTGTAAAAATATGGAAAACTAGCAAAAAACTGTAAAAATGAAGAAGGTTTTCTGTTAGGATTAGAGTGTGGGTTAGGGTTAGGTTATATTGTGTTTATAACTAGCTGTGCATAAAAACAATACATATATGTGGAATGTCCCTATATAGACAAATAAGTAAATGTGTGTGTGTGTGTGGGGTACAGAGGTTCGAATGCTTCTTGAGATCTCTCCTTGGCTTTCTGTCTTATTTATTGCTCCACCTCTCTCACTCACTTACTCACTCACTCACTCTCTCTATTTTTCTCGCTTGGCTTCGTGCCTGCCGGTCTATCTCCACAGCCGAGCTGGTCATTGCCGCGAGCGAAGAGAAGCTGTCGCTTCTCGTTAACATCTTTGTGGTGACCATGTTCCTTGATTAGAGCTAGTGTGTGTGTGTGTGTGTGTGTTATGCGTGTATGCGTGTGTGTGTGTGAGATGCCCCCCTCAACACAACCCCCAGAGCTAGTCTTAAAGATCAGTGATTTGGTCAATTGGTCTGGCACATCCTATAGCAGTCAAACCCTGTAACACGCCAACAGACCAGTCACACACACAGACGGTCACGGTTCACTCTTGCACGCTTGTGTGGGGCCGCATATGTGCAAATACACTGTTTTCTCCTTATATCTCTTATAATCCACATTTAAATGCAAAATGTTTTGACAGACAGGTAGACAGAGAGACAGATCACAAAATTATTGAAAATGACTATTGTTTCTACTGAGTTTATCTTTACGCTGCCAATAAACAATATTTTGGGGCGGAATTCCTCTGTTAATAATTCATGTCACTGAAACACACAAATCAGAAACATTACATATTTTAAACCACAAATTCACCACATAAATGTTGCATTTGCTTTATCAGACGCTGATGTCTCCCTCCACATACTTTAACATGCCGTAAAGCAAAGCAAAAACAGAGCATTTCTATCAAACAGGGTATGTTTCATTTCCTCTCTCTACATGCTCATCTATGAAACAGCGCGGCTGTATGTTTTCTGCTCTGTGTGTCTGTAGTGTATATCACCTCATGCAGTCCAGTAACAGCTTCTGTTCACCCTGAGGCAGACCTACTCAATGTGATGTCATTTCCTGTCTTTAATACCGGCAGCTGTCAGTCAAGGTTTGATACAGTATCTGGAGTTTGTCTCTCACTCGTTTAACCTGTTAAGCTGTGACATCTCCTCTTAAAGAATAGTTTTATCTGATATTCCAGCTAACAGGGAACCTTTTTTAGAACGTTGACTAACATTCTCTAAAAGTTCTTTAAAGGTTATCAAAAACATTCTTGCAGTAATGTAGCAGAATGCTTTTTAACGGTATATAATTACATACATTATTTTTAAATTGTTAGTGGAATGTTTTAAAACGTTACAGAATTTGAAAAAATGTTTGAATAAAGTTTTTTAACCAAGCAATAATGTTAATACAAAGTCTAAAAAAACTGGATGTTTTGAATGTTCCCAGAACATTTCAAATAACATTTTTAACATTTTTGGTTACTTAATGGAAACAATAGGGAAACATTCTTACAACGTATAATTGTTTGCTAGGATACTTAAAGGAGGTACCAACTCTAAAGTATCAACTGTTATGGTAATAAACTTTTTCATATTTCAATAAACATTTAGTGGGGTGCATTAATATTTGCCTATTTTTGCACTGATCTAACATGATTCCTGACATGAGAAATAAAATATGATTCATCAGAGACCTTTTCAAAAGAAATGACCAAGTAGAGTAAAGCAAAAATGTTAGATTCAAGTTTTACTCTGTTTTATTATGTTAATGTTTTAGGAACATTCATAACATCCAGATTTTTAGACATTGTACTAATCTTATTGCTTGGTTATAAGAATGTTATTCAAACATTTTTCACATTCCGTAATGTTTTTAAAGCATTCCGCTAACAACTTAAAAAAACTATTTTCATATATGATATATAATTTCTAAGATATGTTCTAATAACATTACGTTAGTCTCCAGCGTTAATGCACTTCCTAACAGAGCTGCAGCTACTGAGAAAGTTAAACAGACCTCTTAACCAATCAGCAACTGCATGTCAATACAGGCAGATAACAGGAAAGCCAAAAAGCCAAACTGGGAAAAGGCAAATACAAAAAGGGCAAAGGGAAAAGAGACATCAACTGAGAAAGACAGAGAGAGAGTAGCAGAGTGACTAATATTGCAGCATGGCTCCCCTCTAGCTATGGCTTCTTGACTTGTTTATGTATGGCGGAGAGAGGGGTGAACATATGGTGTACTAAAGCGTGGACTTGTCTTCCCCACACCCACAGGGGCGTCTGTCTCACTGTATAAATCACACATGAACACACAGGGCAGGGTGCTGGTTCCCCTGTGCCCAGATTATCCCTTCTGCCTCCTGCATTCTGCTACATTCAATGTTTTCGTTCGCTTCTTTTTTTACATTTTCCTCTGTTATTTCAGGCCAAAACATCGCATTTACCTAAATATTCTCCAGACATCTCTGACAGTTGTGTGGGCCGCAGATATTTATACGCTGAATTTTAGTTTCCTGCTTTACAGTAAAAATATCCAAGCATTCTTAAAACGAGATGAACTGGTAAGGCAAAATTTTGTAAGAGAATTTTTTTGTGTTAAAGCATTACCTCACTAGTTTTTGTACAATTTGTGCTTAAAACAAGCAATAAAATTGCATTTAATTCAAGATAAATTATATGTAAACCAGTCTTATCATTTTAATTTTGCTTCTCAAATGTTTTAAGTAAATATAACGTAAAAATATTTAGATATAAAATATATTTTTGCAGTGTTGTTAGAATATTAATCGAGTGAGGATGTATCAGGCCAACACCATGACACACAGCGAGACGCAGGACTGAGAAGTTGACAGGACCACACACACACACACACACACACACACACACACACACACACACTGTCCCTGAAGGTTAAAGCATTTACAAATATACGAGCACACACACTTCCTCCCTACAGGTCAGTGAATTCACACACAGTGGAACCCTGCAGGTTGTTTGTAGCACACGCAAGCACACACACACACGAAAGTGACGCTCCCACCCTGCAGGGAGGGGTGATTGACAGCTCTCCTGATAGTGGGTGGCAGGAGCTGATGGTTCCTCTCGTTTCCTCTTCCTGTTGCCCGGGTCAGGTGACACCCACAGGTGCAGTGGTGAGCACCCCTACAGCTCTACCATTCAGCGCACCGTGAACCGTGTGTGTGTTGATGTTTGTCTGGAAGGAGATGGGGGGTCAGTTACTCATAGATCAGATTCACAGAGGCAGAAAGCAGATGTTCTCCATCACTGCCATACAAACAGATACACTGACATTAACGACACCAGCTAAAGATCTAGTGCCTGAAACGCTGACGGCCACATATACACTCACACAAATGCCATGCATACTTGTCAGACGAGGCAACATTCATACTACATACTACAGTCACTATTCTTGCTGTATAGAGCATATAGGCAGACTGAGTAATATTTCTGTAAGACATTCAGCTACATTCACAAACGTGCTGTGTACAGCTGAACACACTATGTGGGATATAGTATCCCACAATGCAATGCTCTTCAATTTTCAGTGTGTCAAGTGAAACACATAACTCAATTAAAAAACACAAGATAACCATATTTATTTTATTTATATTTATCTTCAGGTTAAAAAAACAATATTGATTTGGGAAATCCCTGAATCGTCTTCTCAATGTGTGTGCTTTAATTAAGAGGACGTAAATATTATCTGTACTTCACCTCTTGTCCTGTGTTGGCCTATTGTTAATGTAAAAGTGTATTTCAGTAATATAGCCAAGTATGAGGATTTCAGTTACCAGCATTTATATTTAAAGATGTATTCCATGTCTGCAAAACTAACATTTTTTATGAAATATTGATAACGTTTTCAAATCAAAAGTGAATCAAATTGAAACCATATAATAATCGAATTGAATCACCAAATTGGTCACAATACCCAGCCCTAACAGAGTCCACTGGTGCTATGATATAGTTAGGCTTACGATGCTTTTGAGAAACATAGCCCTGGTCTGTGTGCAGGGAACAGACAGAGGCCGCTCTGACTGGTGGACCATCTGAAGATGAAGAGAACTTCAGTTTGGACTGTTTCTACAGTACAGTGACCTTCAGGGATGTGAAAATGATGTTTACAATTTGTGGAGAAGTTAAAACACAGAGAAAATTGTTATAGCTAAACAAAGCTTCAGATAGTTTGTACTTTGACACAATGAGATGAACGATTGTACCAAAATGACCTCATGTACCAAAAATACATTTTTTTTATCCCATAGGAAACACCGCTTCTCTCACACACACACACTCTTTCTGTAAAATGTAGTATTGATCCAAAAAATCGTAAGAAGGGATGGGAGGGGTTAGAGAAGGGGAAAGAAAGAGAAAGAAAGAAAGATGGGTTAGTTGAATAATTGATATTTGCTGAGAGCGATATGAGTTTTCTTAATGTGCCTCACAGCCGTTAGCTCAGAGTGCTGCTGTTAGCATCCAACATTAGAGGACTAAAAACAGGCAGAGATCCCCAAAACACTCTGCAGCTCAGACACACGCACGCTTCGTCATGCATTCACACACGCTGGGTTTTCATGTTTAATGGGGACATTCCATAGACGTAATGTTTTAATACTGTACCAACCGTATATTCTATCCCCCTACACTAACTCTACCCCTAAACCTAACATCACAGAAAAACTTTCTGCTATTTTAGATTTTCAAAATAGATCATTCTATATAATTTATAATCTTGTTTCCTCGTGGGGACCAAAAATGTACCCACAGTCAAAATTTACTGATATTACTATACTTGTAGGGACATTGTTTGTCCACCTAATGTAGTGAATACCAGTGCACACACACTCTTACTCTGTTGTCTAAATAAAGACATACCATACCAGACATACCATACTATATGTTTTTAGAGGACACCCACCGACCCTAACAAAAATCCCAACCTCACACTTTCACTCTCAACAAATCATTTTCATTAATATTACAAAATATTATTACGTTTATAGAGTGACCTTATAAAACATCTTTTCCATTCCTACAAATACAGTTACATAAACAACAAAATCACTGTTAGATCATCAGCCTATTTCTACAATCACACTGTGCATGTGTGTGTGTGCGTAATCTTCTTTGATAAATGTGTTTATATTAGAGTAATGATGTACCCTGAGAAACTGTATGACTGCGCAGCTGGATCGCTGCATTGGCCTAGCAGCCGCAGTGCATGCGCCTGTGTGTTATGCGCCTTG
The DNA here is from genome assembly GCA_036877525.1 of Chromobotia macracanthus. Classification (NCBI taxonomy): domain Eukaryota; kingdom Metazoa; phylum Chordata; class Actinopteri; order Cypriniformes; family Botiidae; genus Chromobotia; species Chromobotia macracanthus. Next base: position 4,534,533 of record JAZGTH010000085.1, on the reverse strand, counting down.
GGTTGCTCTCTCTGACTCATTATGAAGTCTAGCTGTCAGACTCACAGATGCCTCAACATACGGACACACATTCTCTACTCTGTCTTCAGACTCAAACACACACACACATGCATGCATGCACATTTATTATATTCAGGTACACACACACACTTAGAGGTTGCTTGTTTGTAGCTCAGGGGACTTAATGTATTCTTAGTTGTTTTTTTCTCAGATTGGTGAGATGTTTCTCCTTATAATCTTTAGAAGAGGTATAAGTTGTTGGCATACAGTATAACTCTGTTATAAAAACGAATGTGGCGAGCAGATCTCTGTCTTCTGATTGGAGGCTGGGGTATACTGGCAAATCTGAGCACAGTTAGAGACATTTTCGAGATCTTACACAAGGTCTGTTTCTCAGAAGAAACATCTGAGAAGCAGGAGACAGAAAAAAAAACGTCTCTGTCTAATCTTGTTTAACTCGTATTAAATCTCATCTGTGATTTTTCTTTCTGTGGGAGTTTCAGAGCAGATAAGCAGCAGATGAAAGACCTGTGTTTCGTTCTGTTCCACGTATATGGCTTCAATGTACCTGGAATACAGAGACGTCTGAGGCAACCCGTGCTGCTGCTCATGTCTGGAGCATCACAGATTCCTGTCTGGAAAAGAAACACCTTCTTCACAATTTCTCTTTTTTTGTTCTTTTTTAAAAATGACAGAATGGCAGTTTAATAAAAAACACTCCCTACCTTCAGTTCATAACAGAGACTGTTTTTACGTTTCCTCTCTCTCTCTCTCTTTCACCTCATAACTTTAGTGTCCCTCTCTCTCTCTCTCTCCCCTGCTTCTACAGATGGTTAAGCCCTACAGATCGCGCTGTCACAGTTCATCTTCTCTTCTGTGTGTGACAGCACGCTTGATTCTCCAGGAAAGATCCCCCCACCCCCCAAAACACAATGACATTTCTCTGAGGACCTGTGTGCTCATAAACACTCACAAAACATCCCTCTCTCTCTCTCTCTCTCTCTCTCTCTCTCTGTCTTTCTGTTCAGATACACAGACATACATAGAGGGATAAATGTGTCGTATATCAGCCACTGAGATCTTTAGATGCAGTGATGTTATTCTTAACAGTTTAAAACATCTGCTGTCCTTAAAACTTTGACGTCTTTCATTTTGTACTAAACAAATGTCATTTTTTTGTAATGAGCTTGTTGCAGCATAAAAACAAACTTAAAACAAGATAAAACCACATGCACAACTGCATGAGAAAAGATTATAAATTTGATTTATTATTCGTACCAAATTGCTTAGTTGTTTTTGCCGTATCATAAATACAGAAATATTAAGAGGGGTTTATGCTTACAAGAAAAAAATTGTTTAGCCAATGGGGTAAGAAAAATAGTCAAAGTAGTCATAGTAAAAAATAAAACACAACTATTTATTTCTTTTAAGTTTTCATTGCTAACTGAAGACCAGATCATATCTGTTCCCTGAGAGATAAACCAGCACCTCCTCTGAAGCGATGTTGTGTTTAACTACAACAGTCATAAGTGAATTTTGTGGCGAGTTTGCGTTAAAGATATTAAATTATGTAGGTGTGGAAACAGACCAGTGAGAACCACAGACCCCCCATCACAAAGCACTGATGATGAGAATATCATCAGAGAATACCTGCAGTACTGTGTATTATTTAACAAGCAGTTTCCAACCTTTCTCCACCCAAATCATATATATGTGTTATGAATGATTGATGTTTATTTACCTGTCTGTCCTACACTGCAAGCAGTGCCCATTAAAATTGGATTCTGCAGCTTTATGCTTGAATATATCCAGTCCCAAACTGGGTCAAACCGCAAATGCAGAGAGAAAAGGAAGTAGACGGACAGAAACAAGTCCATAACATAGCTGACAGGGAATGCTTGTAGAACGTTGGTTAACATTCTCTCAAAGTTCTCTCAAAGTTATCAAGAAGGTTCTTGCAATAATGTTGGTAAAACTTTTTAACATTACATATATATCAAAAGCATTGTTCTTAAGTTGTTAGTGGAACGCTTTAAAAATGTTACAGAATTCTTTTTATCTAAATTTAATTTTTTCATTTAAAAAAGCTTTTAGAACATTCAAAATAACATTTTTTACATTTTTGTTACTAATGGAAACGTTAAGGAAACGTTCTTACGACCTAAAATTCTTCTTAAAACCTAAAACAGCAGCCCAATTAAATAAATAGTACACCCAGAAATGCAATTTCTGTCAATACTCTCATGTCAGTCCAAACCTGCATGACTGTTTATTCTGTGAAACACACAACAGGTTTTTAAAAGATTTAAAATAAAAACACATTTCATTTTATTAAGCTGCACAATTATTTTAATAGATTTAATTTGCACTGCCTTGATCATACAAACGTGTCACACACGTGATGCATGAAATACGGAACTGAAACTGAATTCAGAATCGAGTCTTTAAAGTGCTGTGCTAAGATTCCCTGAACTTTCCATCTGTGACTTTAAATTGCACCACGGCCCAATTAAGTAAACGGTCCCAGTGCAGTCTCCATGTCTCCTGTATAGACTGTACCGGACCAGTTTCCTAATTTGGAGCCACTTGCGCTTGTGCCAATGGCAGCGGAGGCAGGAGGGGCCTGTGTCTGATTGTACTGCCTGAAGGCATCCCTCCTAGAGAATATATATATCTCCCTTTCTCTCTCTCTCTTGTTCATCCATGTGTGTGTGTGTGTGTGTGTGTGTGTATGCCTGCATGCATCTCTCTACCCTCATAAAACACCCGAACGATCGAGCATTATCAGGCTCCCCTAGAACGGAACATGACACAGACGCACAGCAGGTGAGTGCAGGTCATGATCTGTGGATGAAAGTTATTGTGACGTAACACTGTAAACCAGATTAACTGCTTTAAGTGTGTTTAGAGCGATTGTGACAGAGTTACTTATTCTGTTTAAAAGTTTCAAATGAAGCCGCATTGTGTTTCAGGATTCTGATATGGTGTTGAAAAGTCTTGAACGCAATATCTGTTGTGAAGATGTTATATGTGATATTATGGGATGTTAGTAATATTGTGTGAGAAAGTACACAGCAATATAGCAGGTATTGCTACAAAGTATGTGAAACTGTAATTCTTGTGTTGAAGGGACTAGTAGTCACACGGGATATATCTCTATATATACTAAGACTTTGAGTACAACTGTTTGATTCTAGTTTCATGAATGCTGGATGTTTTAGCAGTAGTTTTGCTCGTTGAATTTAAACACCTAGTTTAAAATTATATGGAAAAGTATATGGAAAAATTACCTTTATGAATTAACTAATACACAGAATGCTGTATATGTGTGAAACTTGAACTTGGAATTGTATTCAAGAAATTAAAGTGTGAATTAAAATCTAATTGTTACATTTGCAATGTCACTGATAGACGTGTATAAAATAATCATTGTACCAAAGGCTATGAATTCTTTCATAAATTAGCATAGCTCTTTTTTGATTAAAGTGCCAACAAAAGCTTTTCATCTGTGATATTTACTGGCTAACAAGATTATTTCAAGAATTATGACTTTATTGACTTTGTGCTCATAGGTAGTCAAATCTATTTACTACATAAAAATGTGCTTAGATCACAATAATATTCTCATATATATTATTGTTTTCAATAGCAAATTTAAGCTGTGAAGACACTTCACAGATTCATAGTCCTATGTGGTGGCTCTCAAACAAACATGACAGGTTGGGTGTTCCAATATAACTTAACCAGTTTACTGGTAATTATAACAGAACTGGTTTCTAAAAGCAATAATAATTATATCAAAAACTGACTTTCATTCTGTTTATTTCCAGACTTTTCATTGCGAGCTGTACTGAGAAGAACTTGTATGTCATGACCAAACGTTATTGTCCGCTGCTGAGGTATGAGCTACACAAACACGCACTCACACACACACACACACACACACACACACACACACACACACTACAATATATTACAACACACATATGTGCTGACTATAATTCACTCAACTAATGTCCAACAAAAAAGTTACGATTTCAAAAGCTTTAAAATATGTTGTTATAAAAATTTAAAACAGCATTTGCTTTTGAATCAATCAGTTCATCTCTTTTGTAGCTTCTGTAGCTGCATCTGTGTGTGTTATCAGTTTGTCGAAGCTTTTAGCAAGAATCTCTTTCTGAGTGTGACAATACAAATTTATCAGAAACCGATCAGAAAGTGTCTATGAGTGTCATTACTGATGCTCTGGTCAAACCCTGAGGGTCTTCAAACTTACACACCACAAAGAATGTCCCGCAGCGAGAACAACTCTAAAATAATTTTATTGATTAACACTAACCGCAGCATTTGATGTTCAGTTAAAACCAGACAACGAGTTTGAGGGGGGTGGGTACAACCGCAAACATACCCACACTCACACACTTCTGTCCCTTAAATAAATTGTAACATACAAAATTCATGCTGTAAGCCTAGGATTTAACAATATCTTTTTTAAAGTAACTTTAAAATAATCCATTCAGAATTTTAAAGTGTAAAGTCGATGCATTCTTGGTCATTTTCTCTTGTAATACTATAAATGACTGTAAAATAATCACATCACATTGTAGGGTCTTACCCTCTTAAAAAAAACAAAGGTGTGATGTCATAGAAGAACCATTTTTGGTTCCCCAACAAACCATTCAGCCCATTGTTCTTAAAGGAACCATTTCTTTCTTACTTTTTTATAATCTAAAGAACCTTTTTCCACTACAAAAGCCTCTGGTGAAACAGAAAGGTTCTGCAGATGTTGAAGGTTCATTATAAAACCATACAGCCAAAAATGGTTCTTCTATACACCAATACACCTTTGTATTTAAGAGTGTATCAAGAAGAAATACCCATAAGCCCTTGCATTCAAACAGCATAACATAATAATGCTTTATGTGCATGTGCAAAGCATGAGACTTATGAAGTTGCAGATATTAGTTTATTTTTTTTCTCTGACTGCTGTAATAGATGAAAGTTTGGTGAAATTTGTCCCCAATCATCTTCTTTAGAGCTAAATTACCGCAGGCTGTAATTGTACACAAAACCCCGAGACAGAAGCAGAAAACTCATGCCTCACAGCGGATATCCCCGAATCTCTTTATTCCTGAACTTCCTGCCTGTAATCTGCTTTAATTCTCATTGTTTCTACCTGAAGAAAAATGCCAGCGGCAAAAACAATCTTTAAAAAAAGACTATGTAACATGGTAGTTTTGGCATAATAGAAAACTATTTAAATCACCTCTTGAAACCCCTCTTGGTGCTTTTTTTTTTAAATACACCTTCATTTATTCTGTTTATCATATCCCGTTCTTTATTGTGCTTTTATCAATAACAAATTGATAGTTAGAATTCATCACACTCTGCTGTAATCAATCCTTTCAGAAAAACTGAGCTGTAGGTCAGACTATATTCAGCTTATACTATTCAGTCACACAAAAAATACAGTCTGCAGGAGCAGATCCTGGCTTCAGTTTGTACACTGACAAAAGCACATACAGAAATCTGTCAATACAAACAAACACAGGAAGGACTTTTCATTGTTCAGCTAAAAATACAACAGTAATACAAGTAGAAAAAACAGTAAATATAGTAATATAACACAGCTAACACTAAAAAAGTAATTTTCTTGAGTGTAAGTGGTTTGCGCATCAGAATAAGTGTATTTATTTTGCTTCAAACATTAAAAATACTAATTGCTCATTTGCGTCATTTAATAGAGAAAAACAAATGAATTAATTAAAGTCTTACAAAATTAATCAAACCAATTCTGTCTTGCAAAGATGAAAGCAGTTCTCTTATGTAAAAAGATGATATTCTGAAAAGTCAAAGGGTAATAAAGTAAATCTGTGTGGAGGAACGTTTCTGTGGCTTTTATCGCATTTAATGAAAGCACAAGACAAAACTGATTCCTTCAGAATGTCTCAGAAGATAAAGCTCCACAGGAGTGAGGACAGATATAGACTAATGAATGAGGAGAGCAGATGATGGCTGGTGGACACTCTGATAGAATGAGTGGAAGAGTCTGACCCACATTCTTTCACTAACGATGCCTCACAGGCATTATGTCAATCTCTCATTAACACACACACACACGGGCAGCCGCACATCCCTCTGCCCTTTAACAGCATGTGCCTACAGCTGACCTTCAGGGTTCTGCTGCAAACACTACACTGAACATCAGAGCCACCACACAGGTGCAGCCCACGCACACAAACACACATACACACACGCATACACACACACGCACACACACGCACGCACACACACGCACACACACACACACACACACACACACACACACACACACACGCACACACACACGCACATGCACACATACACACACACATTCATACACACATACACATTTCCGATCAATATACTGTTATTACTAAATATCCTGTTTTTTCATTAGGTTACTGAAGTAAAATGCATAGCAAATGCTGATTCATGTTTAATAAAATAAGCTAATAATCAGGTGTAATAGAAATTTTCATTTAATAAAAATTCATTTTAATACTAAAAATAACTCTGTTATAAAAATAACTAAAAATGTATCCGTTTCCAAACATTTGGAAACAATTATTCTGAATAAACCTGAATATTAATTTCCCTGCTCTACTCTTGTTTTTATCATTCTTGTTTGTTTTTTTCACAGCTGAGATGGTCATTTTGGTCTTCTGATGGTGTGATTCAGTTCTGCTTTGAGCTTTGGAAGTTTATCGAGTGTTCACACTCAAAACATACACATTTTTTCATTCTGTATCCAAACTTGATTCAGCAACATAACAACATAAAACACACAACATCACGTTCAGCCGTACAAATAAACATACAAGCTCTTAAGAAATACGACTCAGAAAGAATCCCTTCTTCTACAGTCATACACCTGGAGCTTTGTCATACTACTCGCTCTCTATCCGTCTGTCCACACTGTGGTATCACTGCGGCCACCATGTCGAAAGACGACAGTAGGGTCGGCTGTAAGAAACAAGGAGAGAAAGCCCAAAAAGCCACACTACATTCCTCGGCCGTGGGGCAAACCTTACAACTACAAATGCTTCCAATGCCCCTTCACCTGCATGGAGAAATCTCACCTGTACAACCACATGAAATACAGCCTGTGCAAAAACTCCTTGTCTCTGCTCATAGAATCTGACTGGCCTTATAAAAAAGGCAGCCCGCTTCATCCAGACCAACTCCGACTCCAGCAGGGCAATCTCCGTTCCCGTAGCCCTGGCAAGAGTCAATCCGAGCGGGCCACGATCTTAGATGAGCCCCCAAATTTGGCAGCAAGCCTGGGGATTGGAGCGAACGAAGAGGGAGAGACTGTAGAAACAGAGAGAGAGTCAGAGAAAGACAACGAGATGACGGAGACAAACGGATCGGGAGTTCTCAGTCCAGAACCTGCAGAGACATGTTCTAGAGGAGGAACCAAGCGATCCAAGCAAGAAGCCGAGCTTGTGATGGCAGACATGTTCTCGCTCGAAGAGCAACTCCTGCGAGCGCACTCCGTTGAGGTGGAATCCAAACTGCGACATTACAGGTTGTCCAAAACATGTCTCGCAGGACCGGCCGCCTTGCTTTCGGAACAATGGCGCATCCTTAGCAACCAGACGTCAAGTACCAAACCCAAATCAGACACTGTCCCATCTTCTTTGTCCTGTTACGCCCCATCACCATCAACAGGCCAGCTAGAATGTTCTGACACTCCTGGTTTCAATCTGTCTCTGCTTGGCGTTGGATACCCGCTCGGCCCCGGACTCCTCTCCTATCTAAACCCTGCACTGAGCCTCCCCGCATCATCGGCCACTGCAGCGGCGACAGCACATGCACAGATCTCTCCTTTGCCCTTCCTGGCATCAAGTGCACAACTGGCACAGAGACACCCTGATCGACCTCTGCCTTCTTCTCACCTATATTACCCTTTCCTATGCGAGCACAGCTTTGGAACTACACCTTCCCCAACTGCGACTTCCGCCGACACAGGCAAAATGATTAAACCCCCCGCAGTGAGTCTGCCTCCTCCTTCTTACCCTTCCAAACTCAACCTCTGGAAGGTCCCAGCTTTGCGGCCTGTGTCCAACCAAACCTCACCTGCAGCGTGGCTGTCTCCCACATGTTCCTCACCAGAACCGGGTCAGGGTGGAAAGGACAGGCCCCAGGCAAGAGAGGGAAAGAGCAGCTGGAATCAGGATGCATCCTTTATCAAAGAGCAAAGTCTGAAGAGAACGGCAACATCTCTGGACCCCCACGGCGCACATGTGGAGAAGAAACCAGCACTTGATTTTCCCTTTGAGACCCTCAAAAACTCCCACAAATCCAGCAGGCCGTCTGTACACAACAGGTGAGACAGTCAATATAAAAAAGAAACACCATCCATGAAGTTTGAATATGTACTGCTAATTCCTTTAGAGCATCATAAAGGTCTACAGAATGCCTTCATTTCTCATTTGATTAAGTATAAACCTTATAAAATTTAGAGTGCTATTACTTATATAAGCAACTGGACAGTGATTATATTATATTATAACAAATTATATTATCAGCATGACAATTTGAGTGAAACTTGAATTAAAATATACAGAAATAACATAACATACAAATTGATGTACATATACATACATTTTAGAATGTCCTAGTGTAGAAAACAGCACGTATGTTCCCCTTTTGCATTAATAACAACATTAACTCACACTGGCAGGATCTTTACAAGTAGTGCGGAATGTAAAATATTTCAACCTAATTTTACATCATAACCTTTCTTTATTTTACATTTTTCAATATCCTAAAATTTCTTTATTTCCAGGGTTGAATATATATTTTGAATCGCAGCTAAATGAAGTCTCAGATTTTTGGACTGCACTGTATATACATAATATATTCAGGAAAATATTACCCAGTAAAACAATAAAGTGTTAGGATACTAATGTTTAGAAAACAGTCTCTCCCTCTCCGTCTGTTAATCTGCTCACTCAGGTTGGAGTTGATAAATGGTATTTAGATTCAATTAAACTGTTTTTTTCACAGTGCCCGCAGTGCAGCCGTCTCCCCACTGCATGTGTCTGAACAGCTGGAGGTGAGACAGAGAGGAATGGAGAGAGACATGGACCCCGCAGCTGCTCTCCTTCAGGATTTCTCCACCCTGCTGCAGGAGTACCAGAACACGGAGCAGCACGCCGCATCACTTCCCGAGCAGCGCCACCTGTGGGCTCACCTGGGAAAGATCCGCTCAGAGCTGTCGCACATCCAGCAGGCGCTGGAGCGGACGGCTCACTCCAACGAAGGGCCCCTCGATTTATCCGTCAAAAAGGACCCAATGAACGTGCCGGGAGACGCTAACATGAGAGGCCCTGCCGGAGAGACAAAACATGTAATGGATGAACTTTACTCAGAAACAGAAGAGGATGAAGATGAGGAGGAGGAGGAGAAAGATGATGGACAGACGAAGAAGAGCAGACAGAAGGGTTCTCTGCACACACTGATGAAGATGCCTGTAGTGAAGACCGAGGTGATGTCGGACGGAGGTCTCGCCATACGCTCAGATTCTGCGGAAGTTCTGTGGCACAGCAGAACCACAAAGTGTGAAGCCGACTCCAGTGTTCTTCTGTGTTCCAAAACCCCCAACAGACCTCCATCCATACAACATCTGGACACGCTGTGTCCAACCAGCCCACTGACAACCACAGACACAATGGTGTAGCTGACAGAACAACTCCACCTGTCAGAAAAAAAAAACAAGAACTTGTTTTTGCACATATACAGCTGGAATCAAAAGTCTGAGAACACGTTTATTGGTTCTAATTAATCAAACATAATGTTTTTCATTACAAATGGCAATTTTAATGAAGATATTTGTTCACATGATCAGTGTGACCAATCCAATTATTTGATTTGTGATCTAGGAATAGCACAGAACCTCAAGTAGTGTTTTCATTCACATCTAATTTTTTTGGTTTTAAATTATTCTAACATCTAAAACCTTTTTTGTACATCCAAGATGAAGCTTCTGAACAGCAGATTTTAAAGTGATCTCAGACTGTTTTCCACTGTTCACCAAAGCGCACTGCAACAACTTGATAAAAGCCGATAAACACATTCATCTCATGATTTCTGACATGACTCTGATTTAATTGATCTTTGTATCTGATTCTTTGTCATTCATACACAATTATGGTTTACATTCCCTCATATTATAAAGAATGAATTTAAGTGAAGAAATGTTTTAGAAAGACAACAAATCAAGCACCTTGAAACAGGGAGAAAATCTGAAAAATTGAAATCAACTATTAATAACTACTGTAAATTACAGTACAATTACTGTAGAGTAATTGTAAATTAGAGTACAATTACAGGAAATCAAACACAAATGAAGAAATCAATCAGGGTTAATAAACAAACTATGAACTGTGTGTCTGTAACGTATGTGTTTGTGATCTATTAATGGGTTTGTCTTACATAGACTTTTGGTTTATTTTCCATTGACTCACTTTTTTGTTGGAAATATGAGAATTTTTCATGGAGACATTGCAACTGATATTCCAAAGAAAAAGTTGTTTCACATAAGAAAACAATACATGCAAGAACATACAGCTAATCTGCCATTACTGTACAATCTGTGTATATTTAAGTTGTATTCATTTAAGATATTTAAAATTCAGTGAATAAAACATCCAGCAATAAACTGGAATTAAGAGCTCGGTGTGAATATTTCAGCCTTTGCACTGAAAGAAAAAGATGACGCTGTTTTGGGTAACATGCAGCATGCAATATCCCAGCTAACAATTTTAAGTTGTAAGAATGTTTCCCAAACATTTCCATTAAGTGACAAAATGTTAAAAATGTTATTTTAAAAAGTTCAAAACATTCACAATGTCCAGTGTTTTAGACTTGCATTAACAATATTTCTTGGTTATAAGAACATTATTATATTATATTATATAACATTTTATAAATTCTGTAACATTTAAAACATTCCACTAACTATTTATGAATAACCTTTCTGATATGGATATATAATGTTAAAAAGTTCTACTTACGTTACTGCAAGAACATTTCTCTTTTAGAGAATGTTAGTCAAAGTTCTGAGAACGTTCCCTGTTAGTTGGGATTACTCCAAAACATGCCGAATAAATACTGAGGGACAGATTTTATAAAAGTGGTTAACCTTTCTGTTAGAATATTCTGTCACAATGCAAAGTGCTTGGAGATAATCAGTTTATAGTTGATGTACGTTGAAACAATGCTTACAGGTGTACAGTATTGGTCCTGACGTGTTGTACTGCTTTGAAAGGTTACATCTCCAGAGGGCAGCACAGAAGGGCCACTGATGGGGCCCCAACAGAAGCAAAGAGTGGCCCCACACATCACCTCTCTCACCCGCTTTCTTACACACGCCCCTGAAAGGTCACCTGCCACAAACCCCCCGTGTCACAGTGCACAGCATTTAAACACCAATGACCTCCAAGTTTATCATTTTAATTCTGACTTTTATGTTAATAAAATCAGTTCAGATTAGTGTTTCCATTACCGAAACATAAACTGTGGCAAATGTCACAAACTGACTTGGCATTTTCCAAATAAAAAACAAAGGATAAAAAAAAATGATAGTCAAAGAAAATATTAGTGCATAATACAAATTTTGTATTATGCACTAATATTTGCTTAAAATTTGCTTAAAATATTCTCTACAAAAATAAAACGTAATTAATTTTACCCCGAGCCCAATTTGTTTCTGAGGATGTAGCGTCACGTTTCTCTTTTCATTCATAAAGCAAACACAATCACTTATAATACAGTTGCAAAGAGCAAAAATGTAAATGAATTTAACTTTCCTCCTTTATAAAAATCTATATGAATACATTATCTAAAAATATTCTCTTCAGTGGCTCATTAACTGAATATTGATTCTGATCAACAGAGATGGTTTTGAACAGTAAATATAAATATCTCACGTCAACAACTATTTTAACATTTAAAGCTCATACATTGTGCTGAATAACATCAGACAGGGTGAAATTATGTCAAATATAACGTTTTGCACCCTCATCCTCTTGTGATGAAGATATCACGTTAAAACGCGCCCCCTGCTGGAGACAAAGTGAAGTACAGTCGAAGGAAACGTTGCACCTGTATTTTCTGCAAACCAAATATCACCAAAAAAAATGTTTAGATAAACTTTCTTTATCAGAAACGCTAACCAAAAAGTGCATATTAAACTACATTTTAAAACATGCACACACATCTAATGCATAAACACGTTTTCCAAACTCATCAGTCGCCTTTAGGTCAATTTATACGGCACAAGTTTTGCACCACAAAAGATGAAAACCTTCAAACAATTTCTAACACATAAAGCTTTGGGGTCTGTGAACAAAAACCTCATTATTACCGGGTGATCAGAGCAACGCGTTGACGCTCGCTGCGCTTTATTCCAGCGCGTTACTGCAGGGGGCGCTAGAGAGCTTTCCTGCCTGCAGCAGCTGCTGCTAGTGGACATCCAGACATTATTATATTATATTATATTATATTATATTATATTATATTATATTATATTATATTATATTATATTATATTATATTATATTATATTATATTATATTATATTATATTATATTATATTATATGTACTATTTTGTTTGTTCATTGAACTTTGCATGTAATGTTTAATGTTTTTAAATAATAATTTCCCATTTCGTCTCTGCCAAAGAACATTAATTTGTTGACTGTCAAAATAAAAGGTAAATACGTCACAGCTGTGTGCTCCAAAACAATAAAAAATGCAATATTTTTTTTATGACTGCAGACAGAGCAGTTTGCAATGATGTATATATAATATGACAGTGAGAGACAAGCCAGCTAACAGAGAACATTCTTAGAATGTTGGCTAATGTTCTCTCAGAGTTCTCTCAAAGTTATCAGCAGAACATTTACATTAGCAGAACATTTTTTAATGTTATATATCATATACCAAAAACGTTATTCTTAAGTGAAATGTTATAAAAACGTTACAGAATTCTTTTAAGCAAGCAGTAACATAAACCAAACGTTTTGAACGTTCCTAGGACTTTTAAAATAACATTTTTACATTTTTGATTCTTAAAGGAAACATTAGGGAAACGTTCTTACATTCTGTTTCAGAATAACTTCCGCTGACTTGCCAAAAAGTTCTCATGGGGCAGATTAAAATCATGCAGTGTGTCAGGAAAAATCTCAGAATACATCTAAAAGATTTACTAAAGCTGTAGGCCGACATGTTCACATTTAACCTCATTAAACAGTTAAACAGATTCCAGTTCTAGAACGAGTGAACAGAATCACATCTCTATAAATCACATTCAGATCCTGCACAAAACAATTACTGTGTGTGGGTCCATTTCAAGATTAAGACTGATCCTATAGGCAAACACACACACACACACACACACACACACACACACACATACGGATGTAAACACAGACACAGTATTACTGAGCACTATGCAGCTGTGATAGTCAATCTCCAACAAATCCCTCAAAATGTCAGAACCTAAACCCCACATTTACTTCAAAGCACTTAGTCAGTGGAACACAGTAACCAATTAATCATGAATGAACAAACAATAAAACAAGAATTATCTTTGTGAATTATTTTTACTTTTGAATGCGTCCATAAGGAGGGTTCTGTCAGACACACATAACTCTGTAAAACTTTTGCACACCAATTGTTTACTAATTGGAGAAGAAAAATAGGAAACGGTTTCTATCTGCTGGCAGAGTTTCATGTAATTCCGACAATCTGAATGAGAGGAGACAGTCCAATGAACAGCACAGACAAAAGACTGCGTTCTCACAGTTACAATGTGTGTGCATGTGTGTGTGGTTTTACTTAACCATATACTGGGGACCAATTTACACCCAAAAAGTGAGCAAAACCTGACAAATCTGAGCAAACTCATTTATAAAAGTGCTTCACAAATACAGTAAATAAAGTGTTTTAATTGTAAAAATGCAGAAAGTTTTCTGTTATGGTTAGAGTGTGGGTTCGAGTTATATTGTTTATAACTAGCTGTCTATGAAGACAATACAATTTAGATAGATAAGTAAACGTGTGTGTGTGTGTGTGTCTGTCTTTTGGCAGGATGTGACAAACAGCTCATTCATGAACGTTCATTCATAAGTATCAAACGCTTTCATTAAATCAAAGTGTTAATGTACTTCAGTCTCTGAACACAGAACACAGTGTGTTGGTGTGCGCTGTCATGTTCAGGCAGGAGTTTATACTTCCTGTACTAGTCAGGGTCACTCTTGCCCTCAGCTGTGGAGTCAAAGGTCACACACACCCTCTAATTAACGTTTCCTGTTTTAGGAGGTATTAAAAACTCCCTGCCCTGGGGAGACACATTTAGTCAGACTGTTGGAGCAATAACACTAATTTATTAGTGATTTAATAATTATTAGTTATAGTAATTTACTATCCCTCTGTATTCGTGACTGGCACATAACTGGTCCTATATATTGTTGTGCTATAGACATAATGGTGTGGTATTACAGCAATACAATTAGTGCCTTTCAGACAATACAATGGATGAAACAAAGTCTCATAGTCTTACATTGAGGGAGGGGCCCCGAGTCATATCAAGAGACCAGAATGTCACAGAGACTTTGAGGTGGAGCTCGATTCACTGGGAAAGTAAATAGTAACTAGGTACGTAACCAGCAAGCAATCGCTGTAACAGCTACTCAGAATACCCGTAAAAACCCCTCACAACACTTCACCATCTACCCAGAACATTCTGACACCATGGGGGCGAGTTTGGCATAGGCACTACTTTCAAGTTAGTTTTTCATGCACTTAATGAAATCCAGCTCTAAACACATCCAGAACAAACAACAAATACAGTTCCCTCCAAAACCTGAACCCCACCCCCAACACACATACAAAGAGTGAGCTGAAATTAACTTTACCTTTAAAGCTACAATCCGTAACTCTGTAGGGTTAAACATGATCAAAAATCAGTTATTGAGCAAGTACATAACAGTTCTGTGTATCCTTATTCACAACTGTGAGTTAATAGTAATGATTTGTAATTTGAGTCGTTGGGTCCGATTTACCAGGAAATGTTAGTTTGGCTTCGATGGACTTCAACATACATACATTACATACATTCAATACATACATTAAAATAAAGGTTTCATTAAGGATCAAAAGAGGGTTTACAGTCTAATCTCACTGAAGAACCTTTAGAAACTCCACAAAGACATTTTATTTTTCGGTGGGTCTTCAGGAACGTATCTGATGACCATCCATTTCCTTTAGCTTTATTGGAGGCAAATATTGCAGAAAATTAACAAAAGTTAAAAAAAAGTTAAGAACAAAAGTTAATAATCAATAAGAAGGTTAATGATGGCTAAGAAAGGCTAAACACACACACACACACACACACACACACAATATATATATATATGTGGATGTGTGTATTTATAATAAATGTGTTTTCTCTGTTTTCTCTTGTTTTCAGTAACAGAGCTGACTGTATTTCTCCCCCGACTGTGCCTGTAGTGGTGAACCCCTGTGGACTTAAATACACAAATACATACCTATACACTCACACACGCACTGGTCTAAAGGGGACAGTGGGAGTGTGTGTTTAGTCCCTGAGGGAGGTAGATGAGCTAATGAATGAGAAAAGAAATTTTGGAGGGAACTTCTTGTCGAGTCAGAGGACACAACACACCCCTTTTGCATAAACACACACACACTGTTGCGTCAGGCCAGACAGGGTGCATGACCCTAAGGGCACAGTCTTCAGTGTGATGGAATGGATGAGTGTGTGTCACAGATGTGCGATCGGTTTCCCTCCAAAATTCACTGATTTACAATGTATCAATAACAAAAGAGTCACACACAATCACTCACACAACACAACAGAGAGAAACGGAGGGAATAGAGCTTAGAAATCAACAGGAAATGGGAAATTCTGTTGTTCTCTCAGAACAAACCTTGCTGTTTCTGAATTACCAACCGTTGTCCAGCTGTCAGGATATTCTTCAGTATAATTTTGACAATAATTATAGAAGATAACATTTGGGTAAGTGTCCAAACTGTCAAGCAATTGTCAAGACATCAGTAATAGTATATTATAATAGGTACAAGTTTTAACCTGTAATTTAATACTCTTGATTATGGACCTTTGAAGAGCTTCAAACTACATTTAGGATTAAACGTTATCTAGACTATATAACTAGTGTTAATGAACATGTTTTGTGAAACAGCTTGTTTTTCAAAAACAGCTTGTCTAATAATGCACACACACACACACACACACACACACACACACACACACACACACACACATTTGTTTCATTTTCTGGGAACTTTAGCAAATTGATGAAACTGGAGTGACAAGCTAAATATGAGGTATAAATGAAACATTTACTTTAATAGAAAGCAGTTAGAGAACATACGCTTTGGATCTAAATGAAGAGAAAATGTTTTTTTCTCTGACTGTTGCTTGCGTCCCCAAGACACATTTATCAAGTGTGTAGGTTTGATCTTTGTGTGTGTGTATGTGTGGTCTTGTTTTTCTACCATTGTAGGGACCAAATGTCCCCACAACAATGGTAAAAGTCACACACACCTACATTGTGGGGTAAACTGATTATTAAACATACTCAACAATGCTTTTTGAAGAGGTAAAAATGCAGAAAGGCTTCTGTGAGGGTTAGGTTTAGGGGTAGGGTGAGAGCTAGGGGACAGAATATACAGTTTGTACAGTATAAAATCATTATTTCTATGAAAATCCCCACACAGCATAGAAACCTAACGTGTGTGTGTGTGCATGTGAGCCCTCTATGTGTGGCAAGGCCTGTTTCCTGATTGGTCAGTAATTAGATAAATGAAACCCACTGAAAAATGATCTATGTGCAAGTCAGCCAGTGTGTGTGTATATATGTGTGTTTGTGTGTGTGTATAAGCCTGTGTGTGTCTGACTAATGATCTCTGACAACACAGACTCAGGGGTCAGTCGGGGTCAAGGCAGGAGGTCAGAGGGCAGCTTTTCACAGTCACTCAATTGGACTGTCATTAAAATCGTGACCATTTACATACTGTGAGCTTGTTTGTGTGCAATTCTGGTAAAATTGGTTTCTTTATAAGGTATTTTATAGTGGTTCCTCTTCCTGAAGTCCAGGACCCCAGCTAACAATTTTAGATTGTAAGAACATTTTCCTAACGTCTCCATTAAGTAAAAAAATGTTAAAAATGTTATTTGGAAAGTTCTAGGAACGTTCAAAACGTCCAGTATTTCGGATGTTGTATTAACGTTATTGCTTGGTTATAAGAATATTATTCAAACATTCTTAAATGCATTAAAAACGTTTTTATAAAACATTCCACTAACAACTTAAGAATAATGTTTTTGATGTATGATATATCATGTTAAAAAAGTTCTAGTAATGTTACTGCAAGTTGCACGTTTTTGATAAAAGTTTTGAGAGAACTTTTAGGGAACATTAGCCAACATTTTGAGAACATTCCCAGTTAGCTGGGACACTGTTCTAACCTGACTTCATCCTCTCAGTCAACCTCCCTATTCCTCACAATCTTGGGTCACACATTTTGCGTGGTCGGGCTCTTTTGTGCTTTTATTGATCCGCACTAACACACTTAAATCCCCAGGGAAACCTTATTTATCCCAGGAACTCTATTCCTGAATTCCTCAGGAATTATAAATGGCGCTAAAATTGTCTTTTGGGCTCATGGTGACTCAGACTGACTCTTTATGTCTCGTCTTTGTATCTGAACCCCTTCCATACGCATTACCATCACAAACATCAGAACCTCACTGACCCCATCACATACACAGGCAAAGAGACGCAGTCAATTAGAAAGCACATACATATGCAGACACATACACCAGCCAGGGCTTCCATTCTGTGTAGCAGAGACAGGTTTTTTTGTTAGTAAATTTGGTGGAAAACTATTTGGACCATAGCTAAGAAAAAATCCAGACACAGAGGTGGTCAATGACGGCCAACATCCAGGATATAAAGAAATGACAGTAACTATTTGTGTTTGCATGCTCAAATCTCTAACCCTTGGTTGCCTTAGTTAACACTACTGATTAAAGTCTCCTGCACCACATGCACTAGTGAGAACACTAGTTTCAGAGACATTGTTCTCACCTGTTAGATAGTCCAGTAATGCTTAGTTTGTGTGAAAGAGACCACCAACTCGTAAGGAAGTCCTTATAAGGAAAGATCCTGATAACATAAAAGAAGTACCTGCAAATCACATGAATATGAATCTTTATGAATCTTTATGAATATAATGATTATCATAAAATAAAACACGTTACTGGGTTCATCACTTTTAATTACCTCATACTACGCTTTAAAAGGCATGAGAGATGTTTACTTGTTGTAAATTGTTAGCCTAAAGAATGTGATATATTTCCTAAAGGAGTTAGTATAACATGTTACAATTTTGAACACAGACTGAGGTTTTTTTAAAACGTTTGTGCATTTAAAGCAATTTAAAGGCTGCATTACCAGAAGAAATTTTTGCTTGCTCAGAAGTTTGCTCTTTTGTAGCTCCGGAGACTTGTTGGTTCTCCTAACAATTCTTAAGAGAAGTAAAAACACAAAAATTGTAACATGCAGTAAAGGTACAGAACTATTAAACTAACATGGATAACTTGGTTGAATTTTGATTGCCAGTTTTAATATCTTGGCAAATCTGAGCACAGCGTGGGATGTTGTTGAGACGGATCTCTAAGAGAAACACATTAAATTACTAGTTTCTTTTGCTTGGGAGAAAAACCAGAGGGGAGGCGAAAAGTCTCAATTTAATCTCAGTGCTGTCTGGAAGAAACAAAACAGATTAGATCTTGTGATTTGTGACTTTCTCTCCTACGGGTGCAATTCTTGATAATGCAGGCTGTTTAAAGACTCCTCTTTGACTTTGGTCTGAAAGGGCTGCAGATATTTTAGACGGTGGTGCTGACAGCAGGGGGAGGGGTGGCTCCCAGGGGTCAAACTCCATCGGCATGCGTTCATTGTGCATGAATGCGAGTGTGTGAGCGCGTATGTGAGAGGGTGTGAGCTAATCACGCTTAATGCGAACTGACACACAATGAGCGAAGAGTCCAGACTGAGGGAGGGACACGGAGACGGAGCGAGAGAGAGAAAGAACATAGATATTCATCAATGAAGGAGAGAAGAAGTAAATGCGCTTGTGTGGGGGGGAGAAGGGGTGGACACACTTAAAATGATGAGATGCAGAAAGCATACAGCTTTAGACAGAGAGAGAGAGAGAGATGGGGAGTGAAACACAAGACACAAAAAAAATTAAATGAAATCCGAGAAGTTTCTCCACGTTCTCCAACTTCATGAGGTGCATCCTGGGTAATCTTTCCAACAGAAAAGTATTATCAATACTGTTAATACTGTTAACAACCATAATGTGTTTATAATTACAACAATACATTAAAGCTGCAATGCGTAACTTTTGCCTCTGTATCACCATCTCTGTTTAAAACACAAAATTTCAGGTCACTTTATAATACGTACGTTGAAGTCAAATGAAGCCAAACTGACATTTCCCGGGAAATCAGACCTGACAGATCAGTTCACTGAAATAGCTGCTTGGAGGTGTTGCAAAGATGGCCTCAGAGTGCAGAGACTTCCTTAAAGGGACTCCTGACAGGAGTCAGTAGATGTGCAGCAGCCGTGTGTGAAACAGTCTCTTCACGTTTGTCAGTGTTGTGCTAAAGGTAAAGTCAAATATTCCTACAACATTTAGGAGGAAAAACAATAAATAAACATGACTACACAGCTGTAGGGTGTGTGTGAGAGTACACTATGATGTAGGTGTTAGTATGAATGCGTGTGTGTTCAGTGTTATTTGTGTTTACGGAAGATTCGCTTTCACAATTCTCCCGAGCTCTCGTTTACACACTCGCTCATTTTCACGAAACATCACAGGACCAGGACTGCGTTCTCAAACACAGTTATCTAAATGTTACCGTTTTGACTTGACTCTTTGACCTGGGTTAGTACGCAACTGCCTAGCAACCACCTAGCAACCACCCAGAACACCATAGCAACAACCTAGCAACACCCTAAATTTTGGGCAAAGATCACTAACATTATGAAAAATGTGATTTCTGATATTTTTCTAACAGTTATTTGACAGGGGACTGAAGTCAAAACACACACGCTCACACAAAAGCTATGATTTTTAACATTGTACCAAATTAAAGAGGGTATATTCTGCATCGTCCCCTAACAGGGAATGTTCTCAGAATGTTGGCTAACTCTCTAAACGTTCTCTCAAAGTTATCAACACATTCTTGTAGTAGTGTTATTAGAATACTTTTTTAATGTTATATGTCATATATCCAAAACATCATTTTTCAACATCAATTCTTAATGGAACATTTTAAAAATATTACAGAATTAAAAAAAATGTTTGAGTAACGTTTTTATAACCAAGTAATAATGTTAATACAATGTCTAAAAATCTGGACGTCTGAACATTCCAAGAACTTTTAAAATAATTTTCTTTTAACATTTTTATTACTTAATGGAAACATCAGGGAAATGCTTATACAACCTGAAATTGTTATCTGGGTCAATGAAATGACCCATAAAGGCAAAGCTGGTAATGTATTCCCAAAACCTTTGACATATAAAAACATTCCCTAAATACAGACTACAACATAACTTGTAGTAATAAACAACAGACTAAGTTCCTGTGTTAAAGCTATAGGCCTTTGACAAGAACTTCCAACACAATGGAAGTAAAGCTTTAGGGAAAAAACATTCTTTTTTCCTATGTTAGAATTCCTGCATTTCTCACAATCTCACTGTTTCTGTGTTCTTTCATCTTACCATGGTAATAGCGTAAGTAACGGATCATTGAGGAACTGCACACAATGCTGTGTTTGCTGGCAGACCCCTATGAGAGAGCTGTGAAAAATGACACTGTTCTTCTCATCGCTCTTTCTCATGTGAGTGTGTGTGTGTCAAGAAGAAAGACCGCAAACACAGCTGGATCAAGATCTAAGGGGACTGAAACTATTCCACCCCCAACACACACCCACACAAACCGATAACTGGGCAGGAAACATGCTTCTGTAGGGTGAAATCACTGACCAATCACATTTATTCAGTACTGAAACAAAGTTGATATTTGCCAAAGTGATCTGTAAACAATAAGCAGGTTAATTCTGCACGTTTGGTTTCCAGCAGGTTCTCAACCATTTGAAACCATGCTTAACACTTTGAAAAAAATTATAAGCATTTCGTTTTTAAGATGCAATCCGTAACTTTTGCCTCTCTACTGCCATCTCTGCTTGAAACATACAACTGCAGGGTACTTATTTTCTGAGTGTGGATGACAAGTTTAAATTCTGTTGGAAGAACAAGCTACAAACGTTACACCATCTTCAGTACCCGGACGTGTAATAAAGCAGCCAGTTCTTCTTATTTCTGTTTACATATGGACACTTCCCATGAAATCTGACCCGACCGCTCAAATTATAAGTCATTATTATAAACTTCCTGTTGCGAATCGGGGTGAGGTGAAAAGATTGTACTGAACACTGACCTGTCAGTACTTGCTCAATAACTGCTTTTTGTTTGTTTTTCTGATATAAATTTTAGTACAGTATGTGAAGTTTAGCATCATAAAATGACCACATTTACGAAAGGTTTGTGGTCTTATACATTTTAATGCGATAACATTCATCGAAATAGTCAACACTGTTGCAACAGACACTAAGACATGCAGCATCGCACACGTGCAGCATCTCATGCACGCTCACACACAAACATGCATGTTCACTTTTGCTTTCATGTGTCTATGCTTTGAAGTGGCCAACAGAGAACAAAAGGCTCACTTTACACACAGCAGATCCACAGGGAACACAAAACGCACACTTACACACACTATGCACACACACCTCAGCAGGGCTATTGGACATGAGCCTTTGAATGTGTCAAAGGTCCTGTCATAACCACATCAAACACACACTCACATACACACTCACACACTCAGGCACATATACACACTATCCATAAAGATAGATTGCAGTGGCAATACAAAAGAATATTTGATTTGCTTATAATGCAGTAAGATGAAAGAGAGGCACAGCATGGGTCACAATGAGGGCAGGGCAACATGCAGAGAGCCCCATTTACCCCTAACCACCCATCCACCCACCCCTCGCCGCCGGAGTCTCTCCACAAGTTTAATCACATAAGATTGTGGTGGATTTATCACATTAACCTCACCTTTGATTAGATCTTACACATTAAAGGCAGGGTAAGCCTTTAAGTTTTTCCAAAACATTTTTGTATTCGGTCCTAATGCAATGATTGGATTTTATGCATTCAAAGCTAGCTTGCTATTGCTAGCCTCTCCAAAACTGCCTACCCTACCTTTCTGTATGGCAACAGAAATGAAACCAGATTTAGTTTTGACCATTTCGTGTTTCAGCTGAATTACAATGGACATCGATTAGGTTCCAATTACGGTTTTGTTTACATGTTAAATAATATTTTAATTGCATGTATATATGATTATGCATTATGTGCATGCTTTGATGAACCAATAAGGTTGATATACAATGTGCATTAACATTTAGGCACGTGCAGCCTTTTGGCATAGTAATAAATTCTGCTGATTAACAGTGTATTCATATTTTAATAATAAAGTAATCTAAAAAATATGTTTTAATAATACTGGGAACTGTATACAGTTGCATCGGACCGGGTCTCAGGACTTAATTGAACCTCCTGCTGCAGACCCATGTTATTTTTCAAATCCTCCCCATACATTTAGAGAAACCCGATTAAATATTCCTCTGTCGTCTTCACGTCGTGTGAATAGCAGACATGCCATTCATTCAACTTCACAGCCACTCCTCCAGCTCTGGGGGTGTGGCTTAAAGTTCTGCCCCGTCCCCAAACTCTTGCGCCTCCGCGGCGGGGCTCCAGTCTGCGCGTCCGGTGTCCATTACGCACGCCGGTCAGACGACACGGACTGACCCGAGCACAGTCAGGGAAAGTTTAGTTTAGACAGAAATAACAAGAGGATGGAGTCGGCAGATTTTCATTGCGTTTAACGTTGAGTTGGAAGAGCAGGGAAGGACTTCGTGCGCGCTGCTCTCCGGATAGCTGGTGCGTCTCTGTGCGCGGAGTGATGGAGGTTTGGGCATTTGGGAGTTTCGCGGTTTGGCTTTCATTTCTGACGGGGTTTACGACTGCAAGTTACTCCGAAGACCAGTGCAGCTGGAGAGGAAGGTAAATATCACTTTTTCCGAGTTAAATGCTTCACATTTCTGAACTTTATACGCATCCCGTTATGTTTGATCTGATACAGCCCCCTCCTGCTACCTTGGATGATTTTGGGTATTTTTATCATTCGCAAACTATGTTCATTATTTACAGATCATTTTATAATAGTGGAATACATTCTCATCTGTGTGTATTATGATCTTACCATTAATCTTACGATTAAGATTGTCGGTCGGTCTGTTGTGGGTATATTTGGGAAAAGCGCAGTTTCGTATTAAACGCGTTAGATGTTTGCGCAATGCGCGCAGCAGCCAGACGGAAAAGCGCATAATTGAGATACTTAGTTGGTAAAATATATGGGAGTTTGGTTATAGTGTGTAGTTAAAACACTTTAAATGGCTGAATGGGGATTTAACTTAACCAGTAGAGGGCTCTTGCTTTTTCTTTGACTTTACGCATGGGCCAAATTACTCAAGTTTTGTGCAGAGGTCGGAATAAGTTTTCATCTTCAGTCTTTAAGTTTTCATCACATTTTAAAGGATCAATACACTCATGGAGGCTGTGTTTTTTCTGTTAATGTTGTTCATCCATATTTAAAATGTTTCTCCATGTCTTTGAGACAAAGATTCTTCTGCACTAGAAAAGCAATGCTGTTTTCCCAGCTAACAATTGTAGGTTGTAAGAACGTTTCCCTAATGTTTCCATTAGGTAACAAAAACATTAAAATGTCATTTTGAAAGTTCTAGAAATCTTCAAAACGCTGTTGCTTGGTTTTATGAACGTTGCTCAAACTTTTAATTATTAAAACATTCCCCTAACAACTTCATAACATTTTTGATATGATATATAACAGTAAAAACAAGTTCTACTAACGTTACTGCAAAAAACGTTTTTGATAACTTTGAGAGCATTTTTAGACAACATTAGCCAACGTTCTGAGAACGTTCCCTGTTAGCTTAGTTTAATAGCTTAATCTCTCTGTCTCTGCAGCGGCCTCTCTCAAGCAGTACAGAATGTGGAGCAGGTCTGGTTGAGATGTGCCGAGGGTTCGGTCGAGTGGCTGTATCCGGCCGGAGCTTTACGTCTCACTCTTTCACCCCGGCTGCAGTGGAGTGCCATGGGCCCGGGCGAGTCCAGCAGGAGCCCGGTGTCGGCCTGCATTAAACCAGATCAGCACTGGGGTGGTGCTCAACTCTACCTGGAGCGAGATGGTGTTCTGGAGCTTCTGGTAGGAGATGGGGATGAGAACCCTAACTCCGCCCATGTGCGGTGCTTCAGTGCCATGCCCGGAGAACGACCGGCTCTCTTCCTGCAGGCAACACCTCACCGAGACATAAGCAGACGCATAGCAGCATTTCGCTATGAGCTGAGAGGGGACTGGACAGCCAGCACAGATCCAGTCAGCAGCCAAGGTGAATTTTCTGGAAGCAAAACACAAAACAAATGATTTTATTTAAGCCCTCTTGTATATAGATGAGTGACATGGCAAGTAGCAACTAGTGGCTAACTGACTGGTTTTTAAATGGATGCCAATTTCAAGAGGGAAGGGTGACCAATGGCTTAATATAATGCTAATATATACAGAATTCAACTTAAAGGTAGGGTAGGTGAGGTAACATTTTTTGTTATGCTGGTTGAAAATCTCTTCACATCCTGATAGAAATTACTAAGTTTTTGTATCAGTATATATTTTATGTGGAGGGCACAGAACCATTAAATGTTCATCCAATCATTGCATTCGGTCTGAAAGCAATGATAGGATGTCCTACTTGCCTGTCAAAGTATGTATTTGCAATGTGCACTATTGAAGGAGGTGTGGCTTTGGAGATTGCTCTGAATGAAGGGCGGGATCTTATGCACCCACTATTGCTAAAATGAAAAAATACTGCAATCTTACACTATATTTTTTATTATTTGTTATCAATTGTACACAATAAAATTTACTTCAGACCATTAAATATATAAAAAAAAATGTTTCTAGACTTCAGGCTGTTAGTAGATTTGCAGAGAAATCCAGGATTTTGCTGAAAGTCAAATTCAAAAGTGTTAGTAAATTGTAAGATGGTGCGATCCAAAACCATGAAATTGATTGGAGATTAAATTAAATTTGAGTGGGCCAGTGACCTTTGAGCAGTTGGGGGAGGAGACTAGGAAAGATGAACAGAGGATTCATTCAAACTTAAGAGACAAACTTTGGCTGAGTTTATCTGTCATACAGAAATCACAACAAAGTTTTGGAACAAGAATAAATGAGAACAAAAGCGTCAGCCTTTAACCTATAATTGTAACAATGCAATTGTTGAAATGTAAAAATTGTAGGTCGTCTCTGCTGGGCAGCTACTTCCAGTCATTTGTGAGAAACGGAGGGAGTGTTTAGATTTGAAGAGAGAAAAACGAGGGGGGTGGAGGGACAAGGAGACAAAAGCTTAGCATGGGGGGGGTTCATCTCCACAGTGAGCCATTTCAGAGAACTGCATGAGAGCGCAGTCGCCGTGGAAACGGGGGTGGGGGGCAGGTTGGGGGGAAACCGCACAACTGAAAAGCAGATCTTTTGTTCTGAGTTTTGGGAACAGAGAGGAGAACATTTAAAAGTTTTAAAGGGCCAGCAACTTTCTCTCACACACCCTCACAGATAGTTTGAAACACCTGTTGCGCTGTTTTAAAGCTATATGTGAAGCTCCAGCAATGAGTTTAGGCCAGTCTAAGTTTTTATAATTGATTTTGTGGGAGATTAGAAGTTACACTTGTTTAAACGTGGGTAGCATATAATTTAAGGTTTTATGGTATTACACTATGATACCTAGTAAGACTTACTAAACCATGTTTAGTCTCAGCTAACAGGGAATGTTCTCAGACTAATGTCCTCTAAAAGTTCTTTCACTGTTGTCAAATATCTTTCTTATGTTAGTAGAATGTTTTTTAGCGTTATATATCATGTATAGCAAAAACGTTATTCTTAAGCTATTAGTGGAACGTTTTAAAAACGTTACAGAATTAAAAAAGCTTGAATAATGTTCTTACAACCAAGGATCAACGTTATTACAGCCTTTACAAAACTGGATGTTCTGAACGGTCCAAGAACATTCCAAATAACATATTTAATGTTTTTGTTAGTTAATGGAAACATTAGGGAAATGTTCCTACAACCTACAATTGTTAGCTGGGGTCGTACTGTGGTACATTATTGGTGTGGTGGAAGAGGGAGGTGTTATTCAATGAAACCAGAGGATACACACCTCTCTCTCAGGCTTTGATCAGGTGAGATAGGTCACACCTATCAGGAGGTCATTTCCATTATGTTGTAAACAGCCGCCCGCACCACAGTTATAAAGCTACAAGTAACAGCTGCACATTAATCCGTCTGTCTCACTCTGTTTCGTCTCAATTTCTCTTCAGGAGCTTGCAGGCCCTGCAATAACACTGAGATTTTGATGGCCGTGTGCACTAGTGACTTTGGTAAGTGTTTGAATTTGCTGTTTGTTTTTTATTACATTTCCAACCATCTGTCTGAATCAATTCATATTTATGACACTTCTGTTCTGTGTGCTTTCAGTGGTTCGTGGAAATATTCGTTCGGTGGGGACAGATTCAAATTTGAGGGCGGCAGTCATCAAAGTTAGTGCTACGCGCGTCTACAGGCAGAAGTTTGCATTGTTCCCCGATTCGGGTCGCCTGACGCGATCTGGGGAAATTCGTGCGCCGCTGCAGTGCGGCGTTCGGCCCGGCGCTGGCAGCTTCCTGTTTACCGGGCGCGTGCACTTTGGGGAGGCATGGCTTGGCTGTGCTCCACGGTATAAAGACTTTCTGAAGGCATACGAACAGGCCAAACAATCCCTCACGATTCCTTGTACTCTGGTTACTGACTGATTGAAAAACTACAATCGTGTTTGGATGAAACTTGATGGATGTTGACCGTGTCACAGAATCTTTGACCTGAGAGGATTTCCTGTGACATCATGGGTCCGTTAGTCTGTGTAAGAAGCACCTAAAATTTCTCCTGAGGTTTCCTGAAAGATGTTAGCTCAAGTGGAGAAAAAAAATACTGTAGAAATACTGTAAGGGAGAAGATTCACTGAAGACCAATGGATCTGAATAAGGACATTAAGGGTTATTGTGACCCAGAGGGTCCCGACTTTTCACCACATTTGGAGCCCAAAGCAGGGCCATTTCTTTTTACCTCAGGAAGTTTTGTCTTTGGGCACGTTGTGATATATCACAGAAAGTCCTCATGACGCAGAGCGCAAATACAAACTCCACCTGCCGGTTGAGTTCGCAAATAAGCTGTACACGAATGCATGTAGCGCAGTTGCCTTGTGCAGTATTTAAAGCCACCGAAAAACATTTTGATTTGTAATTTTTTATGAAAAAAAATTGTTTAAAACAACTCTTGGTTTTTGGTTAAGATTTATATTAAGAGCATATATATATTTTTTAATTTCCAATTGT
Source organism: Chromobotia macracanthus (assembly GCA_036877525.1). NCBI lineage: Eukaryota > Metazoa > Chordata > Actinopteri > Cypriniformes > Botiidae > Chromobotia > Chromobotia macracanthus. Next base: position 4,506,781 of record JAZGTH010000085.1, on the reverse strand, counting down.
TTTTACTTTTTGCATTTATTTTTTAAATTTGCACTGGTATGAAGAAGTAAACAGTGGTGAGATTTAAATGCTGCACTGAGAACCAAAATGAATTTGACGATATGTAGCGTAGCATGTGAAGAGGTTTTATATATATACATATATATATATGTATAGATATATATATTTCTATAGTATTGAATCAGCTATGGTTTATATGCTAACATAAAAGAAAAAGTAACAGATAAACAGATGAAAATAGCATATTGATTATTTCATGGTTATTCGTACACTGTAAAAAAAACTTTGCTGCCTTAAATTTTTAAGTTTAATCAGTTTGGCTGCACAAGTCAATTCAATTTACTCTTTATAATCTTCACTGGTCTTGAGTTGCTGTAACTTTTAAGAAATGGTTGAAAAATTGCTTAACCCATTTTTTTTTAAGTTATACCAGTCAGGATTTGAAACTTTATGTTGAAATGACTTGTATAGGCAAGTTGATTCAACATAAAAATTTAAGGCTGCAAAGTTTTTTTGCAGCATGGTTACAGCATGTGTTGATTACCTCATAGCGAATATTACCTGAATTATAGTTGAAAGTTTTTACTGGCACAAGTTCTGCATTTACAGTTAGCGATACATCAAGCTACGGTTGTGTTAACCGAGAATTAGCATTAGCTGAATTATTCATGACTGAGGGAAGTTCACAGCACTTTTACTCTGACACAAATACCTTTAAGTCTTTTACCTTCTGTGAACAGAAACAGTGCGTTAACACTGACGGCAGTTGCGGCGACAAAAATCGTTTGTGTCCCACAAAAATGGCTGATTTAAGGGGGTCTTTGTAACACGCAGTCAATAAAACGTCTGCTAATGAACCTGCTGTCCGTGTGAAGCCACATTAACAGGGTATGATCAGAACTCGACACAAAGCTGGATTATATTTGTAGTTAAACATAAATGTATGTATTTACTAAGTTTTCTAAAGATAATGTAATTTTAAAGCATGGTATAGAGTCTAACCAGATTCAATGCTTTCTGAAAATCAACACTAATACTAATACTGCCTCTCTCTCTCTCTCTCTCTCTCTCTCTCTCTCTCTCTCCTCTCTCATTGTCTGTCTGTCTGTCTCTCTCATTGTCTGTCTCTCTCATTGTCTGTCTCTCTCTCTCATTGTCTGTCTCTCTCTCTCTCTCTCATTGTCTGTCTCTCTCTCTCTCATTGTCTGTCTCTCTCTCTCTCTCTCTCTCATTGTCTGTCTCTCTCTCTCTCTCTCATTGTCTGTCTCTCTCTCTCTCTCTCTCATTGTCTGTCTCTCTCTCTCTCTCTCATTGTCTGTCTGTCTGTCTCTCTCCTCTCTCTCTCTCTCTCTCTCATTGTCTGTCTCTCTCTCTCTCTCTCTCTCTCATTGTCTGTCTCTCTCTCTCTCTCTCTCTGTCTGTCTGTCTTCTCTCTCTCTCTCTCTCTCTCTCTCTCTCTCTGTAAAGCTCGGCAACACTCTCATATTGTGAAGCTTCACCAAAACATTCACTGATACTGTTTCTATCTGATCATTCAGTAATTTGTGCTGCTGGTCTCGGGTTGAACTTCACACACTGTCCTGAATCTCCATCTGTTCATCCGTCTTTATTTTGCTCTGTTTAAAATCACTTTAAAACCAAGTGAACTAACAAACAGAAAACCAAACACGAGCGAACAGGAATGCAAAGCTGCCATATCGTAAGCTGCCTGTGTTTGTTATTAATGTTGGTACGTCTTTAAAACCAATGCGACTGCTGTGTGTAAAATATATATGTGAGTTTATGTGCATATCAGTGTATATAAGATGTTTTAGAGTTTAAAAAAAAGAAAACTGGATAAAGAAATATTACTGTTAACATTGTAGAGTTTGTAAGGATGTCTGGTTATAAAGAACAATAAATTATAAAAAGCAGAAATCACACTGTTTGCCTGGTTCAGTGTTTCCAGGTTACCGGTAAAAAGCTCCTATATTCACCCACAGCGTGAAAACAGTCAGAAGACAACAGTCAGAAAACAGAAAAGAAGACAAATCACAATAAATGCCTTGTTATATAGGCTGATTTATTGTATTATTAATATTAGGTTATGTATACCATTCGTGTACTGTAGTTGTAAGGTGAAAAACAGGAAAATGAGGAAGGGTGTCGGTATCCAGGGTGTGTGTGGGTGGGTTTGACAAAACTTGACAAAGTAAAACCTCCTTTTGGGGACGTCCTTATTTGTAAAAACACTATAAAAATAGAGTGAATACAGTTCTTTTAAATTGTAAAAATGTAGAAAGTTTTCTGTTAGGGTTTGGGTTAAGTTACATTGTTTATAACTAGCTTGTAAAACAATACAAGTCTATGGAATCCCCTCATTTAGATAGATAAGTGATTGTGTGTGCACGTGTATGAGTGTGTGTGTTTGGCTTTGGCTTTCCAAACACAGAACAGGACATGACTTTTACCCCAAAGCTGTCCGACCTGCACACACAACACTGTGATAGTCCATTTATATCTGCACACATCCATTTTAAAGATAACAATCTTCATTCAACCCAAACACTCATTTAAAACACAAATGCTCAAATGTAATGGTGGTCTAAGACTTTTATATATACTGATGGTGCAATGGTTGCTACATAAAGTACCACTGAAGGAAGGTCATGATTTTGGCTCGTTTTCTGGCATGAATCTAAAGCGGATACAACACTTCAACCCCCCTAGAGAGCACAACCTCTCCAGGAACACATACTTTTGTTCCTTAAGAGTCTGCAGATGGCACTAATCCCATTAAAATGCGGAGGGAAACCCAAGTGTGTAGCGCAGAAACCTTCAGGTTTGGGTGGGCGGTCATTCTGAGTTCCCGCCAAAAACTAATTATGACCTCGATCACAAATTGGAATTTTAAACACAATTTCAAAAGAAACATCATGACACAGAGCCCCGGCACTCCAGATTGACAAATCTTCTGTTATACTTCCCCCGGGGTCAAAACTTTGGACCTTTCCCTAAAAATAAAGGTTCTTAAAAGGTTCTTCACAGAGATGCTATAGAAGAACCATTTTTGGTTCCCCAAAGAACAATTCAGTAAAAGGTCCTTTAAAAGACAATTTCTTACTAACCTTTTTAATAATAATCTAAAGAACCCTTTTCCACAAACTATTTTTGTGAAACAGAAAGGTTCTGTGGGTATTATAGGTTCTTTATGGAACCACAGAGCCAAGATGGCATTGTGAAGCACCTTTTCAAAGCATGTACATATACCGAAACCCCTTTTAAATTCACAATAGCTCTAAAATATAGGGATGCACAGAGGTTATGGAGACATATGCAAACTTTAAACAAGTAATACTGATGCATTGCTTTGGTTAACAGTAATTACAGAACGTTCCAAGAACGTTAACATACTGAAGTCAATTATGAATTGGACTACTGAATATTGTCACTCAGTACTTTAAATAACTATAATATAACTATAATAACTTTCACGTGACAATCTGCAGGTAAATAAATGATCTCAGGGGAAAATATCATTAGCTTGGCTTGAAACCAGTTAATGACATAATATATTCCTCAATAAAACAAACTTGTGTTTGTTCTGTCTTATATAAAGACAACAGCAAGAAATATTAAAAACATTAAAACCATACACTGTTTGCTGCCTTAAATTTTTATGTTTAATCAACTTGGTTTTACAAGTTATTTCAGCTTAATAGTTTAAATCCTGACTGGCGTAACTTATAAAAATAAGTAACAAATTTTCAACTATTTTTAAATTAATTAAGTTACAGCAACTCAAGACCAGTCAAGATTACAAAGAGTAAGTTGAAATGACCTGTACAGCCACAAAGTTTTTTTTTTTACAGTGTAGTAATATTGGTCTAACAGCTACATGTTCTGCTGGACAGCATCTGATACACCAATTAGACAGACAGATCTGAGTTCTGGGTGTTTCCCTGAGGTACAATCAGTTCTGCTGTTCTAATGAAGTAAATGTGTGAACACATGGAACAGACTGTGAGAATTCTGCGTGAGAGAGAAAGACAGGGAACCTGGCCAAGATGTAGTACAGGAGGAAAGATTCAGACCCGAAGTCTTTAACTGTCAGGTCTGTGTGCATGCCCGACTGTGAGAGTGTGAAAGGTTTCATCATGTGAGTTTGCAGCTGTATGTGTGTGTGTTGTTAGAGAGAGAGAGAGAGAGAGAGAGAGAGAGAGAGAGAGAGAGAGAGGGGGAGAGAAATGTTTGTTCTTTGTGCCTGTTCGAGCAGCTACAGGAGGGTGTCTGAATTCTCCTCTAATCATGACGGGATTAAAGCAAAGTACACTCAGAACAGAAGAGTGTGGGAAAAACTCTCCAAACCCCCCCACTCTCTCTCTCTCTCTCTTTCATGTTTTTTCTTCACTCACACGTACGTTCGAACTCAAATTGTTAAAAGTTATTTCTCCTCATCTCATTGTTTCTCGTAGTTTTGTCTCAAACTCTTGCACGCTTTCTCCAGAGTTTTTGCTGTTTTTGTATTTTTTCTTTACCATCTGTGTGATTTACTTCTATAGGCGTGTTAAGAGCTCAACATCTAAACCAGCGAGCAGGTGCTGCTAATAGAGTGAACAGGACCCGAAACGTTTTAAAATCAGGGTTCTCAACACTTTCGACTACTGAATTTCCATGCCTTCCCTATTTCTTTATGATTACTGGAGAAAGTTGTTTAAAAATCATTTTATTTGCACTCAAAAAGGGCAGTTGCTAACTAAGCATAACTAGAGAAATCTACCATCAAATCTACCTTTTACTTAATACTGAACTAATTAGTATTGCTCTTATCACATCGAGGAGCTTTGAAAAACTAGCACAATAGTAACTAAAAGAAAAATTGAATGCAAGTTGCCATTCATTAAATTTTCTCCCATGTCTGAGTTCACACATTCATGAATTTAACAATCAAGTGAAAATCGCTTTCCACTGAAATTCCTCTCTCACGCACCCCACATTCCTTCATACCCCCCTACACACACACCCCACGACCTGCCTGTTCTCATGAATTACTGCTGCTAACATGTCTGCCCGACTTCACTGACACACACACACTCAACACAGGCAGCCAAAGTACTGTGATACACTGAGCATTCAGTTAAATAAAACACTACACCAGGTGTCTTATAGGGATTATGTCCAGGTATGTAATTGTGAATGACTTCCTATTTGCACTGCACCCAAATGCCCAGCAGGAAAAGTTCATGGCATTCCAAGTGTTCCCACTGCTAGACTACCAGACACACACACACACACACATTCCAAACACATCCAGCATCACTAGGGTTCCAGACAGCTGGTACCACACCATACATCCACACACACATATATCTAGTGCATAATACACTAATATATAGTAAATAATACACACACACACACACACACACACACACACATATATATACACATACATATACACCCACATAACAAAATATACATAATATGTTTTAATATATGTCATATTTGAATTGTAGTCCTGCTGAACTGGCTTTTATGTACAATCCAAACTATTCCTTCAACTCTCAATACGTCTTTTTCTTCTCCTTTACTTTGCTGTGATGTTCTCATGATGTCAACGTGTCTGTGCGGCTGCCACCCAGTGTGAGCTGGCACACAGTCGGCCGACCGGCCAACCCCCGAAAGCCCCTCTACCCAAACCCCCCTGCCTGGCCTGCTTTTTCCCAGGGGTTCAGGGGCCACTGTACTCACGGCAGCCTGTTTCCCATACACATAATCTTGATTTTTTTCACTGGCTCATGAAAGAGGCGCTCATACGCTCTCAGCCTGAAGCCCATTTCCCAAACATTCTCCTTTATCTGCCAAACCCCACAGCCCTCAGTCTCTCTGGCTCCCTTTCCAGCTTTCTCTCAGTCTCTTTCTGCGGGTAATCCAGTTTTTTTGTTCCTGTCCACACGCTTCCCAGTTTATCCTGCGGTATTTCAAACCTTCATTTGTTTTCTGTTTGGTCTCTGTTGAAACTGAGGTACACGGTCATGCCGGTTTGACAGTTTTTAGTCACGCAGCTTCTCAGTGGAAAAACCAGTAAACTTACCAGTTTTTAGCCGAACCTTATTTCATTTTTCATTTTTAATTTAATTTTTCTTTTAATATTGTTATTTACCAATTTAACCATCCAAATAACAATATGTGGAACAAAAAAAATTGCTGTCATTTTTGTCAAAAAAGGAAAACATTAATATTTTAATGGAATATCAACCAGTAGGAAACATTTATTGCGGATAATGTTTTACCAGATTGGACAAAATATTAGTTTTAAAAACTGTTTGTAGATTTAGTGCGCATGAGTTGGAGTAATTTTAAGTTACCGACCTAAAATGCAGCCAAAGAAAGTGCTGCAGTATTTGTTAACTGTCAGTAAAAGTCTCTGTAAATGTAAAAAGTGTTTTTAATATGATACGGTTCTTTCAAAGAACTATGTGAACTATATACTCAATCATTCAAACTGTCAGACAATTAATTGTCAACAGGCTTCAATCCTGCAGCTCATAAAACTGACATGAGCTATTCAAACATTCCTCACATAGTTTCCCAGGAAGGAAGAGCAAATACAATCACTAACACACACGCACACACAGGTTGTTAAACAGTGATAAAGCACTGCTGTGCTGTTTCATTTAATTATACCTTTATTATATGAATAAATTACCAATAATAAATTAATACATTACCAATAACAAAAAATGAAAACAAACAGATAGACAGACACACATCCCGTACACACACGTGTGTATTAAGTTTTTAACGTTAATTAAAAAGTATTTAAAGTATTGTTGTTAAGTATGTTAATTATCAAACATTCTCATAATTTCTCACCTCTACAAGTCTGAGGTGACTGGAAAAAAATGGATTTAACTTCATTTGCATATTTATATATGCAAATGATAGCGTTAATGAGTGTGTTTACACATACAACAAAACACTGATGATTATCAAATAACAGCTCGTTCTGAGGGCATGCAAATCAATTAACAGACTGTTTGAAAAAACTCACTGAGCGCTGGGAAAGATGCTTACGACATGAGAGACAGAAATGACACGAGACAATCTGTCTGTGCCGACTGGGTTTTGCTTAAACTATTTATTCAGGTAAAATTAATTGTACTCCTTACAACATGTTCCAAACCAATCTTATAGAAAACAGAAAAATAAAGAAAATATTGCCTGACAACACCTCAGTCAGCAATCCAAAGGTGACCGTGGCGGAAAACACCCTAAACATGAGAAAGACTCCACTAGGAAGCTGATCTTATGTGATGTTTTTTGTCAACTAGATGGATTTCTAAAGCCATTTATACAATGTAGTTTTTATGTCGTTTTTGATTACTCTGTGGAGGGATATTACAATTTATGTACAGGGTGGAGCTTATGTACTGCTGCACTACACCTCATAACTGCTGTTTTTTATTGATTTATGAAGGGGAGGAGCTGAACACCTGCATTACATTTCGTAACTGCTGTTTTTGATTGATTTATGAAAAGAGGGAACTTATGGACTCCACTATTCCTTCAATAGTAGTGTATCCTGGCAATTGCCCACAACACTCCAGCATCACGGGTCAAATTCTGCAGTTTATATAATAAAGATAAGCATGTGCATGTGCGTTTCTTACCCAGACTCTGTTCTGGGATGCTCTGCTGAGAAGGGCTTGAACCCTCTCCACTTCCAGCGTGTCATGTGAGGGTGAGCGGCTCAACCCTGAGCTCTTCAGAGCGTGTGTTCTCTTTCATAAGCAGCACTCGATGACAGGAAGTTCCTCTTTAGCCCCGTGTACTCTTCGGCCGGGTCACGCTCATTTCCCACAAGGCCTACTAAACGTGCCGATGCTGCTGACACTTCCTGTCTGAGGTGGTCTCACTCTGTCTGATGAGCTCGAAATAAAACCTGGGGAGAGCTAAAAATATATATATATATACACATCAATACATACCCATCTCTATAAGTTACTGTGTTGTTATATTTGTTGCTGGTCAGTCTAATCTATGACAAGTCTATGAAACGTTTCTTACCCGACTATCAGCTCAGTTCTGTTGTGGAAACAGTATTGCTGAATTGGTTCTACTGTTTGGTAAATGTGAGATGTATCAAAGGCTCTTGTGAAAACTCAAATTCCTTTTGTCCTTTACAATGGAAACGCGTTGTAAATCCCGAGCAAATATTGTTTGCTTGTCAGCACTTCTGATTGTTAAACAAAACCCTGATCCATTTAAATCTGTATACACAATAAACCGATAGCTTCTGTAAGTTTAAGCATATTTATCGTGTATTTAAGATGAGTTAAAGCAGTGCATAATTAATTGTGCATTACACTTCATTTAGATTTATTTATATAGAAAATTTTCAAATGCACATTGATTCTAAGGAGCTTTAGAGAAAACATTTCAGTATCAGTTTCGGTTTTTAAAAACTATAAAAAACAGGATTAAATAAAAATGTATTTGTATACTATATACAATGTAATATAGTAAATGTTTCAGTATAAATACTGAAGTTTGAAAATACGTCTATTTTTGCTGACCTCAAAAACTCACTATTGCAATATTGTAGAAAAATATTTTAAAATCAGCAACTTTAAAATGGCTGCAGAAACATCAGATCCAAAAACGATTCACTTTGACAGCGATACTGAGGTGAAAGACAGAGGACACCATGCGTTGGAATCTGGCTGCAAAACAACCTGCCGTTATTAACTGGAAACTCTCTTCTTATCTGTGGACCTCATCTGATTTCGAAGAAATGTGAAAAACTGATCAGGAAAGAGGTAAAGGATTGGGGTTCGATCATAAATATTGGCCGAGCTGAAGATGCTATATGAACGTTATAGGTTTGTAATTCAAATTGTGGTTGGCGGGAAACAGGGCAACGAATTTTAACCATTTCTGTAGCGTCAACTACGAAAATAACGATTTGTACGTGGTCGCAACCATTTTTGCAATGTACTTTGACTGACGCATTGAAACACGTCAAATTTTTTCCATGAAATGGACAGCAAATTTTTGTGGTAAAGGTATGTAGAAAAATTTATTAAAATGTATACAAGGTAAATAATACAAATATAGCAGAACATGTCTGGTCATTAAATAAACTGCAATTTGTACAAACTGACAAAGATTACGGCCCATCATATGCTGTTCAAAAGGCCACTCATACATTACATACATAAGTGCATCTGCAGTCACACTCCAACTCTATATAAAGTAACCTACAATGTAGCTTCACCATTCACACAACTATCCCATTACACAGCTTCTCTGTTTACTGGACTGTTAAAACAGATTCCTTTAGTGATTGGCACATTTTAAGAAAGTGGCTGCGCAAACCAGGACCCAGGCAGTATATTGAAGACTAGCAGTGTGTATTGGGAACTTGCGTATTAATCCCTTTATGACTATTATCGTGATAATAATCATAAAGGTGTCTGTTGCTCAATGATTGAGGTTCTCATCTTCCTCCACCTCTTCATCATCCTCAACAGTGTGTGTATTTGTGGTGTCTCCGAAGGTCAGACGGATTCCTGCAGCGTTCTGTAGTGCCTGCAGACTGCTTTGACTCACATATAAGCTCAGATTTATACTGGGACGTGTTGATCTCAGTTCCTCAAGTTTACTCCATGCCTGATCCACATACAAAAACACTGTATTAAATACTGTACTGGAAATGTTAGTTAAAACTGAAGACATGAAACAGTCATTAACTGCTGTAATGATGATGTAAAATCAAAACAAGATATTTAATGAATAAAATGTAGCACAGAACATGATTGGCTTTTGTATGACGGGGGTTAACAAGGGTTGAAAAATAACAGGGCTTTGTGATGTCAACCGAAAAGGTTATTTTTATTTTCTGCTTAGGAATATTGTGCACAGACGAAATGCTCACATAACACTAGAAACATGTATTAAACAACAGAATATAAGTCTAGCAACAGTTTCTTATAAGCTTTTTAAAAACTACAACAAAACATGAAGGATCTCAGCATACCTGCTGGAAGCTGCCCTGTTGGCAGTAGTGTTCCACTAAAAAACCAAACACGTCACCCACACGAACGGCAGGGTCCAGATCCGTCTCCTCCAGCAGAGACTCACACATCCGCACTGCTTCTGCTGGATCCTCCTCATGCATTCTAAACACACACAGGCGCAGACAAATGTACACACTGGTAATTGTCTGTATAGCAACAGGTGTTCCTGTTGCTCAGTTGGTGGAGCAATGTGTTAGCAGCGCAAAGGTTGTGGGTTCGATTTCCAGGCAGCACATGTACTGATAAACTGTATACCTTGAATATACTGTAAGTCACTTTGAATAAAAGTGTCTGTTAAATGCAGAAATGTAAATGTGTTGACAAAACAAGCAGATTTGACTAAACATTGGATCAAAGACAGGGAAAGATGGACAATAATGTTTCATCAGTACCTCCGTGCCTGAATGAATCGCTTGATAAGACCGAGTCTGTGTGTCAGTATGAGAAGTCTGCTATCAGCCTCATCTCCGCTGCGACCTTTAACTTTTGTCAGACACTTACACGCCTCTGTCAGAGCTCCATACGCCTTCTCGTAATTCTGATAATCATCAATTTCCACCTGTGTATTCACACAAGTGAAAAAATCATCACTGAAAAACACTTACTCTAATTAAACATTCAGAAGTAAACGCTGCATTCGGTTTTGACAGATTTTGAAATATGACTTCAAAATAATAAAATGTTTACTAAAATAATACTGATGAAATAAAGCCAATTTTCCACTGTCAGGCTAAACTGTTCTCACTGCTTAACTATTCCATTCCGTGCCGATCCAGCCCAGCTGGTACGGATGTGGTTTCATTTTCCACTGTACAGCTGATAACGGAGCTCTTTGGAATGCGTCAGTCATTGCCAAGCAGCAACAAACAGTATGAGATGTAAATAGCAACCGTGTTTTAGAGGATGATCAGATATTTCCGCTCAGCCCGATGGTGGAAAAGCGACTTAATATTCTGTGAGTAATGCCCTGCAGTCAACATCGCAGTACTATCAGACACACTCTCAGTACCTCAGCGCAGGCCTCGTAGAAGCCTGCGAGCAGGTCGAGGGCGCGTCCTTTTGTATAGAAGCCAATAATGTTCTTCATAATCTCAGCATCGTTTCTCCAGTCCAGTGACTGAAGGTAGTTGGCGGCCAGTACGTATATTTCCTTCTGTCTGGAAACGCCCGCGAAAAACACAATTTTCTCGGTATCTCCAGATTTTAACAGAGCTCGCATCGCCTGGCAAAGAAAAAAAATGTGGTTTAATATCTTTCTTTTTCAAAGGGAACAGGTTTTGGTAGCTTACAGAGCAAAAGAGAAACGTGAGTCTGTGATTGGCTGAGATATTTGATCTACTTCATTCACTGATTCTTGAACTAGCTGTTAATATGCGCACAAGTCAAACCTTGATTTTGTTGCCGGCCTGCGTGTATTTCTTAGTTGCTAGATGGTAGTTGCCCTGTCGCATACAACAGTCTGCGATTTTCTCCAACAGTTCCTTCCGTCCTGACTCAGACAGGTGGGTGGAGTCTCGAGGCACCGTCAGACTTTCAGCTAGATCTTCTGTGATGGTCAAACTCTGGTCCAAACACAACTGAAGCGCCTCATGGTACTACTCACACACAAATACACAAATATTTATACTCTGTGCAACTTAAAACTTCTCAGATACTCTGTATCTATATAATACTGTAATACATTTTGACAATTATTCTAATATGGCCGATGTCTGCTAATACAGGTTCAGTTTGTGTTTGTGTATCTATATAATACTGTAATACATGTGACTATTATTCTAATATGGTTGATGTGTACTAATACAGGTTCAGTTTGTGTATCTATATAATACTGTAATACATGTGACTATTATTCTAATATGGTTGATGTGTACTAATACAGGTTCAGTTTGTTTGTAAATATTATCACTGGGTGAGTTTGACAGTGTGTTTGTGTGCACCTTTTTGGCGGCCACCAGTAATTCCACTGCTTTCTGGTACTGAGCGTGTTTGATGAAGAAATCTGAGCAGCGTGCTAGTAAGGCAGGATCACTGTTTTCACTCAGGTCCTCTGCAATCAGCTGTAAGGCTCCAAACTGCTCTGTGGCGAAAGCCAGCTCCAAAGCCTTAGAGACATGACCTGCCTAGAGACAGTTACATACAGGGACCAACAGAGAGACAGGAAATCTTGATTAATTTTATGTTATGAATTATTTTGACCTTAGTCCTCTGTCTGATGTTTTTCTACATATTAATGTCCCTCATCCTAATTTTCTGTGCTGTGAAGTTTGGACTACCTGTATTTGTTCTGTTAATCTGGAATTGTAAGTACTAACATTGTGAATGTTCACATTGCTGAAAGGTCTTACACTAAGCTGTTGGCACCCCCTAGTGGTAAAGTTTATCACTGCATTCTGAAACAGCATCAGTAGGCATGTTGCTACTTATCTGTGCGCAAGTGTGTAATACCTTATGATAAAGCATTACAGCTCTGTCCATGTGTGTTCCTTTCTCTTCATAATACATGGCTGCGTCCATCATATCCTCTGGGTTACTAAGCAACGCCAGGTTCATGAGCTGCTCATCCAAGTTATTCTCTTTACACAATCGGATGGCGTTGTTATAGGCTTGCGCTCGTGTGTAGAAGTGCACAGATTGGCTGATTTCATCCTGTCCTTCATACTGGCGTGCAACGTGATAGGATGCTGCTCTGTTCCCCGTCTCATTGGCTATCACACTCGCCTGTCAAATATACAAAACAATGTCAAATATTCAGTCCTTAATTCAACACTTTAGGATTTGAAAGATAAATAAATAATTGGAAATAAGCAATCAAACATTAATAAATTGCTTATACTAATACTGATAAGGCACAACAATACATATTAATTAGACACAAGTGGTTCAAAAACATTAATTTAATGTTCTTCCTAAATTACCTTTTGAATGTTCCCTAGGTAACAGTGAACGCGCACTTGAGACAGATAGTCCTGAGCCAAGTCGTAGTAATGCAGCGCAGCCTCCATGTCTGATTGGCTCTCTAGATAATGTCCCCACCACTTATACAACTCCCTGTCCAATCACAGACCAGAAAATACAAACGTCAGAATATCAAAGCCAATCACAGCACAGAGGTCACAATCATGAAAAAAATAGCCACATTCAGACTTACTTGTCTTTCATTTTGTTGATGTAGACCTCCAACGAAACATTATCCTCCGTTAACATTCTGGGAACTTCAAACCGGTGCGTGTCGGACTTCTCATAACTGCAGAGAAAAGAATTAATAGACCAGAAAAAAACACTTTACATATATATCCCCCAGTTAAACGTATTTCTATATTAATGTAATAATTAATCTAATATTAAGTCTGCAATATCAGCTAGATAAACGTTCTTAGTTGAATAATGATTCACGTTATTGTACAGGGGTGTCTTTAATTATATTGCTGTTGTAAAATCCATCTAAAATCACCGTAGCTCATGACATCTTGTGGCCATTACTTTAACACATAACCAATTCTCCTATTGAGGAAAGTACAGTATGGTTGGTACTGAACGACCTGAGCAAGCGTTCGGCAAAGCTTTGATATTTGAGAGGTGACAGCGGGCTGTGATTGTGTGACTGTACTCGTGTGAACTCACTACTGCAGCGCGAGGCTCTTCTCTCCCGCAGCTTCCAGGTGTTTGGCATAGCTGTAGTAAGTGGTGCGGAGGTGAATGCGGTCGTGTGTCTCTGCTGTTTCCACAGCCTGCTGCCACCGACCGGCCGCTTGATAAAACTTATTCAGCAAATCAAACCTCTCACATGACTTAAACAGGCGCTCAGCATCCTCCTGCAGAGACAGAGAGGCAGAGATAAACATAGAGACAGAGAGAGATGCTGTGATAAATCCTAATGTTTAGTTCTCATATTGTTAGTCAGTGAATGAGACAGAGCGGCTCTACAAGGTTTATTTAGGTAACTGTGTTTGTGTACTTTAAACACAATGTAACATCTTTCGCAATGCATGTAGCTTCCGTTATGTGACGTCCCAGACTGAAAGGTATTTACAAATAAACACATACGCACACAAATATATATATATATTTGCACTGATGAGTAATGTAAAATAAAATGATAAAAGGTCAATTATGATTTGATTTTTACTTTAAGAAAGGGATTTTAAAGGATCTGTGTGTGTGTGTGTGTGAGTCTCACCAGCAGGCCTAGCTGTGTCGCCAGCACTGCGACCTGTGCCTCCACCTCTGGCTCCTTCTCCGCATCCCTGAGAGCGCGAGCGGCCCGTGCATTTCCCATGTTCCCTAGACACACACGCGCCACGTCCAGGCGACGACTCTTCACACACATCCTCGCCATGTTCTCCCACACTGCCTCGCTGCAGATGCAAACATATGCACACGTGACGTTTAATATTAAAGATATTCACAAAACAAAGACAAAAAGTCACTTTCACTTAGTCACTTTAAATGTTGCAATGTCATTGCATTAGATAACAAAACATCAAACCACGTAGAATATATATACAAATGCAATCAATGTTAATAATTTCAAACCGTACAAATGTTATGAATGTTATCTTTAAAATACATGCGTTTGTTTTGATTTTGTTATCAATGGCATTTAAACTTAATAAGAATCAACTTTTTTGTGAAGTACCATGAGTTTACATGTACAAGGAATTTGTCTTTGTTTACTAGAGCAGACAGTGAAAAACAATAAGAATAAGAAAATTTAATCAGAAGATTAATAAAGCTGTGCCAACTATGAGAGTAATATTACTAAAACTATAAAGAACTGTGAACATAAGTTTGAGAATATCAAAAATTTACTCAATTTACATTGTCTTTAACTGCACATCTGTGCAGGACGGGCAAAAGTGGGGCCAGTGCAAATGCTCACAGTTTGAGGTAGATGCTCACAGTCTGAGGTAGATGCTTACAGTCTGAGGTAGTTTGAGGTAAGTGTGACTTAAGGGTCTAAATACTTTCTGTGGCCACTGTACACTAACAACATAACGTTGTGTGAAGCGTTAAACCAGTGAAGGCGATGACTGACACAATTTTGAAAGATCACATTCTTCTCAAATACTTTCACAATCAGCTGCTCTTAAAGTGCTTCTGCTGTTTCTCGCTGCAGCTGCAGAGGGTTCCACCTCATAACAGAATCACTCCAGCTATGTTTGGAATGACCCCATCAGCATCCACCCCTCTCTCCCACATTCTCTCATGTCCTCCCCCTCTTTTCAATTTCTCCCATCTGGTCTTTATTTATCTGAAACCCCCACCTCATATTTTTCACTCCCTTCAGCTTTAGTAGATACAGATGTGGGCTGTTTATTAGAGTTAGGTAACAGGAAATTCCCTCAATCTTCAGGGCCCGAAACCAAAGCAGAAAAAACAGCAAAGTACAGAGTGCAAGAAAAACAGCATTACATGAATCAACCCGAATTGAATTGCCACCACAGTGTTGTTGTACACATTCTGAAGGGGTTGTTGTGGTGTTCTCGTGGTGGAATATTTCGAGGGGTGTTGGCACAATGCGTTGTGGTTGCTAGGGTGTTCTTGTTATATGGTTGTTCACTGGCAAGACTCAAAAGGGCAAATTTCTGTGATAATCTGGTATTTACATGTGGCTGAAGTCCCTCTTTCAATACAAGTTCACCTCCTGCTCCATCAATAAGAGTATAAGAGAGAGAGAGAGAGAGACAGAGAGAGAGAGAGAGGACGGGTGTTGTATTCTGTTCTGTCTGCTTTCCTTCCAGGAAACACATCCTGTAGCTGGAGTAACATGTTTGTCAGAGAGAGAGAGAGTTTGTTCTCATGTACTCCTGACCACCACATCACAGTTCTTCTGGGCTTTTTATGGGTAAACACATGTTCACACTTATGAGAAACTAGTTGTGACTAGTCAAGTAATTTGAGATAACAGCACTTCAATACAAGCCAGTGACCAGGAGAGAGAGAGAGAGAGAGAGAGAGAGAGGGGAGAAAAAAAGAAAACGAGACCACATCACGCAGATCTTTCAGCATTCCTCAGTGTTCCCAGCAGGGAGACAAGGAGAAAAAAGGATCCAGCAATCTGCTCACAAGGAGAAAGGGGAGGTACGGACGGGCAGCAAGACTCAGAACAGATGAAAGCAAAACATTTGGGATAAAGTTAGAAGAGGAAGGATTTTTAAAGAACGTTTGTGTTTATGTGATGGCCTTGGAGGTCTACAGTCCAGCTTTACGAGCAGCTGTGGCCCCTGACTCAGAGGAGGAGGGCTAGAGACCCTCGAAACACAAGAATGAGTGCTGATGTTCTTTAGCTGAATTCTAACAGTGCTAGTGTGTGCGTGTACCCGTTTGCCAGTGTTTTGGACGCTGCGGCGGGCGAGGGGGGACTGCTGGTGGCCCGGCCGGGGCGCGGAGGGTAAAGGGGGGCGTATGGCCGTTCGCAGGCTGGTGAGAGTGGCTGCAGCAGTGGCGCTGCTTTCTCTAGTTCTCAATAACGTGGCAACGTTCAGCTCCAGCTGGGTGCTGCAGGTGCTCAAAGATGGACACAGACGAAGCGTGGGACTCTGGAGAATGTGTCCGCAGGAGGACGCGCACGCTCGTGCGCCGACAGCCTGCAAGTGGCTCAACTGGGGATCAGACACCGCGGGGTACCAGGAGTCACACAGCACAGTCAAACGTGAGTTTAATACCCTGCACCGTCTAGTAGAACAGAACCTTTGCAGAAAATGAACGTAAAGCACAAAAGATTTCTGCAAATCTGAAAGCACTGCAACTGTTTTTATTCCTGAATTTAACAGAAAAAAAGCAACATTTATAAAAACTTGTACTACATAATGCTTAACAGATGTTACATATACATTCAAATAGTCAGACATGTCATTAAACTTTGATTAACGATTTCATAAAGAATAATTTTAATGTAAGGATATGTTAAACAATATATGTGAATATTTTATGCATAAAAGTTATCTTAATTGTTTACTTAAAAAATGTAAGAATGTGGATTTTTGGTTTGGGCATCTATTAATTATCAACAAATTACCAAAACAACAATGTAGGTAATTAACAGTCACTATTCTTGCTTTAGGAAAGGTTTCCAACTCCTCATTGAAAAAGTCTAGGGAAATTTTTCTAGGGAGCCTAGAGCAATTTAAGTTAATGATCTGCTCACAGATCTGTAATAATATTCATGCTTGCAGACTAAAGAGGTCATGCCGAAAGTCTAATATTTAATTTCTTCTAGTATTACAAGGTTGAATTTTTGGAGATTAGAAAATGTTTTCAATCTACCTGCGCACTGTTTCCTGTGGCTGCACTAATGCTTAACAGATGTCAAAGCTTATCCTGCTTTCTGGTAACATACTGATGGAAGTTATAGCCAATTCGTGTATGTGATTCATCACTATTTCCTTATCAGCTAAATCTCATCCTGACTTGATAATATCTACAAGATGGCCTAATGAATCCGAGACCTTACACAATGTTATGATCTGTCATAAACATAGACATCTGGCTAGTATTAAAGGGATAGTTCACACAAAAATGAACCGTTTCCAACACTTACTCACACTTGTATCATTCCAAACCTCTATGACATTTTTTGTGGAAAACAAAAGGAGATATTTTGAGTAATGTCTCAGTGGTTTTGTGTTCATACAATGGAAATCAATGGGAGCCACCAACATACTTCAAAATATCTTTTTTAGTGTTCCTCTGAAGCAAAAATATCATGCAGGTTTGGAATTACATGAGAGTGTGTAAATGATTGAAGAATTGTTATATTTGGGTGGATTATCCTTTTAAACCATTTTTAAAAGAAAACTCAGCACTGGTTTATATCCTGGTTTGTAACCTGCAGCCTGGCACGTCTGTCCATCTTCTCTTGATTTAGAAATAGGAAACGGATGGACACAGTGAAGAATTGTGGGTTACAGGAAGTGACACCCACATGGCAAAGCTGCGTCTATGACTGCACATCTGCAGCTGGATCTTCCATGCAGTGATTCAGATCCTTTACACATGCGCGCGCACACACACACAAAAGCCCATTACATATGAATTCAATTATGAAGCTCCAGCACTTCCCACATACAGGGATAAGCAGTTAAAAAAATGCATGGATGGAATTTAATGATTATAAAAACCTCTACAAGTTTATTTAAGAAACCAGCCTATCAAACAGCAAAGCGACTGATCACTAATGTTTGTGTTCCTCTGATTCAGTTCAGTTTGACATGATGCGGGCGTGTAACCTGATGGCTACAGTGGCTCTGACAGTGGGACAGCTGATCTTCCTGTTTGGGTTACTGGAGATAAGCCACGTTACCCAGGATTCTCAGTGGTGGGAGGAGGCCATTGCTGCCCTGTTCCAGTTAGCCAGTGAGTGCACACCATTAAGTGTTCTTCTGATCACAACTCATGTAACTGAGTTGTGATCAGAAGAAAAAAAGAGATGCCTAACCTGCCCAAGTGGTTTATGCAACAGCCAGAAAACAACATGAGGGGAGTGGGGGTGCATTTTAATTCTGGGTGAGCTATTCCTTTAATTCTTCAATATCTAACAACTTTGTCAGCAGAGATATGGTCTCTATTGTTCTGTGTTTGTTGTTCTGCATTTGGGGAAAGGAAAGATGGAGCTTTGAGGATCTATAACAGAACAAACATCAACAAAGAGCAGCAGTTTGATCATAGTGAGACTACACACAATTCAGAAGGAAACAACAAGAGCCCTGGCCACAGTCCCAATGAGAAATTAAATCAAGTCCCATCAGGGACACATGCTGGCATGTCTCTTTAAACCTGTTGATCTCTGTCCTGTTGATATGGAGTTTTATTGTGCATGCACTTTGCATGTGAATCTGATGATATAACGTGAGGGGACTGGAGTCATATATAGGGACCAGATTATTATAGACACCTGTAGGCGGGCTCTTTTGACTTGGGCCAGTAAGCACTTAGCAACCACCCAAAACACCCTGACAACCACCAAACAATGACCTAGCAACCACTTAGCTGTCCTGTCAACCACTCACACCCACCACAGTTTTGCATGGACAAATAACACATTTCCTTTAAAGCTGAAATTCGTAACGTTTTTGGTAAAAAAAAACTGTTATTGAGCAAGTGCAACTGTAAGTTTATAATAATTCATAATTTGAGCTGACAGGTGCAATTTCCCGGGAAATGTCTGTTTGACTTCAACATATAGAAAGAAAAGTACGTAAAGGAACCTGCAATTTTATGTCTCAAACAGAGGTGGCAGTAGAGAGGCAAAAGTTTTGGATTGCAGTTTTAAGCGTCAACATTAGACATTATATATATTGTATAATATATAATGTAATTGAGTATTTAGTTGACCACACCAGCTATGATTACTTCAAAAACATAAATGCACTCTTTTGACTCTTAGTTTTCCTTCTATTAGAAGAGGGATGCTGAGCTCTAGAAAGATCTGTGTAGTTCTAGAAAGAGTACATCAAAGATGGTCTGACTGTGATGTTTTGCTATGATGGTGGTCTGCTGCTGCTGTGTTAGTGTATCAGTGCAGCCAATAGTGTGTGAGTACACTGTTTGTGCCTGCGTGTGTGTGTTTTAGGTGACAATAGTTATATTTAGCTAAACAGGGTCCAGAGAACCAGCGGCCGGCGCGCAGAGCACAGAGCGACAGTCAGGCGCCAGGATATCCCTGCTCAGGACGAGGAAGCGTCTGTAACTACCTGTTATGCAAACCCAGAGGCGCAGAGGAAAGACAGGGGTGTGTGAGACATGGAGTGGGGGGGCTGTCGAGTGTCAGAGTTTTAGATGTGGACTTTAACAGGGATTTATATTTTAAGAACCAAACACCAATAAAGAAAAGTGGACGTGTGACGCCACGGAAAAGCAAGTTTTATCAGGACAGTTCGAAAATCTCCCAGAATAAACGCGTGTGTGTTAGTGTATGTGTGTGTTATGGGTGGAGGAAACAAGTACCCTGATTAAGTGTCCTCGCAATACTGTTGTCTGTTTACACAATCTCTAGGGACAGACTATGTCTGACAAAATGAAAACAGTTATGTCCTCACATTGCAATATAAATGATAAACACACACAAACTGCTTCCTAGTACACGGGGAGTCCCAACCAGACACGGCCAACCCATCAATTCATTCTAAACATCCATCCATACATCAAACCTCATGTTATAGCAACAATTTTCACACGATGTCACTGTGAAACCTCTGGGGCAACCTGGGTTCAAGTGGCTTGGCCAGAGGGGAGGGCTCATGGCTTCTAGAGGAATCTGAACTAGCAACCTTCTGGTTTTCAGCTTTGAACATAAGGGCGGTTTCAGACAGGGATTAAAATAAATCAGAACCAGGTTAATTCTACTTAAATTAATCCTAAAAAATGACTTGAGATACTGCTTCACTTTGATTAGTTTTAGACTAGGGAGTCACAGACTAAGGTAAATAAGACTAACCAGCTATAAATATGTCCTTATTTAACTAGTACACATTAAGGCCTACTCCTGGCTTAATCTAAGCCCTGTCTGTGAAACAGGGCCATAGTCTTAAAACTTTCAGCAGTGCACATTTTTGTCTTTGTATTATTTCATCAAAATATAATAACTTTTTCTGTTAAATCTGTTTGTTTGAGAAATGCTATTTTATAGAAAAACTCAAAACATCTAATGTAATTTTATTAAGGATCTATTGAGATGTTCCCTGAAAGCTGATGAGAAATCACAAAATAAGTAAAAAATAAATGTCTTTATTTACTCGCCCCATGTTGTCTCAAACCTATAAAATTCTTTTTTTAAAACAACCCACCATAAACCTTAAAACACTTTTAAAAAGGCCATATGAGTCATGTACTACTAAAGCCACAACTTTGTGTGAGAACAGACTGAAATTTAAGCAGGCTTATTATTCAATCTTGCCATCCCCTAAAACTAGAGTCTAGCCCATATTCTGAAAACTTGGAACAAAGTGCACAGGTCGTAAAGATTACAGGCTACGGGGGCGTCTCAATCAGCTTCCTAGTTCACTAGTCAGGGCAATGATTAGGGAGTTGTCCATTTTAATCTCAATTACAAAATCCTTCCAGTGCACTGAAACATTAGTTCCCTAAAAATGCCCATAATGCAATGCAAAAATCAGGGCGCACCAAACCTCACTTTGTTCCCTTACCAGAAATCACGTCACATTTTCTGAAGCCTCTCAGCTTGAAATTGTATGAGCAAACCTAATAAACATCACAGAAACTCAATTACTTTTGTTACATAGTATATAAACATGAGCATAAACGCATATTGCTTTTGCTAGTAAAAATATTAAATACACATTAGGCTAAAATGTTCCACAGATATGTAACGGAATAATCTAAGTGTTTATCATAATGTAGTTTAAACAGCATTTAAAAATAATGTCAGAAACGTATCCGTCATGGAAAATGAGCCGTCTATGACCCAATGTATAGTGAGCCCGGGTTTTTGCCAGTGTCCTGACTCATGTACACAATATACTGATTCACAACCTATGGAGCTGATTGAGACACACCCTGCTTCAATATTATACAACTGGAGCAGGAATATCTAAAATTGTGTTTCGAACAATATGAGGGTTATATTTGTAGGTGATCTATCCCTTTAATGTCAAAACAAATGAGTAAAACAAGAACATAGAATCGGTCAGAAATACAATTAAAATAAATACATTAAAAATAAAATACACAGCTCTTGACAGACAGAAAGTGAGAGAGCAACATGCAGTCTAAAATAAAAAAAGAGAAAAAAATCTGTTCCCAAAATAAATGAATACAGACTGTTACTGTACACCATGTTCCATCTGAATTGTATGAGTGTGTGTAAGAATGGTCAGATTAACTGAATGAAATGGAGGGAAGGAAGGAAGAATAGAAGGATAGAGAAGAAGAGGAAGGAAGAGGGATGACACTGAGCCAAAAACAGCTGCATTCAGAATAAAAAACACAAGAAAGAATTGACTTGCTCGCTCTTCTCCGCCTCAACACACACACAAAATCTTAACGTGTTCTGAATCCTCAAACATTTTCCATTCCGTTCCATTGCCCTGAATTCATCCCATATCCTCTGCCTTCTGTATTTCTGGGAATCTGTTGTTTTCAGGCCGCAGCTATTAATAACATGCTCAAATTCATACAGGAAGTGCAAGAACTCGTACGAGTCAAAACCAGCCAAAACCAACCCAAATCAGTCAAAACTAAAAAAAGGATCTGGACCATTTCACTTAACAGAATGTTCCAGTTTCAAGATCTATCAACACAATCTGTGGCTTACGGTCTATTACCAAAAAAGTCTGTTAAAACAAACAGCAAAGACACTAATACACTTACAGTAATACATTTACAGTAAAGCACTCACAATGCACTTACATTTACAGTAATGCACTTACAATGAGGTTTTAAAAGCAGAAATGTGAGGCTTATATTTTTCTAAAATGCAATTACATTAATTCCTCCACTGAAAAAATGTGTTATTTGAGATGTAAAGTTTGGACAGCTGTACTTTTCTACACAAATGAATTTCTGCTTACTGGTTGTGGTTACGTACGAAATTCCAGTAATTTTCCTGATGGCTGTTTTTGTAGTGGCTATTTTGTTTTGCCTGATGATAGTCACCTCCCATTCAGACTCGTTCAGTTTTGAACCCAGACTTTTCTTTAAAAAGACAGGGTAGGCAATTGTTTTCCAGAAACACTTGTTATGCTGGACCATAAAATGTTTGTCAAATGATTTTGAATGTTTGTCAAATCATTGCATTAAGTCTGAATGCAATGACAGGATATCCTATTTGCCTGTCAAACGTTGTATGTGTTCATGTGTTGGGGGAGGCGTGGCTTTGGAAATTGCTCTAAAGGGAGGGCGGGATCTTTTCAAAGCTAGCTTGTTATTGCTAGCCTCTCTGAAATTGTCCCCCTACCTTTAATTGAGATTGACAAATGACCTGTTTGACTATGGCAGTGACTAAGTGACAAAACTAACCTCTCTCTCTCTTTTCTCTCTCTCTCTCTCTCTCTCTCTCTCTCTCTCTCTCTCTCTCTCCCCAGGTTTTGTGCTGGTAATAGGTCTTGTGACGTTCTACAGGATCGGGCCCTACACTCACCTCTCTTACTCCTGCTATGTAAACATCGCTGCATGCTTGTTTGCCACGCTAGCAGCTGCCATGCTAATCTGGAATATTCTGCATCGCCGTGACGACTGCCTGTCGCCGCCTGTCATTGTCATCAGCCGATCTTTGACCACACCCTTCAGGCCACGCCTAGACAATGACTATGTAGAGTCACCATGCTGACACACCTCGTGTGCCTGAGATGAAAACCACAAAGTCAGGAGTCTCTTACAGGAACCTGTCAGAACATCACTCTTAAAGACAAGAGAAGTGATCATGTGATAAAAACGGGGATGAAAATTATTGTCAGACTGAATGGAATACTTATGAAACTCATTTCATTATAGAAGTAGAACTGGGGATGCTGCGACCGTGCGTTCGGACAGAGATCAAGCTGGATCTTGACAGTTTTTCCTTCATAAGTGCACTTATGAAAATTTAAAGCACACCTGTATGCACATGTATCTTTTAAAGTTCTAGAAAATGTAAGACAGTAATGTAGATTTTAAAGCTGCAATCCGTAACTTCTCTAGCACCATCTCTGCTTGAAACATAAAACTGTAGGTTAATTACATACCTTTCTTTAGATATGTTGAAGTCAAATGCAGCCAGACTAACATTTCCCGGAGAAATCAGATCTCACAGCTCATATTACAAATCATTAATATAAATTTACCGTTGTGATTTGGGGTAAGGTAAGGAGATTGTGTTGAACAATAATCTGTTATGTTCTTGCTCAATAACTGATTTTTGTTCATTTGTGACTAAATAAAGTTACAGATTGCAGCTTTAAATGGAATCTAGGTGTTGTATAAAATATTGACAAGTCCTAGATTATTATTGAATTGTATTTAATCATTTTAGGCCCACACAGAATCTGCAAAGCTTCCACGCTGATTAAGTGAATTTATCAGAATTTATTAAATCCTCTAAGTGGATTTAAATGGGCTTTACATAAACAAATTTCACCCTAAAGAAAAACTAATTTTACCCTTAAAAGTGAAGCATTTAAGGTTTTCTGCATTGTGGCATTAATTTCATGACAATAAACACATTTTCCTTGTCCCCCATATTACTGTAACATAACCAGATGTTTCATTTGTAACTTTTTGTAATTCTCATTATTCTCAATGATTCTAATTACTGTAATACAGTCATTGTACAGTATTAGAGTAGAAATACTATAAAAAGATGCCAAAAAAAGTCACAATGCAAAAAATTATTGGCCTTAAAACAGGCTTCACATTTTATATTCACATGTTCTTGGCAGGTTTTAATAGATTTAACCAAATATGGTAAAATGCGAAAAGAGCTCAGAGATGCATCAAATTAACCACAACTTTACTTACAGATACGTAAGAGAAAGAAGCGTTTGAGAAAAGCAGTTGTTAAAACAGAAATCGTTCTGTGGGCGTGGATTCTGTGCAGGCCTAAATATCTGGTACCAAAGAGATCATTTTAACCACTATTGGCTGCTCACTCATCCCATGTTTCTATAATTCAAGATTATAATCTGCGACCTGCCAATGAGGAACTCCGACCAGTAATTTAACTATGACCAGTGTCTTCCTTACAGTTTTTATCATAGACATATGAAATGTCAGAATTATGTAAGTTAATCTGTAGACACAGAAATCGCTAACCTATGCCTGTGGTACCCATATATAAGTTTATAATACAGAGTTATATTAATTAATTATGTTATTAAAGTCACATTTCACTCTTAGCAGGACTGATATAATAATATTAATGAAATAAAACAAAGCTATTCAACACATACAGGTTTTATGTGTATTACTGTGTTTGTGTGTGCATGTGGGTTTAAATATGTGGTTTTCGAGGACACAAATGTATATAATGACATGTGTGTAACATGTATAACAACATAAGTTTATGAGGACACTTCCTGTACCCTCATTACCTAAATCACTTTAAGAACATACTAAATGATGATATTTTTGTTAATGAAAAAATGCCAAAAAAAAGTTTTTTGTAAGAATTAGGTTTAGGGGTAGGGGACAGAATATACAATTTGGACAGTTCGAAAACCATTACGTCTATGGAAAGTCCTCATAATCCGCATATGCCAACATGTGTGTGTGTGTGTGTGTGTGAGATCCAAGAGCGCAGCAAAGAGTCAAGGACAGTCTGAAAGAGAGGAAATGAATGGAGACACACACATTCCATGCGACTGTTCTATGACCCTCTCGATCCAGCACAGACACTTAAAGACGATAACATGAGGGTCAATTTATGTTACTTCATGAACCATGTGTGTAACTCACTCTAATGTGGTTTCAAACATTCTTCTGCTGAGCTCAAAAGATCTGAAGAACATTTACCCTGTTCATGTACGTACAATGAAGTATACAAATAATACACTGTCAAGCTCCAAAAAAAAAAAAAAACACAGCAGTATAATACAAGTACACAAAATCCATAAATGTCCTTTTACTTCCTCTTATTCAAACTTAGTGCATCACAATCAGACAAACAACACAAAAATCAAAGATCTCACACGTGTCTGCCATGTTTAAAGACACAAATCTCCTGACCATCTTTTGTTTTCCAGAGATGAAAGAAACTCAAAGAGCTCTGGAACAGCACGAGGCTGAGTAAACGATGAGAGAACTTTAGTTCTTGGTGGATTTTTTCCTTTAAAGGTCATAACAACATACTTGACAGTCCATGACACAGACAGACCCTGGTGAGGTCCAGCAGAGTTCTTGAGAACTTGCGCTGCAGATAGGCATCTACAGATCACTCAACACAAGCTCTCCTTTCCTCTCTCTGTGTTTCATCTGTTGCTAAAATCAACTTGAACAATACATGAGGAATGTACAGTACGCACACCCCACTACAGTCATGGAAATCCATGTCTTTTGCAGTCATACACAAACACATAGAAACATCTTATGGAAAGCTACACACACACACCTACATATAAACATCAATAACCTTACAAGCACGCAAAGTACAATTATATTCCCATTATAAACACGAAACACACACACACCCTTCCCATAACCATTTCTGTATACTTCATTCAAACAGAGACAGCACAGAGTGTGTGTGTGTTTGTTTATATCACTATATCCGACTGGTGGATGTAGTTTGAAACAAATGACAACACACACAATATAAGCATCAAGCTCTGTATGACCTCATTTATCATTTAAACCTCAGTCTTTGCATTTCCAGCCAAAAGGGAATGTGTTATCTAAATGTTCTTCATTCAAACACACCCCTCCATCCACTAATGAAATGTGTATCTGTGCCATCTTGCACGTCCTATAGAGCACAGCTGAACTACAGAGGATGTATCACTCACTCAGTGACTCAAACCCTCTCTAAAACAATTCTGTGGCTGTTTCTAAACCTAGTGAACTGCCCACCTAGACTGCATTTCTGTCATCATACCATGTGTATATAAGTGCAGTCTATAGATGCTCTGTGATCTAATTGAATTATGTTTATTATGATCACTGTTTCATGCCACCCAGGTAAAATAATAAGTGTGTGTTGTTGGTCTGTCCCTGTGAGGGCCAAATATTCTTACAAACATAACATGGGGCTCGCCTGCCTATAAAATCAGCCTCAGAAATAGACTGAGCTATGTTTTAAAACAAATCCCATTTAAAATTCCAAAAGTTAGGATATATACTGAGCATGTATACACCGCTAACAATTTTAGGTTGTAAGAACATTTTCCTAACTTTTCTATTAAATAACAAAACGTTTAAATTGTTGTTTTGAATGTTCTACAAATGTTAAAAATGTCCAACGTTATTGTTTGGTTATGTTCTGTAACTTTTTAAAACATTCCACTTCTGAATAATGTTTCTGATTTATGATACACAGTGTTATAAAAACCATTCTACTAACAATACTGAAATAACATTTTTGATAACTTTAAAAAAACTGTTAGAGAACGTTAACCAACGTCCTGAGAACATTCTCTGCTAGCTGGGTATATATGTGATATAAAAAACACACCTTTTGATGAGTTTGATGGCTTTAAACGCTTCGTCCATGTCTCCGATGGTGAGGTAGAAGCTGAAGTTCAGAAGAGCATCTCGCGTCGGTTTCTCACAGCTCTCCAACCCAACAAAGTCTCGGAGGGCTCGCCGCACTACCAGCTGAGGTGAGGAGGGCGTCTGGACTTCACCCTGTTCTGCAGTCTCACCCGGCTGACAGAACACAGAGAAACACTTTAAGAGATGCAATGTAGTAGCCAGATCTTTTTTCTGTTAACAGATGAACATTTCCCACAAAACTGGACCCAATTGCTCAAATTATAAATCATTCCTATAAGCTTACTGTTGCGAATCGAGGTATGGTAAGGAGATTGTGTTAAACAATGATCTGTCATGTATTTGCTCCAACATTTTTTGTTTATTTTTACCATGAAAGTTTACTGATTGAAGCTTTAATTAATAAATGCCACTATCTTTTATATTTTGTTAGCGAAATCAATTTCATAAGCTCATTGCAGTTTCCTCACAAACCCCTAGGGGTCTCCTTATCTAAAACATCACAACACAAATGCTCTTTTCAAAGTACTCAAACACATTTGGATGGGTGAAGCAAATCACAAATGAAGTCACATTGTAAGGGAACAAACAATCGTCTTGTGACAGGAAATCATCACGGATCTTCTCATTGATAAGCGTGGGACAGGTGGAGGGTTACTTACATCTGGAAGAAAGACTCCGCCCCTCCGAAACAAGATCTTAGCAACAGCAGGCAAACCACAATAAACAGTCAAAGAAAGAATGGAAGAAATGATGAAGAATGAAAGCGGTTTATAGTGGTAAGCAGCTAACAATTTTAGGTTGTAAGAACACTTCCCTAACGTTTCCAATAACTAACAAAAACATTCTGGGAATGTTCAAAATGTCCTTTTTGTTTTCAAACGTTATAAATTGTGTAACGTTTCTAAAACGTTCCGTTAACAACTTAAGACATTTTTGATATATGTTAAAAATCATTGTATCAACATTACTAAAAGAACATTTTTGATAACTTTGAGGGAATGTTAGCAAATGTTCTAAGAATGTTCCCTGTTAGCTGGTGAAGCAGAAATGAGCAGAAAGAGGAGTTGATCTGTTTGTGTGTTTGTACCTTGCAGATATAATAATAATACGGAGTGTCTAGAGCGAGCAGAGAGAGCAGTGCTGCTGGTTTAGGTTGCGAGTCCTGCAGGAGAATTCCATGTTCCTGAGTCACAAAGAACGTCACCACTAACACCTCCTCCTGCCAGAAGAGCAAGAACCTTCTTAATACAGACACACTTTCGAACACATGACCAACTCACCTTCTCCTGTTTAGACATGTTTGTCCATCTTTTTTGTCTTGGACTTTTTGTCACACTTGGAAAACAGACATACAAATATCATAAGTTACCTTCTCTGTTTGTAATTGGCTGCTGCTGTGGAGGTCAGAGTTCACGGGAACCGTTTCGCACACAAACAGACGTGGCTCACTCTCATCCCAGAGCTGAGAAACAGGGCAGCGGGCAGCCAACTCGCCCTCAGACCGCGTTCTGTGAAATATTATGGTATAATCTTAAATTTCCACATGTCTCAATGTCTGTATGTAAACAAAACACTTATATGAGCCAGTTTTACAGCAATTACGTCTCTTAACATGACAAATATTACAGAATGACACACACACACACATATATATAAAGCCTTGTGGTACCTCTGATTGTCTTCTAATTGGGCGAGACTACTTGCTGGACGGCCGGTGAAGAAGTCAAAGAAAGACAGTGTGTCCAACTCAATGTCATAGAAATACACTTTATTGTCTGGCCGCCCATTTACCTACACACACATACCCACACAACTTATTGTGGATAACAAAGTCCGCAGGCACAAATTAACTGTGTAATATTTCACTTCTGTCTTTTAACCTAAATGGACTTACAATGTTAGTTGATGTTCGTCACGCACCAAAAACAAATTTGTGATTTTATAACTATGACAAGTGCCTTGAAAGCGCAGCTTTGTTTGAAGCATTTTTTTCTCTGAGGGACATATTTTTGAGGGGCTGGCTGGCGGGACCACCAGGATGCTTCAGATTCCAGAGAGTATTTGACTGGTCAGAAAAATTAGATGACAAACTAAGGTGCAGAATGATGTCATAAAATTGTTGATCTGTATTGGCAGATGTGAGAGCCTGTAAGTTTTAAATGCTTATATTTTTAAAGTGATTTTTCAAATGTTTTGGAGCATACCAGTTTACAGATAGAACTACCATTTTTATACTAAAGGAAAAAAAACTTACATTTTGATTTTATGGGGACTTTAAGAAGCTCTGTGTACCTGTGTAACGAGGATGCTCAGCTGACTGCCGCTGGCGTTACATCTGACAGATCTCAGAGCACCCAAATCTGGAATGAGCTCAACCAGGTTTTTAGTGACGCCCAAAGGTTTGGCCTCCCTGTGCAAATGTGCAACACACATTTACTACACACACAAACAAAGGGGGGAATATGAACAGATGCTTTGAACTGTGTGTGCGTGTTCACCTGCGTGTGAGGTCGAACACTCTGACATGTGACGTGTCTGTTCCGACAGCCAGGTAAGATCCACACACACTCAACAGTGTGGGGTTTCCCTCTGCTTCAGAGAAGACCAGCAGCTGCTTCACTGTGCCCTGCACACACACACACACAAAGTTGCTTTGATCTGCTTTGTGTGTGCATGTTTATGAGGGTGTGTGTATTTGTGTGAGTGTATGTTTATGTACGTGTGTATGTGTGTGTGGTCCTTGTATTCACTCTGTTATGAGGCCAAAATGTCCCCACAAATATAGTAATACCAGTAAATTTTGACCTTGTGGGGACATTTCTTAGGTCCCCACGGGAAAAGAAGCTTATAAATCATACAGAATGGCCTTTTCTGAAACTCTAAAACAGCAGAAAGTTTTCCGTTTAGGTAAGGTTTAGATGTAGGGGATAGAACATACAGTTTATACAGTATAAAAAACAATGTCTATTTAATGTCCCCATTAAAAATAGACACCCAACGTGTGTGTGTGTTCATGTAGGTGTGTGTGTTTGTGAGTCTGTTTGTGTGCGTGTACCTGTGGTGTGCGGATCTGGACACGGTTTGGTTCTACAGTATAAATGTTCTCCTCATGTACTGCGAGAGCAGGAGACTCGCATTGGAAAGAACCTGAAGAGAAACAACATACTTCAGCTGAGGTCATACTACAGTATAATACAGTATAAATGTACAGAGGCCACGTGTCACCTGTGCTGTGGAGTGTTTGTCCTGATGGCTCATACACAGTGATGTATTTCCCGTTCCACATGGCGACTGTATCCTACAAAACCACAACAAACAGTAAGTAAAACTCTGTTCTTTTTCTCTTATATGTTACCTTAGTGACCTGCACTGCTCTGTGTGTCTGTGCAGAAGGTTATGTGTGTGTGTTATCTTAGTGACCTGCACTGCTCTGATGTGTGTCTGTGCAGAAGGTAATGTGTGTGTGTTACCTTAGTGACCTGCACTGCTCTGTGTGTCTGTGCAGAAGGTAATGTGTGTGTGTTACCTTAGTGACCTGCACTGCTCTGTGTGTCTGTGCAGAAGGTAATGCGTGTGTGTTATCTTAGTGACCTGCACTGCTCTGATGTGTGTCTGTGCAGAAGGTAATGTGTGTGTGTTACCTTAGTGACCTGCACTGCTCTGTGTGTCTGTGCAGAAGGTAATGCGTGTGTGTTACCTTAGTGACCTGCACAGCTCTGATGTGTGTGTCCATGTGGAAGGTGATGTGTGTGTGTTATCTTAGTAATTGTACAGCTGTGATGTGTGTGTCTGTGCAGAAGGTAATGTGTGTGTGTTACCTTAGTGACCTGCACTGCTCTGTGTGTCTGTGCAGAAGGTAATGTGTGTTTGTTATCTTAGTGACCTGCACTGCTCTGTGTGTCTGTGCAGAAGGTAATGTGTGTGTGTTACCTTAGTGACCTGCACTGCTCTGATGTGTGTCTGTGCAGAAGGTTATGTGTGTGTGTTATCTTAGTGACCTGCACTGCTCTGATGTGTGTCTGTGCAGAAGGTTATGTGTGTGTGTTATCTTAGTGACCTGCACTGCTCTGATATGTGTCTGTGCAGAAGGTAATGTGTGTGTGTTATCTCTGATGTGTGTGTCTGTGTATAATATGATATGTGTGTGTGTGTGTGTGTGTTTGTGTTACCTTAGCGACCTGCACAGCTCTGATGTGTGTATCCGTGTGAAAGGTGATGTGTGTGTTGGTGTTAAAGTTGGCCAGGCTGAATTGTGCTGGAGAAAGCTGCACTGCTGCCACCTGCTGGCTGTAATGAGAACACATCACATGCTCGGACAGAATCACCACACTGCTGCTGCTGCAGACTGCCAGCAGATGAGAGCTCGAGCCCCACTGTAAGAGAGAGATCACAGGACTAAGACTAGCATACTTACAAACCTACAACATAGATATTTAGTTTTCAGTTACAGATTGCATCTTTAGGAAACTGTTTATAGTGATTACTACTGGTGATAAATGTAATTATCTATGACATTCACATTACATTTATGCATTTGGCATATGCTTTTATCCAAAGAGACTTAAAATTCATTCAAGCTATACATTTTTATCAGTATGTGTGTTCTAGGAATCAAACCAACAACCTTAATGCTGCTAACACAACGCTCCAGCTGAGCTACAGGAACACAGGCTTTGTTACAATGATTTTGCCACAGAAAATAGTGTTTTAGGGACTCTTCATTACGCTGTGGTGAATATCAACCCTTAGCCATGGTAAAATCACAGTAACACACTGTACAATCACAGTAACACAACCTATTTGTGATTTGCTGTTGGTTTGTGCTTTATTCAGAAGCAGTGCTCATTGTGCTGTTAAAGTGGAGTGCACTGTACCTGCAGCTGTGAGATGTTTCCTTCCACCTCTGCTGGTGTTTGAAGTTTCCACTGGATTTTTGTCTCTTTCTGATCGCTCACTGTCACCATGTGCCACAGGGCCACACGCCCCCTGCTGGTACCTGCTGCAAGAACTTCTGCAGATGAAAACAGAGAGATCAATCTGACCAAATTACACAGTCAAATAGGTCATGTTCACTTCACTTCATTAAGTAACAAAAATGTTATTTTGAATGTTCTAGGAACAATTAAGAATGCAAGAATGTTTTTGATAACTGAGAGCGTTTCCTGTTAGCTGGGCAATGCTAAATATTATTCTTACAAAAATAGCACAAGCATTTAAAAATAATTAAATTGTATGAATTCAATAAAATGAATTTGCTTTCAAAACACTCGCAATTAACTGTCTTAAAGGTATAAAACATACACTCAGTACACAGAAACAATTTCAAAGTC
This sequence comes from Chromobotia macracanthus, assembly GCA_036877525.1. Taxonomy (NCBI): domain Eukaryota; kingdom Metazoa; phylum Chordata; class Actinopteri; order Cypriniformes; family Botiidae; genus Chromobotia; species Chromobotia macracanthus. The sequence goes on along the minus strand of JAZGTH010000085.1, from coordinate 4,474,251 downwards.
TGCTACAGTGTGAATAAAATCTGGGTAAGCAAGTTAGTTAACGTGAAATGTGCTGAACAAGCATTCAGGCCTGGGTTTGCATACTAGTGCAGAGTGCATATTTGTAGTTCTTACGTTTAAAAGTGCAAAAAGATACACAGTTGAGCATTTCTCCTTTCTCAAAGCCCAGAGACTCATCCAGAGACAGAGCGTAGTGATCATCTAACTCCACATCCCAGAGTCTACAGAACACAACACATCAACATACACACTCAAACATCAGAGCACGTGTCATAGTCTAACACAGAAAGACCAAAACCTGAGGCTGACCTGATGTGCTGCTCCCCAGATGCTGTGATTAACAAACCATTCTCTGTCCACACAATGTCTGCATGCTGGCCTCCTCTACCACTGAGCTTCACCTGCACACACAACACTCCCTCATTAATCTCAGCAAACTGATTAGCTGACATCTCATCACAGGTGGTGTCTGATTGGCTGTTACCTTACTGAGCTCCTGAGCGATCCCCTCTGGTCCGAGACTGAACTGAGACAGCAGCAGTGAGTCTGTTACCACAGCGAGAACAGCCCTCCTCTTGGAATACCACATCTTCTGTACGGCGCTCTCCACGGAAAGCAGCGCTGTGTTCCGTGCCTGTTCATCCACACTAAACACGTTCCCTAAAATGCACACACATTTTAAACAAACCCAAAACAGGTATGTGCACTGCATTATTACATCTTGTGTTTCTCACCATCAGCTGTGCTGATGTAGAATGAAAGTCCTTCCTGTGACCCCAGTGTGAACCCGCCTCCTTTATTGCTCTTTTTCCAGTTGAACATGTCCAGAGCTGTTTCATCCCCACTGACAGCTGCACGTGCCAGCATCGCCACGTCTCTGCATTTATACACACATCGCAATTATTTACATAAAAGCTGCAGCACCCTGCATTTATACAAAGACTGCATTTACACACGCTGATTTGTGTATGTACCAGTTTTATACACCAAACGTACCAACATTTTTGTGTGGAAATTTACCCAATTCTTTAGTAAGAATCAAGGATGAAGGTTTTTTTGAGCAGTGTGTGTTTTAATGGCACTCACTCTGCAGGTGGGGCAGGTCTGAAGATACAGCATGTCAGTGGTTTACTGTAGTCATGTTTTATTAAAGGAGATCCCTGCAATTTACCTCGAGCATCCACCCTCCATACAGCCATAACACCAGCCTGCAACACACACACACACTTTAAACTTCAAACATTGTTTATTATATGATATAATGAAGCTTTATGTATCATATAATGAAGCAGTGATGATGTTGCAGATAACGTGTGTGTGCGACCTGATCTCCCGTGACCAATCTGCTGCCACCGCTGCTCCACTCCAGCACTGTGATGCAGGAGGTGTGTGTGTTTGCTGGCAAGGGTGTGTGTTCTCCGGACGGGTGTGAGAGGAGCAAGGTCTCACCCGTCTCCCAGCCCACCGCCAGCAGGGGTTTAGTGGGGTGCCACTGAAGCGCAGAGGGGCTGAAACCCCGTTCCACGTGGCACAACTCCACGTGCTCTCCCTAAACAAACACACAGACATCACAGGTACTCCAAAGCACATAACTCTACAGCAGCAGTGACAATAAAAACAAAGCTCCAGCATCATTTATTTACAGATGTTTGTTATACATGTTTAAGTGTCCAAATACTGTTCATCAACAAAGTCTGACCATTGAACAGGATATATTAACGGGTGTACAGGAACGCCTTCTCACCTGTTGCAGGTAAAGATCCACACTGCCCCCAGTGGAGATGTTCACAGAGCCCACGGCTAGCACACACAAACTGGAGTGCCACGAGATGAGAACAGCCACCCCACTGCTGTCAGGGGCCTCGATACGATGATCAAAATACACAGCCATGACCTACAAATCTATACAATTCATGATTAGACTTTATTAGTGTCACATATGCACCCTACAACAGTGTGACCTCACACTCACCGCAAATCATTTGGCTGTCATTTTGATCAAATGTCAACTGCTGTTTATAATAACTGCGGCTTAGTTTGGCTAACTGCTGTAGTGACGTTATCAGATGATAATATCTGTGGTACTGTGTGATTGCCACACACATATGACACACTAATGCATGTTAAAGGTACGGTCATTCATTTCAGAGAGGCTAGCAATAGCATAAGATCCCACGCTCCCCTCAGATCTCCAAAGACACACCTCCTCCAAAACACATCAACGCATACATAGTGTGACAGGCAAGAAGGACATCCTATCATTTCATTTGGACCGAATGCAATGATTGGATTTACATTTTATGGTATAGAAATATATATATATAAATATTAAATATTTTTAGGCCACTTTTACTTAGTGGTGCATTCAAAATGTGAAGAGATGTTCAACCAGAAGAGAGGTGTACTGTATAAATTATGTAGCCTTATGTAGCCAAGCACCTTGATCCTGGAGAAACGTTGTTTCCTTTCACTATGTACTTGTATATGGCTGAATAAACTCCACTTGACTTGACTTAGCATAACAAAAAGCATGACAAAACAGCATGGCTTTATCATCACGGCAGGGCCTAAAACCATTATTTTATTAGCGTGTCGCCATGTCTAAAGCCCCATGGTAATACCGTGATGCTTATCTGTAAGTGTGGCTACCCAAAGTTAACGGTTTGACACGCTGATGAAGTTGCAGAGAAGTAAAATGCATTTCAGTACCCAAAGAAACTGCTTTGATAACATTATTATACACAATCTAGATAACAGTAACGAAACGTGACAGCAGCATTTGTTTGTTTACCGTTTCTAATGTTAGTAAATCTGCTGCTAGCGACGCTAGCTAATCCACACCGAGGCCTGCCGCTTTAAAAACGTTTCCTATAACGACTGTTTAATAAAATCACCTGAAACCTCCTCCGGTCGTCACTGCCGTGTCAGAAACGCGTTTTTTGTCGCAGCATGTGTGTGATTTATAAAACAAATATATTAAATTAGCCCTTTGACGTTTACCGGACGCGTTAGCCTTGAAGCGTCGTTTTCGGTTGCCCGGACAACTGAGGAGAATGAGCGCGCAGGGGCGGGGCCTGATGACGCGTCCTGCGCCCCAGCCAATAAGGTAAAAGGAGTGAAATTGATAATCAGGTTGTTCTGTGGTTGCAGCACATGACATAGTGCGACATAGTGATGAAAAGTTGCGTTTTAAATAAAACTTTATAACATTTAACATTTCATAAGTTATTTTGCAATGCTTAACGGATCTATATTCATACACATTCAGAAACGATTACCAACAAGAACCAACATATTCAAAGTCTTTCATGCCCCTGGTGGACTGTTTTATTGTTGCAGAAGCTATTAATACAAACAGTACAAAATAAAATTCAGAGGGGCCATCTGAAAAACAATCAAAACAGCTTCAAACTAAATCGGAGTGTGTGTGTTTATGCGAGTCTCAAAAAACATGAGGGTCTTCTTGTCTTGTCTCTGCAAAGGTGCTGAGCTAATCCATCTGGAAATATTATTTTAATGTTTTTTGGGGGTAACAATGTCTGACGTGGCAGAGCGTGATGGTACGTGGTCTGCCGTGTGTGTGTCAGGTTTCCATAGCTGGCAACTGCAGCTGAGTTTTAAGATTTTTGTCCAGCAGTATTAAACTTTGTACAGCCAAACTCCTGCAGTCTGCATCACAGTCATTCTCAGCTACATCTGCAGGAAAAACAACACATTATCTTACCAATAACACACACATATACATACATAGCACTAAATATATATATACACCTATAAACATACTGTACCTGCTAGCCAGGCTCTGGTCTCCATCAGGTCATCACTCAGTTCTGTCAGTAAGTTCTCACAAGGCATGCTCAAAAACACAGCACAAACCGCAAACATAACGCCTCTCCTTACCATCCTACAGTCGTAGAGAGTAACCGAGTTAACACGAGAGAAACAGCAATGATTTGTATGTAATGGTTTGTAAGGAAAACAAACTTACTGGTCAGTGTGGAAACGCACAGCCCACACAAAGTCCAGCAGAGCTCTGCCCATCTGAGAGGCCACCTGCAAAACAAACAGAGTCTTACAGGCAGTAGATCATTTAATATATTTAATATTTATTTATTTATTTATTTAATATTTAAAATATTGTGCTGTATGCAATAAATTACTATTGCATCCTGAACATGACCTAAGACCCTGTGGCCACAGTAGGTGCAGATCTCTGTTGTTAATTCATTGTGCAGGTCTATATGTGTGTGTTGAAGAAGATTTTATTAATCAAAATATAAAGGAATCATGTACAAATTATTTAACCATTATAGTTCTACTCTGTAATTAACTGTGCAAGCACATCTATTGTTATTGTTAGGGGCTCAAGGAAGGAAGATAGTAACTCTGGGAACCCCTCATTAACCCATTTTGACGTGTGTGTGAGAAGACTCCTATAAAGACCCTTCCCCAACCAGGCACAGACGGTTGTTCTGCAGACCAACTCGGCTTTATGTCTCTGATAATAAAGTCTATCTTTTGGCATCAAAACCTTTGAAAAGGTCTTTGAGTGACCATTCTAAGATGTGGCAGAAACCACAACAGTGTTCATACTGGGGCATTGACGGCCAGGTGCATGAGCAGCCCAAGAGTGTGCAGCAACCTTCCTAGCACCAGATGATCAGTCCCCAGAAGGTCAAAGGTCACCTGTGGCCTGAAACCCAGAACGTAAACTGTCACTGAGTTATTGCCTGTAACAGAATTTAAAGGTAGGGTAGGCAATTTCAGAGAGACTAACAATAGCAAGCTAGATTTGAAAGCAACGCCACGTTCAAAGCCACGCCTCCTACAATAGTGCGCAGAGGTATGCAAATCCATCATTTGACATTGGACATCCTATCACTGTATTCGGACCTTTTATGGTCATGCGCCTTCCACAGAAGATGTATTTACACTTTATCTAGTGATTGCTATCAGGATGTGAAAAGACTTTCTTGAAAAGAAATTGCCTACTCTGCTTTTAAAAATAAATGTTTGGATGCAAACAGACCTGTCATATTTTCTGAGCAAGGGGAAGAAGAAAAACCCGGCTACAGGAGCGTAACGGTTGGGAACGGCTTTAACAGGCTGAGTCGTACCCTGACGGAACAGACGAAAACACATTATGATATATATAAATATGTCTGTGTTTATATATCATAAACATGTTGTATATATACCTGTCTATGTGTGCCTCACCTTGCCAATGTATCTAGTCTTGCTCTGTATCCGTTTCTCCACAATTTGTCGCCAGTGCGTGATGTCATCACACTGCTTCAGAGCTGTGACAGCAGTGACTGGCTGAGCTCCAGTGTGCTTAGTTGTGATTGGCTCAGATAATTCTTGGGCAGAGAGTGCCAATACCTGGAACAGATGCAGTGCTTTGTGCTACAGACTTTATGCCAATAGTTAAATGTCTGGCTGTGGGCGGCTAGTTTGCATTAACCAAGAACGTTTACAGTTTGACATTGTTCTAACCTCCAGAATATCCAGTCTCTGTCTCAGACTGTAGTTCAGAGAATAGAACTCTGTAGTCCAGTACTCCACCACCTACAGACCAGAAAAGATTTAAAGGGCATGAAACCTTTACATGTATACTAGAACAGAGGTTTTTATACACGTCTGTCTGATGTTGTACCGGTTTGGTATCTGTAACCGTGAGCGCAACCATGGTTTTCTGCCGCAGTACGTGGAACCCTTCAGTGTTGTATTTGTTGTCCAGATGTAACAGCACCTTACTGAACTGGACACTCACCTGTGACAGATAACCACCAGCCCTCAGTAGTGAGCACTGATTAATACAGGAGTTATTCAGTGTGTCAGCTGTGATGACCTCTGACCTCTTGCGTGGCTTTCACATTCTTCCTCAGGAGACCTTCTGCCACCTGCAGGCTGAGTTCCACCCTTTCAAGATCATCACACGACATTAAAGCTGCAAATAAAATATGCAGCCAATAAAACAATTTTAATAACATCTGTGAGATAAAGCAATGGTATGTTGCAATTTAATAAACCATTCTTTAATGTCTGTGATTTTCAAATACCCTCCAGACAGTCTCGGACGTAACGTGGTGGAGATGCAGTCTTCTTCTCCCGATCAGCTGACATGTCATATGGGATGAGATCATCATCACTTAGAGTGACAAAGAGAAACAATAATAAACAAAAATTCAGTGAGCAACTTCCGCAAATCTGCAGTTCCCATGTGTGGTTGTGAATGTTGTGTACACGTACCTGTCTAACTCCGAATCACTGCCACGCCCAGACTGTGATGGCACTGGTGGTGATGTCACTGACAATGATGTCACTGATTGTGATGTCAAACTCTTAGTCTCGGTCTCTGGCTGGAGTCTGGAACAAAATATATCTCACATAAATGTGACATGTACACAAATACTCCAGGATGTGCGTGTATGTGTGCGTCTTACCTGTTGGAGGCATCAGGCTGGTGTTCCTCATTGTCTTCCATGGAAAGAGTCTCCATGAGGGATTTCAGCTCTCTGATCTCTTCATCTGACTCATACTAACACATCCAAAAAATCAAAACTTGCCGCACATAGAGCAGGAAACAAAAGACATTAAACAACCGCAAATTTACTACTATTACTATTTTAAACTGGCTTGTGTTTTCAGGTTCAGCACAGAGAGTTTGGGAGATAACAGTTACAACAGAAACAATACGGAATAGAGAGAAAACAACAAAAAATCACCTGGAATTTTAATTGTGAACCAGGTGTGTCCAGTCTGTGACTAAGACACTCGCCCACGACCATGCCCGTCCGACGTATTCGTTCAATATTGCTGTCTAGTCGACACTGAACACCTCCCAGCATGCATTGCAGCATCTCTACAGAACAGAGAAAACTCAATAATCAAGAAGCAGTTAAAAGACTACTAAGACAGACTGTGGTAATGTGTTACCTTCTCGTAGCTCCTCTATCTCTGAATCTCTGAGTAAAGCCACACACAGCAGTAAAGCTTTACTGACATACAGCTGCTGCTCAACAGATGTGTGTTTGACAGCACTGCTGTTACACCAGACCTGAGACACACTCCGCAGCACCTACACACACACAGATTAGTGAAACACGCAGCACCTATGCACACTGTCAAAGTTCCACTTATGCAACTTTCTTTTGAAACGTTCTTCATATGAAAATGATATATTCAGATTCAACTAGCACAAAGTGGAGTCAAACCTGTTTAAGCAGCAGTCTGCGCTCTGAATCCAGAGCCAAATATCCAAGAACAGATTTCAACAGCTGTGTCTGTAATCACGGTTTATAGAGAGATCAAAATACAGGAAAGGAGCAAAAAATAAATAAAAATCGATCACGTATCCATGTGATTCAAATAATGTTATGCAGACTGATCTTATTGCATATATTCATTATATATGCAAATTATGCTAATCAGTAGTGAGAATTGACTTATCCTGTATTGTCCTTTTGTAGCATATTTCACTAACAAAAGTACTATGGCAGTACCATGATGTTATAGTAATACCCCAATTCGGACCGAATGCAATGATTGGACAAACATTTTATGATCCTGTGCCTTCCATAGAAGATATATATTTGTAGAAAATTCTTTAAAATGAGACATTTGTCTTTGTAAAGACTCCATCAACGTACCGGGTGCTGATACTGCTGTAACACAAGCTTATGAGTGAGAACAAACTGAGCTTTTTTATTGGTCACAACCAGATTTCCCATCAGCCTGGAAACTGCAGCTGCTCTGAAAACATACACATACACACACTTTGAGTCTTCATGACACACACACGTCACTCATAATCCTAAACACACCACTAACCCGCTGAGGTTGTGTATGAGTCCTGTGACGACAGACTCTGTGCATCGTTCCGGAACATTCTCCAGGAGTTTCTGTGTGACACGCTGCCACAACGGATCCATGCGGGTGAGGGAAGAAAGACGTGGCACCAGTGTCTCAAAAATAAGAGCTATACACACACAGATGCCAATAAGACAGACGGTTGACACCTGCCCCCATGAACTTTAGACATGTGTGCACACTTTAAAGTGAAATACATGAAATACATTCGAGAAATGTGTTTATTAACAACAACAAAACTTACAGCTGTGTCCTTGGATACACACTTTTCCCAAGAGCTGAGCCACAAACCCAAGAGAGCAGTCTTGACCATCTAAACCAAAGAGAAACATGCAAACGTGACGTTGATGATCTAACCCTGAATGTGTGTGTGTGTGTGTGTGTAGTGGTACCTCTGAGAGCTTGGCATGCCTTCTCGAGTGTGTTAAGTATGCTGGCAGCGAGCAGTGGGTAGTACTGCTGTGGTAGGAAGACATCGGGTGTTTGTGTGTGCAGACGGTTCGAGGTGATGGAGGGTAAAGCTGTGAGGTGACCAATGACAGTCTCCGTTAGCTGGGAAGAGTGTGCACAAACTCCGCCCACTTCACACCTGGACCACAACAACACCTCGAGTCGACCAGCAGAGAGGAACTTCTCCAGTACAGACACACACTCCTCCAGAGCTGCACACTCCCTGTGTGTATGTGTGAGTGTGAGTGAGAGAGTGAGTGAGAGAGAGAGGGAGAGAGGGGGAGAGAGAGAGAGAGGGAGAGAAGGAGAGAGGGAGAGAGTAATTATCTGTCAAGCAAAGGTAGATCTTTAAATAAATAATAAAGGATGTCTCAGAGACAGACATACGGACAGACAGACATACGGACAGACAGACATACGGATGGCAGGCAGGCAGATAGACAGACAGACAGATAGATGGATGGATGGATGGATGGATGGACAGACAGACAGACAGACAGACAGACAGATAGATAGATAGATAGACAAACAGACATAAATAGACAGATAGACAAGCAGATAGATAGACAGACAGATAGATAGATGGATAGACAGACAGACAGATAAACAGACAGACAGACAGATAAATAGACAGACAGACAAGCAGATAGATAGACAGACAGATAGATAGATGGATAGACAGACAGACAAATAGACAGATAGACAGACAGATAGATAGATGGATAGACAGACAGACAGATAAAAACAGATAGACAGATAGATGGATAGACAGACAGACAGATAAATAGACAGATGAAAGAGACAGACAGACAGATAGATGAAGACAGATAGATAGACAGACAGACAGATAGATAGATGGATAGACAGACAGACAGATAAATAGACAGATAGACAAGCAGATACATAGACAGACAGATAGATAGATAGATGGATAGACAGACAGACAGATAAATAGACAGACAGACAAGCAGGCAGGCAGACAGGTAATTCCTCAGGTCTCACACTAACCCTGTGGAACTGACGGTATCCAGAAGAACCAGCAGGGTCTGGTCTGGTGGACCCCTGAGGAAGATCTCATCCCACAGTGTCCTGATCTCATCATCATCATCATCATCACATGAGCCGCTGAACCACTGGGAGCTGCGCGCGCTCACCAGCACCCGCAGTGCGCGGGCACAGTGCAGACGCGCGAACTCACCGCACTCCAGGTAACCCGTGAGCGCGCGAAGCGCGTGCACAATCTCTGCGGAGTCTCGTGAGGCGGAGAGAGTCCTCACGCACGAGTCCACCTGCAGCCGGACCGGAAGCTCAGCAGATCTCATATTTCCACCCAGATCAGAATAGCATCACTTTAACAACATAACGCTGTTCGGAAGAGTTAGAAAAATATAGATGAAGATGTTTTAATACAGATCAAGACATTTTGCATTCACTGCAGTACGAGTTTTGTAATGCACACAGATGAAATGACCGTGCAAGCTTCATGTGACGCTGCGAAACAACATTCACGCAATATGATATAAATGCCATGATAATAATCAGCTATATCATTGTAAATAAAAGAGAATAACGAGTATTCAAGAGTACCTGCTGTTTTCAGTTTGTTATTTAATTCATTCAATGATAATAAACATCAACCAGCATCGTCGTGTTGTGGCTGCGCTTACATTAGAGTCCGTCTGGAAACAAATATTCTGCACAAAAGTTCCCACCAGTGGCCTTCAGTTATTTCCATTATCGTTTACTAGATGGCCTTATTAAACACGTTAACAATAGTGACATTGAGACGACTAGACAATATTTTTACTATACTGTAAGGTAGCTTAAATTGTTTATGATTGCTAAGATTTAATCCGTTTCCACGACTTTCCAAAGACTATCCCATCTAGAATAAATATATGTTGTCTCTAGGTTATGTATATATTGTGTTATGTTGTCTCTGTGTCTAAATGACTGAAATGCACAATTCCCTGTTTGTATGGATGTGTTTTTCCATCTTAAGTCTTACCTTGTGTTATAATACAGGGTCATTTTTGTTTCTATTCTGTTCTATTATATTCAATGTAGGCATTTGTTAAAGGCTGGGTAGGCAATTTCAAAGAGCTTAGCAATAGAAACCTAGCTTTCCCTTAAAAGTGATCTCCAAAGTCACGCCTCCTCCAATATTTCATAAAGGTAAACGTAAATAGTTTGACAGGCAAGTAGGACATCCTGTCATTGCATTCAGACCGAATACAATGATTGGATGAACATTTTATAATCCTGCACCTTCCACAGAAAATGTAGATGTATATAAATATATTTAGACTTCTTAGTGACCAGGATCAGGTATCAAGACATAGAGACTTTTAACCAGCATAACAAAATGTTTCTGAAAAGATCACCTACCCTTAAGTGCGGTTTGCTCAGGAACAAATATGCATTTAAAAGATTAAAAAACATCCACAAAGCAGGTATTTTCACTTAATTTATTGGTGACTAATGTATTTTCAGTTTTCATTTAACTTTCATACAATTATTTGAAAATCTATAAGTCCCCGAACAGTAAAAGATACATCTTAGGGGGCATCTTTAATAGAAAGCAAAACATTCAACAGAAGACAATACTGATAGTTTTCATTTATACAGTTACCTTAACAATTAAGAGTAAACCTTTTTTCAATCTGAGCCTTCATTACAAGGACTCCCTGTTCAGTTTTATTTAGTATTAACATTTATAACTATTATTAGTTTTGTAAAATCTAAATGGCAAGCAGAACTCCCTCTGAGCTGTGAAATGTTTTCTTTGGACACTGGAAATGTGTGTTAATGTGAAATAATGTTTCTTTAATCATATGTGCACACTTTTAAACAGTAATCAGACAGATCAATAGCAGTAAATGTAGTTCTTCCCTTATCGTCTTTTCAATCACACGTGTGCATGCGCACACACGAGATCAAAGTTCACAGAGGCAGAACTGCTTCTATATTTTAAAGTGTCCGTCTTTGTAATTACAGTAGCTCTGAAACAGTCATACAGACGATAACAGCAGTGGACAGCTTAAATGAGAAAGTCTCATCTTCCTCTGGTCAATGACAAAAACTGCAGATAGTAGAAGTACCCTCAGCTCTATTCCTCCATCTTACAAACTGAAAATACGTTTTTCAAAGTCATACAAAGAAAAAAAAAACAGGATGTTACCTGCAGCTTGCTCATGGAAAGAAACATACTGCAGCATTTGCACAACCCAAAACAAGGAAGAAAGAATATTTAAATCTCGTCTTGAGTTCAGCATTCCGTTCATCATTCAAAACTTTCCACTGGATTTTTAGATCCTGGAAGTATTTCTGGATGTTTTTATACCAACAATATTCTTGTGCCAGGTGAGAGTGATGTCCATCCATAACAAAGCATTGATACAGAGGGAAAGACTTCACTCTAGTGGAAGACAAAATCAAACAGAACCTCACTTCCTTTTGTCCATAAAAATATCTGAAGCAATTCAAAAACAAAGAAACCAAGATAAAAGATGAATATTTACATCCAGATTCAACAAAGAGAGCAAGCAAATGACAGAACAGTGTTGAAAGCCAGGTATGAAGCAGCTGGCTAATAAAAAGTCTTATTTTTCCCGTGTGTTAATGGTCCATACACCGTCAGATTCCCTTCAGTGCTTGAAGCTGCAGACGAAAAGTGACATTGAATAGTATCTTCTCTTCCATCCTTTTTTTCTTTCCTTAAAACAACTTCACTTTTTGATCCATCTTTTTTTTTTTTTTTTTTTTTACGATTTAAATAGTAAAGAATATCTTCTCTAAATAAAATATTGGAGTGCAATAGCTGGTTTACTCCAGTAAACCAGTAAGTTTCTATCTCATTTCAAAGAGTTTTAAAGAGTCTTTTGTACAGGAAATTAAAGTCTTTCAGGATAAATCCAGCACAGAGGAAGCAGGTGGATATCCAGCTATCCAACTCAGCAAGAAAACGCACAGGACCAACAACTTTACCCACAATGCAACACTGCAAGTTCCCATAACCCTACATGTGATGTTCTTTCCTCAGCGGGGGCTAGTCTCTCTTGATCCTTTGCATTCTGCATCATCGTAATAAATTAAAGTTTAAAGACAATATGTATATGAAAATTACAGAACTTTACATTATACAAGTCGCTGACACAAACAAATCTGTGGTCATCAAACTCATTTAAGAGCTAAATCACAAACACACACACACACACACACACTTTAAACCCTCAGGTCAGCAGATGTCCCTCACATGGGCTGATATTGTGACTTTATAGCCTGGTGTGTAACTTAAAAACACTTACACTACACAACTACATGAATCTGTGTGTATAAGTCTGTGTGTATGTTTCACACAAAAGATTGTGCACACTGACATTTAATCTGAATCACCTTTCTTACACCACACAGACGGATACAGATAAATGGTTCCTCAAACCCAAAACACAGGGAGGTCACAGGAACCAACAGGGCCAATCACACACACACACACACACACACTATGTTCGCATATGTGGTTTGTAAGGACCTATGTGCTCCTTAGACATAATGGTTTTTATACTGTATAAACTGTATATGCATTGCCCTTCACTAACCCTTACTCCTAAACCTAACCCTCACAGAAAACATCTCTATTTAGTATGTTTTTAAAGCAATTTAGTTTATGAAGACACAGGAAGTGTCCTTATAAACCATGTTTATGTTGTTTCTACACATTATATACGTCATTATACACATGTATATACACTTGTGTCTTCGTAAACCACATATTCAAACACACACGAACTCCCATTCATTCAACAGTGCGCTGAATTTAAATGTGAATTAAACCATTTTTTGTTATGTGTGAAATTGGAGTTGATCAACACAGACTAAATTCTTCATTTTCTTTTCAGGTCTGTTCAATCCTGTTATCTCCATTAAGCCATTACAATTTATATATCACTGAAGAAGGATGGGGTCGTCATCAGAGGTCATCGCCATGGCGATTACTTGACCTCCAGGATGGATGGGTTGGACTCCATTATGGCGACAATGATGCGGTCGATATAATCCTGCAGACGGTAGTTGATCTCCTCCTGTTTGTGGATCGCCTCCATCAGCTGTACACACATATACAAATGAACATCACAACTTCACACTCAAAGCAGAAGCACAGAGATGACTGTACCAGTGTGCAATACAGACCTCAACACGGGAGACATTGTTGATCTCGGCGGCAAGAGACTCGGACAGAGACTCAGTAAACAGACTCTTCGCCCCCTGGATACTCAGATTAATAATCTGACCGTTCAATTCATCGTTCTGTTCTTTCAGACTGCGATTATCCTGCACACAGAGAGAGTGAACGACAGTCACTTTACCTGTATGAGTCTATGTTTACTTGTTGTTTGTGTCTGTATTTGAGTCTGTGTTTACCTGTTGTTTGTGCCTGTGTTTGAGTCTGTGTTTACCTGCTTCAGTCTGCGTATCTCCTGCTCCAGTTCATTCTCTCTCATGTGCGTGTTGTACTCCTGCAGACCAGAGCTCGCTGAGCGGCCTCTTTTTGCTTCTGTCTCCAACTTAAACAGCTGCAGATGTTCCAGTTGCTTTCTCAAGTCCTCTATCAACTACACACACAGTCATTAACACAGAGAACATACACATACAAACTCCACCTGACAGGTCAAGAGATCACTCACTGCCTGAGTGCACTCCTTCTCTTTCTGATTGGTGTGACGTTCATGGCTCAGTTTGTCAGACATTTTTCTGCGAGATTCGATTTCTTCGTTCAGTCGCTCAGTGACGTCATCTACCTCGTCCTGTAGTTTCCTCTTTTCCTACAAAGAGAAAAAAGATAAACCTTAAGTTTTAAGTTAACACTCACTAAAAGTGAGTAAACATTTTCTTCAACTAGTTATTTACCAAGTTACATTACATTAGATCAAACTGTAAGAAAGGCAGTCTGACTGTTGGAGATATGAGCGACATCCGTATTTCAAATTAAAGGACAGGAAAAGTGAAAATTAAAAAATTATCAGTTATTTAAATAATTACATTTTTATTCATAAATAGAATGTATAAATAAAAAACTAAATAATTCCAAAATAATACATACAGGTTGATAGCTAGTGTGAAATATTTACAGAAGATACATTTTCTCAATTCACCCTGTAGGTGTGACAAAAAGTTTGTATGTGATCTACATAGGTGTGTGTGTCTGTTGTGTATGTATGTAATGTTTGTGTTATGTGGGTGTGTACTTGTGTGTGTTGTTTATGTGTTTTACCTCCTCCAGTCTCTCTATATTGGCTCTCAGGCAGGGAATACATGACTGTAACTCACTGTTCTCCTCATCTAACTGATGCAACCTGAATACACAGAAACACAAGACACATATACATAATGATTATGTATATGTATTATATTAATTTTCCTTGTGGGCAGAGCAGGCAGTGAAAACATTTCAACACAACACAGGTCTCTGTTAACACAGCCAGACTGCATTAAACATCAAGCCAAGTGATAAAATCTGAGAGCTCGTAAAGACCATATAAACATCTGCTCCCCTCCACAAGAGGGCAGACTCACAACTAGAAAGAGCTTGAAAAACACACAATTAAATACAGAAGATGTGGACAAGAGACATCTAGCCAGATATTAAACGACCCTAGAATCTGTAACATTGTAATCATCCTACATATGAACATAATTAAGTAACTCATCCTCAATTTTTAACTCATCTCAATTTTTATAGTTGTAGTCTTTGTAGTTAATCTATATCAGCCTGAATATCAGCCCTGGTATAATTTCAAACTGCAACTCTAGACAGAATCTGTGCACTTTTTGAATCTTCTGTGCTGATTGTGAGTATTGATGAATTAATACGGTAAATGAAGCTACACTGCATAAATTCACTGACAGCAACCCCCACCCCCCCTCCTTCTGGGACCAAAGAGTAAGTTATACCAGCTATATTACAGGCTGTACATTGGTGGGCTTCTATCACAGGGGAGGCCCTAGTGAGTACTACACTGAAATGCATAATAAATCATCTAGTGCTAGCAAACTTCTGTTTAGTGTTAGAAAACTTCATAAATGATGAATTCTGCACCTCTAATCTCAACGATTTAATGATGATTTATATAGAACGCAGTAGTCTTTTCTCCACTTCCATACTGACCTGGCCTGGAGGTTTTCGATCTCCAGATCTCTCTCTCGCTGTAGTTTGGCAAGAGTGTCTCTGTGTTTGCGTGTCTGTGTAAACAGGTTCTCCTCAGCGTGCAGCTCCTGTTCTTTCAGCTGCTCCTCCAGAGCGTTCGCACGGTGAACCAGAGTGAGATTCTCCTGCCGCAGGCGAGCGTGCTGCTCCTCGCTCTCTGACGAATCCTTCTCCAACTCACACACACGCTTTTCCAGCAGCAACACCTGACTCACACGCAATACACAGATATACACAATTCAGACACACACATATATAAACACACACAATACACAGACACAGTCAGCTGTCTGTATGTGTAACAATGTCTGTTACTGTTAAACTTTACAAATACAATTAACTGCTATTGACCTAAAGATTCTGATTACAATTTCACAGAAAATTGCTCAAACAGAAAGTGTCGCTAATGTATATTTTACATAAAATTTTGAATACATACTAAACAGCACTATGAATATAACTGATAAATATAGTCTGATTAAAGTCCTACAGACAATTGTTTATACAGATAGTATTGCTAAAATACATCTAAAGAAAGATTTACAATAATACCATATATTTTATAAAACCATGTTATCCATAACTTTCCTGTTTTTCATGATTTATTTTTTTCTTAATTCTACATTACATCTTTATATCTCCTATCATCTATATGTCTTCTATGGTGTGTTTTTTTTTTGTAAAGCTGCTTTGCAGTGCAAAACTGTGAAAATCGCTACAAAAAACACATTTGAATTGAATCTAAAAGAATCCGGATTAGGTGTGTGTGCAAGTGAACGGTATATCATCTGCAGAGATTCTGAACCTTGTCAGTGATGTCCCGATCCGCAAGGTCCAAAATATCTTGAGTCAGATCTCCCATAACATCCAGAGTGGTGGACTGCTGCAAGTGCCTGAAAAACATGCAGAAATACTAATAAATCTTGTACTGCTGCTTTAAAACCCGGAGTTTGATTTCCTGAGAGAGAAGAGGTCTCACCTCGCTGCTTTCTTACTGGACAGTCTCTTACTGGAACTATAAATGAGAGAACAAACAGGAAAAAGTCAGGAAGAGAGTGGGAGAGAAAAACGAGAGGAAAAACTCTCTCTGCTCGTGACCCGTGAACCACCCCAGTTAACAATTCTATGTTGTCAGAACATTTCTGTAACATTTCTATTAGTAACAAAAACGTTCAAAGCGTCCAGTTTTTTTAGACATTGTATTAACATTTAAATATTTTTTAATTGTGTACTTTTTAAAATGTTCCACTTACTACTTAAGAATATTGTATACATACGATATATAGTGGTAAAAATATTTTTACTAACGTTACTGCAAGAACGGTTTTTGATAACTTTGAAAGAACTTTGAGAGAACGATGGCCAACATTGAGAACATTCCCTGTTAGCTGGGATAGGTCAGTAAATATCCACAAAAGCGCAGAAGCCAGTAGAGCTGAATCAATGCTCTTCTGTCACTGCTTATGACCTCATGGCCAATGGAAATAAACACGTTTTAATGAATCGTAACACACTGAGGTGTAACAAGGGAGCATGAAAGAAGATTTTGTGCTACTTTGTCCCTGCTACGTAGAGCTAACCCTGTAGAAATGGCCCTGTCTGTTTTATTCTCATCTGTTAATACTGCCAGTCCAATTCAGAAAGCTGGACCTCGTGTTTTCTACTTCTGTAAGAGGGAGAATCCAGAAAGAATCAGCGCAGACAATTCACTGAAACAACACTGTAAAAAACCCCCTGTGAGTTCTAATTTCCTCTACATGACATCCGAGTTACTACACTACTCATGTTTGTATTATATAAGCCATATTATACAGTAAACCAAGTCAGGTTACATTGTTATGTTGTTCATATTTACCTCATGAACACTTACAGACTATAGTGCATGCATGAAACACACAACAAAATACCCACAGCAAACAAAGCTTTTTGTTTATCACAACACAAACATTCCCTTCATACAAACACAGCCCCCCTTTCAAAGAAGCAAAACCAACACAAGTCACGCCACGCTGAAGAGACCTCTGCATGCTAATGAAACACACGGCAGGTAGTGAGAGGTGTGCGTGTGCAGAACACGCAGGGAAGCAAACCGCATACTCGAAGCGCGTTACCTATTCATCTCCAGCAGCTGCAGTCGCGTGGACAGATCCTCCAAACGACTGATCTGCTTGTGACAGTGAATGCAGAAAAACTCCAGTGCCTCAGACTCGAGGAAACTCTGAAAGCTAGCAGGAAAAGAGCTGGGGCTGAGGAGAAATGAGGAGCAGAGTGGGGAAATGAGGAGCAGAGTGGGGAAATGAGGAGCAGAGTGGGGAAATGAGGAGCAGAGTGGGGAAATGAGGAGCAGAGTGGGGAAATGAGGAGCAGAGTGGGGAAATGAGGAGAGGTGTGTGAGTGTTAACATGAGAAGAAGGGAAGGATTAGAAAACAGGGAACATTTATTTGAGACAGTGAAGGTCAGAGGAACTGATCTACACAGAGGTGAGCAACAGTGCAGGAGCAACAGGGCAGGACAAGTGTGTGTGTGTTCATACTGTGCTCTCCTCTCTTGTGTGCATGTGCGTCTCATACACATGACAACCAGCACTTCAGTAAAACAGTAACCAGAATGACATAACTATTACCCCTTGTTAATAATTAGCTCAGATTGCACAGACTGGTGGACCAGCTGACAACAATTTACCTCCTGTCACACATTTTCATATGACTCTCTCAAAATCGGCTCTAAAAATTTATAGCACAGAACAAAATTCTGTAAATTATGTAATAAAAATGCTCACTTTATATGAAATACAAACAACAGCACCTCACAGACACACATTTCACATCTCTGTCATCCACACTGTGAACGTGTGAAAGTGTTTATGCCTAAATAAGATTTGAATATATCAATATCTGTAGGTTTTGTACGTTTACTGAATGTTACCTAGGTGACAGCAACATCAGTGGGCGGGGCAGAGGACTGTCAGGGTGTGGGCATGTCTCTACATTTTCCTCCCCCTCTGGGACCACCTTCCCCTCCTCCTGATTGGTCAGCAGCAGGTCTGAAGCATTGTTACTCTCGCCAAAATCCTCAAAGTGCTCCTCTTCTCCTCCAATCACAGTCATTAGGGTGTGGCCATTCAAATCAGAGCCGAGTGTGAACCTGCCATACAAACAAGGAATGTACTGTGTTATCCACATATGCGATTAAAAGCTACCAAAAGTACAAGATTAATAAAATAAAGTTTCCTTTTGAAGTTTCCTAATTGCCATACTTGAAACTGTACAAGTGGTTAATTCACTAGACTGTTGGGAATTAGTAACTTTTCATGTCTTTATGTCTTGATATGCAATATATTGTAAACAAAACTTTAATAATTAAAAATTAACCTATAGTAATTTTATGTTTACATTTACATTTATGTATTTGGCAGATGCTTTTATTCAAAGCAACTTACAGTGCATTCAAGGTATACAATTAATTAGTACGTGTTCCCTGGGAATCGAACCCACGACCTTTTGGGCCACTAACGCAATGCTCTACCATTGTGCTGTCTTCTTTGATGATATTTTCATATTATATTATTAATTTTCATCTGCAATACATTGTTAATTACAAATATTTTTAATAAACATGAAATCACTTTAAAATCAGTTTTCCCTTTAAGTTTTTAAAGCTGCTTTAAAATAATATGTATTGTGAAAAGTGCTATGCAAATAACACTTTCTCTATTCGCCTCACGGCCCGTTTCTACAAACCTGTGACTGACCCATTTAAACACAAAACAAAAACACAAAATAGTATAAAAACTCAAGGAGAAACAAATTGCATTTGTAATTTCTTTAAATAATCCACTGTATTCCACTGTTACTACAAGTCAAACTACAAAGTATCTGTGTCGGTGGAGGCAGAAGTTAAACAGTTTGTTCTCTGGATGATAATCTGATAATTCACTTTAATCTCTTGGCAGCTACAAAATGTCTGAAGTTACACTCAAGTTAGACATTGATCAAATGCCGACTGGGTTAAAACTTTACAAAACTCAACATATTATTAATATATATTAAAATTTCACGAGACCCCCTCTGCCAGTTTCCTGACTGCTGATTGGCTGAGCCAGAAACTGATTTCCTGACAGCAGAGCAGATGTTAGACAAATAAACTCAATGACCTCATGCTGTGAACTTAGAGAAGTTAAGGTTTGTAATTGTATTTTTAAGCATAAAATTTTAAACACCACATTCTCACACGCAATTAAAATGATTTAATTAAAAACTGTTACCGATTAACACTGTAGTTCTACATAACAAAAACACAGTTCCTTCAGAAACTTACCCTCGCCTCCTAGTAACGCCGTGGTTGGCCGCGCACAGCATGCGCGAAGACAGCGATCGCATCTTTATGCGATTCGTTCTGTCTCTGGGGACTCTGAGCAACTGGGCACACAGCGTGACACAAACCAAACTACCACGACCAGCAACAAATTACTTATTACTAAATAAACTAACCTTTAACACTCGTATAACTGTATATAAACCATATATAAAGAGGTTTACATGAAGTAACACGTTTCTAGCTGCTCCTGAAACTCATTCCAGCCAGACAACTGTGACCGAGAGTCATAGACCAAATCTCCTGTATTAACAAAGCTACATATGCTCACAAAGAACAGCCATACGGAGATGTGTGTGTCCCTCACTGAGGCCATGCCCTAATCTGATTTAGAGCTCAGTAACAGAGACTGTGTGTGTGATATTGTAAGAACATACATCTGTTCATACATCGTATTAATCCTCGACACAAACACACATTAAACACTGGACACACACAATGTTTTTAAAGATAATTGAAGAATGCAACAAACCAACTAAAACCTGTCTGTAGTGTACCCCTAAAGTGTTCACTTTACCTAAGTGTAAAAAGTTAACTCATTCCACAAAGTTTTTGTTCTAAACATTTGGAAAATGTTTAGAACACAAAAATGTTTTTGTTACTTAAAGGAAACATTAGGGAAATGTTCTTACAACCTAAAATTGTTAGCTGGGTCAGAACACCTGAGTGTAACCATATATCAATAGTCACACCATATATGGTGTTTAAAAGAACCCAAGCAAGATATCTGAGACAGGAACTTTATTATCTGCAAGTTATCGCAAAACTCAATGTGTTTTCCAAAACTCTGAATGTGAGTTTGGGGAAGGTCAGTGCTGGTGAGACAGCGTGACCCTGACACAACAGGAATGCTAAATTGAGAAAAAAAAACACAAGGACAGACAGAATATAGTGCAACAACAGAAAGAGAGAGATGTTACAGAAAACGAGAGAGACAGAGCAAAAGACCCTTGAGAATAAGTGATAAATACACTCTCGGCTGCAGGAAGACAGAAAGAGCAAACTCCACATTTCCTCCAACCAGAAGACAGGAAAATAAAAGACTGACACTGGTAACACACACAGGATACAGAAACACCTCCGTCAGCTGAGCTCCATTCTAACAGCACTCGAAATATAGGAATGTCCAGTCAGCAGCGAACAGGGAACGTTCTCAGAACCTTGCCTAACATTCTATAAAAGTTCTCTCAATGTTATCAAACATGTTCTTACAGTAATGTTAGTAGCACTTTTTTATGTTAGATATCATCAAAAAATGTTATTTTTAAGTTGTTAGTGGAACGTTTTAAAAATGTTACAGAATTAAAAAGTTTAAATAACTTTCTTATAACCAAGCAGTAACAAAACAAAAATCTAAGTAACGTTCCTAGAACTTTCAAAATAACATTTTTAATATTTCTGTAACTAATGGAATCCAAATATACTCACAAATACTCAAATTGTTAGCTGGGTACCTCCATAAACACAAATAAAGACTCACTTTAGTGACACAACACAATTGTCTTTAAGCAAAACTGCTGTGCACTGAATTATGTTGTTCAGAATGTGGCACAAACATGAAAGCACATGGAAAATACAGAAATAAAAATATCCAAGATTTATCCAAGTTGGTAAGTTCACATTTGTTTAACCCCTGCGTGGCTCTTTTTGTGTTGCCTGCTTTGTAAATCTACAAAAAACTAAATGCCAGAAAATGCAGGAAATGTATTTCTAGAGAACTCACTGTGCTGAGCGGCGACCCTGTATCACGAAGCTACTTGTTTATTGCAACATTAGTCACACGAAACAAAAACACTTCAAAACTGCTGATATATTCAAGGTTACTTTCTCTGTTTAATTTTACATCAGCAGAAATGTCAGCGTGAACAGGTCATGATTATTCCATGTATTATGCCTTGAAAATGACCATCAAATGGGATAAAAGGGTTTTAATTAATACATGTGTGTTACCTGCTGCGGTCGTCTCCATCTGTGAGTGTGTTTCCAATTCCGCTGTCAGTCTCCACGTCCTCGTGAAGTTCTGGATGGACCAGAGCAGTCGTATCTTCATCGGTGAAGGTTTCACACTCACTGTAGGCACTTTCTGAACCGAGATAGGCGCTGTCTGAGACCTCCGCCTGCTGCAAACACATACATGCGCAGGTCAGAACATACACTGTGCCATCTGATATGAACAGCGGATCTAAGTCTTTATAGTCCGAGTCTAACACTCCGTGTCCCTGAAGAGCTTAACTGGTAGAGCATTGTGTTAGAAGAGCAAAAGGTTGTGGGTTCGATTCCCAGGGAACAACGTATAGCTTGAATGTACTGTAAGCCACTTTGGATAAAAATGTTGGCCAAAAACATGAATGTAACGTTAATGTAATAGCACATAGCATAACATCTGAAAATTCCCAACACAACAACAGTTTAAGATTTTAAAGATACAGTTCATGTCCTGTACTGTTGTGAAGCAGCAAAGTTTTAGAAAACTGTGTGATCTAGTGCTTAGTGGTACGAGGAAAAGATCTCTTATTAGCGATCTCTTAAGACAAACACTTCTGCTGCTTTGTTTACATGCACACATAACCCAAGGTGACTCTTACACTGTCAGCCGACACTAACTCCAGTTAACCAGCAGTGCTGAGCTGTTACTTTAGATCCCTCTAGATCCTGGGTCAACTCAATTTAATCGGATTATATCTGCAACTCTTGTATTACCAGATAAAGCTCTAACAAGTGCAAAAGTTGATCATATTTTGACATTTTAAAGTGGCTACACATGACACAGTACTTGAACAAATATAATGTTAAATTGATTACTTTGTAAACTCTCTCTTATTATTACTATTTTAGATATACTGGAATATTAGCAAACTTCACTATCAGCACCAATAAAATAAAATGTAAGCTTCAGTTTTAGGAAGTTCATGTAGACACAATTTATATTTGCCTACAAAACTAATTTCAAGCATTTAAGCCTTTTAAACCAAAAGATCCTGAGGTCTGAGAAAAGTATATTCAGTCAGTTGTGTGTGAACTTCTGATTATAAAGCTCTGCCCGTAATTATACACCATGATGAGGATAAAAAAAAACAGTACAGTAACAATGATACACAACCCAAATCTTCATCACTCAACAGTCAACCTGAAAAATGATCTTTGATCTCCAAGGCTATGAACGCTCACATAATAGTACAAGTGTTCCATGTATTTTGTTGACCATTATGAATCAGTAACAAAACCTACAGAAACCTTCAAGCTATGAGTGAACCTCAAACCTTCAGCCAGTTACTTAGCCCTAAGCGCAGAGGGTCAGAAAAAACAAACACCATCAGAGATCCATTTCAACCTGTAGCTCAAAGCTTGACGTACCTGTGTGAGTCCGTGAGGGGCTCGTATAGCCAGAGAGGTCATAACAAGAACCATCGTCACTATCAGAGGACTGCCTAACAAAGCGTAACAACTGTTCCTGTCTCACAGTTCCTGACTACTCACAGACACCATATAGACAGAGTCAAGGGGGGATGGGGGTGTGGTGAGTGAGAGAGAGAGAGAGAGAGAGAGAAAAAATGTATTCTCTGTGTTCTTTTAGAAATTAAGGACCAAAGTCCGAAGGGCACGAGAACCTGTAATGGGTGGAGTCTGTGCCCAATTCAGCATTAATGTGTCAACAAAAATTCTCAAAACATGTGCCAACATTCTAAGGCTGTGTCTCAAAACAGAGTCAGCAGCCTACCTAGACAGCGTTTTTGGACATCAACCACATCTAGGTTTTGAAACACAGACTGAAACGCAACCCTTTTCCAAGGCGAGCTGGTCCCAGCTCACACACAAACACACGTTTATTTATCTATCTCCATTACATAGCCTTCTATTGTTTTTATACAGCTAGTTATAAACACTATAACCTAACCCTTTCAGCAAACTTTTTGTATTTTTAAACGTTACTATATTTTTATAGCGTTTTTACAAATAAGAAAGTCCCCAAAAGGAGATTTTACTCAGATTTGTCAGGTTTTGCTCAGTTTTGGGTACAAATTTGTCATAGATATATGAATAATATAAACACAATCCACACACACACAAACAAACATTTATTCACAAAACATGTACTGCCAAAATCATAAGTGAATAATAGGTGTGTGTGTTCCTCTGGACGTGGTGTTACACTGAACCGCCTCAGCCCGTGTGTTTTGAAAGCAAACATGGAAACAGCACAGCCATTCATCAGTGACAGGAAAACACAGGTGTGTGTGTGTTTCATTAAAAGTGACAGAAATAAGGAAAGGAAAACAAGTTTCTGAAAACAAGACTCAAGAACAACCATTTACACATTTCTGAATCTGCAGAGTGAATATGTTGAACTCTGTATTGTAATAAAGAACTGTAATGTTTTTATCTCTGTTATCATGATTTATATTTACTGCCTCATTATTGGGTGTGTTTTCATATCACTGAAGGTTTTACTTTAGAGTTACATAAGGGCTCTCTGGAATACGTCATTCTGATTGGTAAAGTAACACAGTAATGAAAATAACTGCTACTTATCTGATCTATTGTTGTATCTGTGTATGCTTTAAAGGTAGGGTAGGCAATTTCAGAGAGGCTAGCAATAACAGGCTAGCTTTAAAAACATAAGATCCAGCCCTCCCTTCAGAGCGATCTCCAAAGCCACAACTCCTCCAACACATGAACACATACAACGTTTGACAGGCAAGTAGGACAGACAAACACTTTATGGCACTGTGCCTTTCACAAAAGATATATATTTATTTATAATTATTATATATATTTATATAAATATATTTGGACCACGTAGTGATCGCTATCATGATATGAAGAGACTTTCAACCAGCATAACAAAAAATGTTTGAAAAAAATCACTTTACCTTTAAGGTACCTTGAAAAAACATGTAAATACTAATGCTGAATACAGCTTTCATTCAAAATCATGGCATATATCAAATTAACATGGTATCATGTGCTACGATCATTGTACCATGGCATGTGGTCAGACATTCGTAAGGAAAGTTTTCAGCATAATCCAGAACAAGACACTGCGGCAGAACAACACACACTCCAGGTTTTCCCTTTAGGAAAGTTCTCCTGTGGTTTTTTAATCTTTGTGGGAATTTGTAGAATGTGCTGATCTGGATTCCACAATTCTACAACAATGGTCTCCTAAAATTCAGATACTCTTCTTCATGACAAACACGGAAAGAGAAAAGGAGAAAATATCTGTGTGTATGTGTGTGTATGTGTGAGTACTGGTTCACTACATTGTCGGGACCAAATGTCATTTTGACCTTGTGGTTCCTCATGATGAATCAAGCTTATAAATCATACAGAATGATGAAAATCTAAAAATGCAGAAAGTTTTCTGTGATGGTTAGGTTTAGGGATAGGGTTAGTGTGGGGGGATAAAATATACAGCTTGTACAGTATAAAAACCATTAGGTCTATGGAATGTGCCCATAAAACATGAAAACCAGTGTGTGTGTGTGTGTGTGTGTGTGTGTGTGTGTGTGTGTGTGTGTGTGTGATACCTCATCATATTCCTCTGGAGGTCCATTGGCTTCCACTGAACTCAATCGAGTCTTGTAAAGATCTGGATCAGAACCTAACAGACAGGAAACAGAACACCACAGTTATGAAACAGTCTTTTCAAACCAGCTGGAATGTTCTGGAACATAATTGGAACAAGAAGATCCAATTATTTTGTCTTCTGTCTAAAGGGTCGTAATAATGCAATAAACCTCCACTGTTAAACACACATCCAAAGTTGACTATTTTTTACCCTATATATTTACCCCTTTTACCCAAATTTATCTTTATCATCACATTAAAGCTAATAACAAACAGTAAGGTAACGTGCGTCTTGGCCTTAAGGAGTTAATGGGAAATCCATTACAGCGCCTTCTACTGGGGTATTTTTGCCCCCTTTTTGCTCGTTTATTTAGTTGGTTGCCACAGCAACTGTATTTTCAAAAATGCAAAGCTATGGAAACATCTAGACTATGATTTCTCATAATCGCCATAGAAACATTTCCTGTAAATATTTGTTTGTGGTAAATAAATATGTTAAAAACGTCCAAATAAAACTCGTCTGCTATATTTTACTGGAAAAATGAAGCAACCGGTGCATTATTTGGTTGTATCCACATCATAAATTGTGGCCATACAAATTTTGTGAGGAAATGTTTCCTAACTGCTAACCAAGCAATCATCATAAACTATGAGACAGACAGACGTTCCAGTCGTTTATATATTAACAAAGAGAGAAACGTGACTCGTCCAGCTGGCCATTAGAAACACAACACCAGACCTGCTATGATTCTGTCATCATCCTCTTTACTGAAAGCGCTTGCACGGTGATATCATTAGAAAACCATCATCATAGACCCACAGGAAGATAAAGAGCGTATATGCCTTTGTATGTATTTATACACATCACGTTTTCTATCATTTGAATTTTTAGTCCAGATACACCTGTAAACACATCAAGTACAGCCAATCAGTTCTGATAACGCTACTGTGTGGAGTTTGTGTTGACCGGGCAGGTAAAAACTCTTTTAAAACATTATCTGACTCGGGCTCAAACCGATATGGTAAAACTGACGACATTATTTTCTACACAAGCAATGTGGTTTGTGTAGTAAATTAAAATTTTTACGTTTGTGATATTTGGCCAATCACAGTGCACAATGTTTATCCAATCACTGGCCAATCAGGAGAAACTGTGCTTTTCAGAAGGATGGGCACACATTTCAGAAAGAGGAGCTACAATGTGAAAAATGTGTTTTTTACACCCTAAACCATGTTTACATATTCTATTACACTGGGCACAATGATGAAATGATATCAAATAAAATAATGATCTTTAAAAGTAGTATCATATGACCCCTTTAATGGAAATGTCTGCTTACAGTTGTGATTGTGTGTAACTGACAGACACTGAGTCATTATTTTCCAGTGCATATTTTTCTACACAGTATATCAGGAGAAAATGTCAAGGGACTGAAGGTTTGTCAGATGAGATGTCAATTTTAACATTATCATGTCAAATGCTGTGTGTGTGTTTGTGGGTTTACTCATTTATATACTGGTGACAAATTTGTACCCAAAAGTCAGCAAAACCTGAAAAATCTAAACAAAGGCTCTTTTTGCAGTAAATTTTTCATTGTAAAAATATAAAAAGTTTTCTGTGGGTTAGGTTATGTTTTTATAACTAGCTGTGCATAAAAACGCAGAAAACATAGACGTAGAAGTCTATGGAATGACCTCGTTTAATAAGCAAATGTTTGTGTGTGTGTGTGTGTGTGTCCTGCTATACCTTCACTGCTGATTGCGCTGATGCCTCTGTAGAAATCCTCAAAACTAATCACGCCCAGACCGCTGGGATCCAGAAACCTCGTCAGATCCTTCACCTGAAACCACCAACATACACAACCACGTCAAAACCACGATTCATCTAACACTAAAACAGAATGACCACACAGTTCCTAGAAAATCTGACCTCCACAACACAAAAGGAAAATAAAGAGAAAGGAAAAGGTAGAAAATGAGAAAGGGTCAACGTGAGAATACGAGATATTTTGTGTATGCACATACAACGAGAAGGAAATACACAGCAGGTCAGTTTCAGAGCCAAGGAATTTTCTTTTATTATCTCTATTTAGGAACAAAACATTCCTACAAACATTTTCAGTCATGGAGGGATAAACAAAACAGACAAAAGTTTATCCATCCTTGACAAAAACTTTGCCTTTGGTGACAAAACACACACATTTTCTCTCTCTCACATTCTTTCATGCACACACACATATTAAAGCTGTGCTCCAGTAAGCAGAAACATTCAGCTGCACAGTCAGTCAGTAACCAAGCAACGGCAGATCAGATATCCAGGAGGACAGTCGTAAGTTCTAGATTCAGTCCTGAAAGAACCCAAGAGAGGAACAGACACATGCTTAAATACCTCTGAATAAGATCAACACTGTTGCCTAAATATTTTTAAAAACTGTGTTTGTGTGCATGTGTAAAGTTTTAACCTCAAAAGAAAACTAAACAACTAAATACCTATGACATAACTAATCAGGAAGTGACAATCCATTTGTAATTTATTATAGGTTATATTATATAATATGTATATATATTTGCATATAATGTATTATGTATACACACACACACACACACACACACACACAAGCACTTAGTCACAATTGTATATAGATCTATAACTGCAAATACACACAAGGCACCAGTGACTATTTTACACTTTCATTTGATTATTATTTTATCCCTTTAATTTAAAACATTGTTATTTATTAAACAAATCTCTTCATGTAGCTGATAAATCTGAGTCAGGCTGAGCTATTTCAACTCTTCAGAAACCTCTTAGGTGTGAAAAGAGTCACGAGTACCGTCACTTTTGATTTCACACATTAAAACTCTGCATGACTCACTGAATGCTATTCAATGACAATGACGATTAAAGCAGAAAATAGTCATTAACAACATCAGAGCAGGTTATTTTACTGCTGAACTCATTATAAACAATGTTTTTAACTATTGGTTTTGGAATTCGCAAGGTGGTTATTACAATATGCATGAATTACTCCTTTTAATGCTTACTTTTATTACTTTTATTCACTTTGTATTACACTTTCCAAGCTTGTTAAATTACAAAATGTGCTGGAGCATCGTTATCTAACAGACACCTACAGATTTACTTTTGTTTCATTCCCTGTTTGATGTTTACCTGCACTTCCTGAAAAATGATACTAAAATATTTGCATCTAACGTCAAACATGTCCATAGAAACCGTATCAGACTGATAAAAAAAATGGAAATCAGCATTATACTGACACACCACACACACACACACACACACACACACACACACACACACACACACACACCACACACACACACACACACACACACACACACACACAATCTCTTCAGTGTGTTCTAGAAACATTCCACACATGAGATCAGACATCATACTAACACACAATAGTCTCATGTTTCCAAGATTTCACTATCAGTTACTAAGTTACACTGCTTTCTTAAACTTGTCGGATCATTTCTGTTTATGTTCCGTTCACCTTCTCCATTAGAGATGATCTGATGGATCTGATGATCTATCTCGATGATGCAACAAGCTGAACAAGCGCTTACAAGATAAACTTATATAACACAATCAGAAGAAAGCTCAAATCCTGCAGTCCAAACGTTCAACCAATCACAACCATCACACAGACAAAGGAATGACCCTCGAGGTTGGTGCAGGTTGCAATTTCAGCCATGAAACTATAAACCACATTATATAGGACACTCAGACATGCTTATTGTTGCAAACTTGTGATTCGTTTCACCTAACAGCATGGTTAAAGTTTAAACCTGTTTGACACCGTCGCAGTTTGAGACATCATGAATTCGATTAGTTTCACTAATAACTGATACAAGTAAACAAATGCAAAAAGAAATAAGTTGTATGTATCTTTAGATAGTGTAAGTGTAGCCCAGTGTAATGTGCACTCCAAAAAATTAATAAATGAGTGAGAAAGCATTTATTTCTCCTTTCAGCCCTGCCTATCTCTCCTCTTTCATTTGAACCTTTCAGCTGATCAGATCAGCAGTTTTAACAGTCACACAAGAGCCAGACTTCCTGCATCAAATCCAACCTCTCTTAAACGCACAATGGCACAAGTCTGAGGGATCACAAGCTAACAGGGCCACACAAATCTATATTCTTATCTGAACAGCAAAATAACCACAGAGGGATTTGGAGAGCGGTACGTTCAGGGCATGACTGCATAAGTGTGTGTCAAAAACAGATGTCTGCTGCATAATATGCATCAAAAACAAAATAGGATAAAATCGTAATAAAATTCATCCTTATTCTTCCTAGTTTCCATGGCCTCATTCAACGACCAACCAGCCAAATATAGTGTAGATAGACAGGCAGATAATAAAGCCCGCCTATAAACATTACTACCTAAATACATCACACAAATAAATATATTTTAGTCACAAATACGCTATTATTTTTATACACTTTATATAAATACTTTATATTTATACTTTAAATTAATAAACAAAAAACTATCCAAAGCAGTTACACAGTTAAGAAAAGACAGAAAGACAGAGAGAACGAGATATGGGGGGGTGAATGGGTTTGGAGGTTTGAATAATAAAAGAGCAGTTCTAGGATGTCACACCATGATCAAGTTTCCCTTGAAACTTTCTAACCCAAGAGAAGACAGTCCTGAAATCATCAAGCAGTTTATATTTACTCCCCCACCCACCAACAAACCAACACAAACACACAGAAAACTGACCTGTTCCGCTCCATATGCTCTTGCAAACTCTATAAACTCCTCAATATGGACAAATCCATCTCCATCCTGATCCAAAGCCTGGAAAACTGCTCGTAGAGCCGAATGTTCCTCATCTCTTTGGGCTGTTACGGACACTATAGGCACATTTATCAAATCTGTGGGGACCCTCTGGTCATGGAGTGACTTGGTCTGCAGAGCATCTGAAGCTTTGCAAAGATCCAGAGTCATGTCTGCATGTTGAGGAATGTTGGGAGTATCAGGTTTATTCTCCATCAAGGACAGGTAAGCCTCCCTGTCCAGACTGGCTCCACAGGGAAAGACATTTCCATGTGAGTATGGAGAGCTGGGGGCCACAGAGCTGGCTTGTTGCTCCAGTGGCAGGTCTAGCTGTGATAGTGTCACCTGATGGAAATCTTCCTGATGTGTGGGTTGGGTAGAAAGCCCCGCCTCTCTCTCTCCTGTAGCCTCACTCAATTGGCTGGGGACCTCTGTGGTCTCTCCTTGACCACACCCCTCTAGTCCACCTGTCATGGTCAGCTGATCACCTACACAGGTATAGGGAGTGAACTCAAGATGATCAGGATCACCTGCACAAAGAAGATTGTCCTGATTCTGAGTAGGTGTTCTGCAATCTGATATCACTTCCTTCTGTAAAGTCACACTGTGAAATTTCTCCTCAGCCTTTAACAGGGTATTGTGATTGTCATGGTGAGGTGTTATGTTTTCTTCTCGTGCGTCTTTTACAATCGTACCTGATTTTGCAGTCAAGTGGTCATTCAATTGGTCCACAGGTGTAAGGTTTTCCACCATTGTGTTGACTGTATTTTTTTGAGCAGTAATTTGTTCCTGACATGCTTCACTCTTTGTATTTAAATCTTGGTGATCACCATGTATACAACTGTCTACTTTTACATTTATTTTCAAATTGTTTGAATTGCCTTTGCAAGCAGTTGGCTCCTGACTTTGATGCAAATCTGGAAAGAGATTTGTTTCCACAACTCTGAGTGTTTCTGAGTCTTCTGTGTTATCTGTTGTGGTTGGGTTGTCTACAAACTGTCTCTCCATCGCCTCAGGAGCACTGTCTGCCCTGTCCGTTTCTGTGTTTGTTATATTAATCTGTAATTCATTTGTGACTTCAGATTGGAAAGCAGGTAAGCTTGCATCACAGTCTTGGTTCTGTTCTGTTGTTGTTGGCTGTGAGTTTTCAGTCTTAGATGACGAAACAGGTTTGCAAAAATTAATGCACGGCACATCTTCACAGGAGATACTGTCTATTGTCACAATGTCAGATATGATGTCAGGAATGAGGTCTCCATCTCTGTCATGAGCCAACACAGATAAGGCTTCATCGTCAGTTGTTGGGCTGGGCTGTTTTTGGTCCACAGGCCAAATGTCAGACTCGGGTGAGATTTCAGGTAAGGCATAATGTTCGGATGTGCTGATCCGGAAGGCTGATGTGGATTCCACTGCTGTCTCTCTGTCAAGTTGGCATTTAGTTAAATGGTCTATAGAGATGACTGAATTGAGCTCTGAGTCTTCCTCCCTTACCTCCTTACCTACTGTTTCCAATGCTATATCAGAAGTGTACTCTGTGGATGAGTTGAGTAACACATCCTCACAAGGTTCCGGTGATATGTGATACTCTGCTAATGGTCCCTCACAGACAACCTTTTCTTCAGATGTTAGCAGTGCTGATTCGTCAGTAGTTTCTATGTTAGGGTCTTTTGTTTCCAGGCTCTGAGGATCATTGTCAAGAGTTTTGTTACTAGCTGAGGACCTGCCCCTCTCCAAAGGCTCAGGTGACAAAATCTCTCTCTCATCCTGATGAAAGGATGCAATACTCTCAAGACATGTCACCGGAGTGATGGGTTCATGAGGGAAGGTGGAGGATGAGAGGTAGCTGTGGTTACACGTAAGTGGAGGTGTCTGACATATAACTGAAGGCTTGGGATTTGAATGTGTATTCGTACATAACACCTCCACCGGAGAAACCAACAACAAACCTGCAGATTTCAAAGTTAGATTAGTCCCGTGTGATGGTGAGCTCTGACTCTCCTCATTTACAAATGTCCTTACCACCAGGGATTTATGGCTGAATTCACAGTTTGTTAAATGTGTGTCGTCAAACACAGGGTGGGTTTCTTGTAAGAGTGTTTTCTTAGTCTGAAAGCCTAAATCTGCAATCCCTGGCTCATCTGCATATACTAAAGGATTGAGGGTGGAGGCATCCATGAAATTAGGTATCTGTTCAGTACAGTTGTAAAGGCTGTTTTGATTTTGTAATTTTGTGTCCGAGAATGCAGAAGTAGAATTAAAACTGATGAGGTCTCCCACAACATCACCTGTACTCCCAGGATTATCCTCACCTCTAAAGTCTTGAGGACGAGGTGACGGAGTCTCCCATTCAGAACAGACACATTCCAGATCATTTTCCCATGGATATGTCTGTTCTGAATACTGAGAAGTCCAAAATAAGTCATCTAAATTTAAAGCACTCTCTTGAAAAATCTCGTCAGTAGAATTATTAACAGAACTGCTCTCTTTATCCATTATGAGAAATCCAAGAGAATCCTGGTCAGATTCCCATTCTCTCTTCCCACTCACCTTCCACTCGGAACAACCCTGAGGGCTGGAGAGAATTTGCTCCATTGAGTTTATGTTGTCTCTCCTCCGACAAATGTTAACATTTCATAGATTACGATACTTTATGATCCCACAATGTAATTATTGTTCAGAATTCAACAGCAATTGATGACCTCTTCCAGCATACACACAAAAAAGAATTTCCTTATTGAATCCCATGCATCTCCACCAGTCCGTAAATAATCAGACGGTACTGTTTACTTTTGCAGACATAGGGATAATGTTTCATTGCCACAACATGGCTCCATCTTGGCAGATGAGATACGTTTTCCAAAATGCAAACCTGCTATCCATGAGAGAAAGTTGGCCCATTTTCTGCTCCAACAGTCAAAATGAATTTACTTTTATTTTAGACCTCAGTGAGCGTGCTGATCCACATCGCAACTGATACGTCAAAACAGCATTACTGGAGTTTTTATGATAACTGTCCACACTTTTTAAAATTCTCAAGTTCTTAAAAATAAAATAATATCCGTAAAGGTATCACAGGATACATACAATTGCAAAAATAGACATATCAAATATTACATTGCATATCCAAATCCCATTTAAGTTTAAAATAAGAACTTAAACTCATACATTATGCTTCACTTAGCAGTCTGCTTTAAACAGTATTAAACATGCCTCATAGACGATCCAGGTGTGCTGTTACGCTGGTTATAAACTTGTAACAGGCTGAATACCGTTCTGCAACAATCACTTTTAAGAAACAAAGCCTGGTTATAAGATTTCCCTGTACAAAACTGTTTAAGACGCAGTTAGACGTATTTTGAGGCAGTGTTTTCAATCATTTTACTACGTCAAACTAGATTGTCTAGGTCTCAAATAATAAAGCTATAATAAACATTAACACACGCGTTGAGTTTCACGGGTTAAGCGCCAGGTTATACCATGCGTTTCAATATCTATCTCTAAACAAAAACAAAACAAAACGCTTCAATCACAGACTGTACTAGTTGGACTAGCATCAGCATCCTCCAAACCTGAGGTAAACCCACTAGCCGGTTAGCTTGCCCATCCGTCCCCTCATCTGGTTTCCCAGTTTGAAGTAAAAAAAAAAGATATTTGGTGTGTCTTCG
This sequence comes from Chromobotia macracanthus, assembly GCA_036877525.1. Classification (NCBI taxonomy): domain Eukaryota; kingdom Metazoa; phylum Chordata; class Actinopteri; order Cypriniformes; family Botiidae; genus Chromobotia; species Chromobotia macracanthus. The sequence goes on along the minus strand of JAZGTH010000085.1, from coordinate 4,440,303 downwards.
GCTCCTCTTCTTCTTTAATCCCTCGATTTGAACCGGATCGTGTGCGTTTTATTCCTCAGCCTATGTTGAATTAAAACCAAATACAGGCCACCGTCCAGGTCGAGTCATCCACCTGCGCTTGTTATTAGCCCGTTAGCGGGATACAAACCACCTCGAGACCACCGAGAAACTCGCACAAAAAAACGGCGCGTCCTTTAATTTCACTCTTTTTTCCCCAGTTTGATCCGTCTGTGTGAAATCGGAGGTTTAAGGTGTCGTTTGTGACTCGACGGGTGATGTTTCCCGTTATTTTCTCTTCTATATCTCGCCGTCCTCTCATCAGCAGCAATACACAATCACCGCGTCTCACACACACTAGTGCACACACACACACACACGCACGTCGACGTCACGAACGCGCATGCGCCGCAGCCTGCCACTTTAAAAAGCCGTTATGTCGGTACGTCACGTTGCGATGGTGACGATGGAACGTCGATTTATTTTTAAACGCAACGTTTCCGCCTGACGATTATGACGACATCGTTTGTTTTACTGTAAGCGCCGCCGCTGGATGTGTTATAGCGGTAAACATAATCGCCAAAATAACAACGCAGTCTTCCATTTCCGTCTTTTAAGCGATTGTGGTTTTGGTTCACCCCCCCGTGTCCCAACAATAAAGTTGCAGCTTATAATAAAGGCTGACAAAGAGGCGATGGCATAAAAAATGATGTATTCCGAAAACAGTTACAATGAGAATACAATGCATCTGTTTTTTTATGGGGGGAGGAAATTACACGTATATTGTTACTTTAGATGAATTGTAATCATTTTAAAAAAGTAGTGTTATATAAAAGTTGTCAAAACAAGAACTAAACGCAAACATTCATATCTTCTGTAAAACGTGGAATCATGTGGCAGCTGAAATGAGAAGACAAAGTTCAACCTATTACTGTATTAACTAATCACAGGCTCAAACTGAATCTTAATGCCCACAGATGGAAGACGCCCCTGTGTTTGAACGGCTAATACGTCTATAAACTTGCACACTGACCAGCTGTTTAGCCTGTCAAGCGCAAAAAAGGGCACCTTGTGTATTTTGCAAAATGTGTTTGGTCTGGTCACTTGATCGGAAAGTCTTTATCCATCCAGTCTAGACAAGCTATTTATCCTTTCTTTTTTCTGTTGACCAAAAACCTAAAAAAAACAGAAGAAAAAAAAAATCACAACAAGCTCTAGTCAGATGCTATTCACATATACAAAAAAAATAATTAAAACTTTGGAAAATTCAAATCAAGAATTATTGTCTGTTCATTAATGCAATTTCTAGGTGACTTTCATGTTATATTTTCAGAATCACGTATAATTTCCCATATTTACAAATCATTTAACAATTAACAATTTGTTTGTCCCATTTAACAAACAAGTGCCTGCCAACTAAACACACGCACACACACCTGTGTGCGGTGCTGCCTTTTCATAGTTTTGCAGAGCGAGATGAGAGTATACCCAGCAGCCGTTCCACGTCATTGGCTGACGTGAGCCATGCCCCTCCATCAGCGACCAGTATAGCGCCAGTGACATACGACGCAGCTCGGCTGGCCAGGAAAAGAACAGCATGCGCTATCTCAGTCTTATTGCCGGCTCTTTGCAGAGGGATGCCGCGAAACATTCCTGCTGTCTCTGCATGAGAACCACCTGAGAGAAGGAAACACAAATAAGGTAATCATGGAGGAGAACGAAATAATGATTGATATTAATTGATATTAAAGGCAGGGTAGGTACGTTTTTGTTATTATGTAAGTAAAGTGGTATAAATATATTTACACACTTATATATTTTCTGTGGAAGACGCAAGACCATAATGGGACGAACACTGTCCCATAGGTTGTCCGACTTGCCTGTCACACTATGTATTTGCATACCTCTGTGCACCACTGGAGGAGGCGTGGCTTTGGAGAGCGCTCTGAAGGAAGGGCGGGATCTTATGCTTTCAAAGCTAGATTGCTATTGTTAGCGTCTCTGAAATTGACTCCTCTACCTTTAAGCTACAAGGTCAATATATCTTACCCAATCTACGGTATCCTTCCGTGCCTGAGATTGGCCCTGGAGCCACTGTGTTCACCCTCACACCACTGGGACCCCATTCTACTGCCAAGTGTCGTGTCATGGCATCTATACACACAGTTGCACATAATTATTATCATTGTGTACACTAATATCAGTTTCATTGTCTATAGAAGCTTATATTTCATAAACATCAGAGTTGCATCAAAATTTCTACCAGCTAGCTGAATATGAACGGAAAGCTCAACCTGAAGACATACGAAAGCAGGATCCCTGGCATAGAGAAACCATTAATTCAGGTTAAATTTACATAATCTAGTTGTGCACACACAATGCTGTTTTTCAAACAGTTTGTGCTCTCCCTTTGCATTGTACACAGAGAAAGTCCAACCCAAAGTGCAACTCTCTTGTAGGGTGCAGATGTGCTATGAGGTCATGTTCTCAACAGAGTACGTCAATAAAGCAAGGTCTATGTTTAAAATACAGGTTAAGACCCTAGGTTAAGACATATAGTCTGTCAATCTTGCATTGTGCAGCAGACATACATAACTACATACGTATAGTTGTCAATTGACAAAGTTTAAATGAATACTTTCGGAATAATTGCAAATTCTATTTTAAAATATGAATTTTTATTTTCAGTTTTTGTCCCAGTGTGTCCATAATTTTCAGTTCTGGACAATCATTGTTTTGGTGCAACATTGATAAACATTATATAAACATCCAGTCATATAATCATGTGACTTTGTAAAGCACTCATACAGACACATGCCCAAACATTAACCCAAACAGACACTTACCATTTGCTGCCTTTGCTGACCCAGCATGCACTTGGAGGGCCTGACCTCTGTACCCCAGTGTGGCAGAAATGTTTACGATTGAGCCACCATGATCCTAAAAGACAAAATAGCCACAAACTAGAACTCAGAGAAATTAACCACTACATGACCTTTACATGTGGAAAAAGCACTCATAATAGTCTACATCATGTGAAACACCAGGTCATACAAATAACTTGCTATAACAAATAACAAATCATGTCCGTAAGCCTGATGAAGGCCAGTGAAATCTGCATCCTTACCTTGAACCATTTGTCATATATCACTTTACTAGTGTTGAAAGTTCCCATAGTGTCAATCTCCATGACTGTTTTGAAGGCATTAAATGACAATGATGTGGCAGGGCACAGGAAATTACCAGCAGCATCTGTAAAATAAATGTAGACAAACTATATGACATTACACATGTAACCACCAAACAAATTCATGACAATGACAATATAAAGACATGCATTGCTATGGATTATTCTTTAAATTAACAGAAACATTTATCTCTTGTAACACTGTACTGTAGGTGCGGGACATGATTTCTACAGGTTTGGGCACTGGGTTTAACTGACTGTGACCCTGTGGAGAACCCTAATCTAAACCGTACTGTTAATAAGTATGTCAATGTGTCCAAACTCTTTCAGGGTTTCTTCCACAGCAGTAGAAATCGACTCTGGCTGACGAACATCCATTGCTATAGGCAAACAGCGTCTGTTTGTGCCACTAGATAGCTTCTTTGCTGCCTAAAATAAAAACAAATAAATAACTCTTTATCCTAGCAAATGCATCAATGACATCAAAACATCCAAGATGTTTGTGAGAAGGTACCTCAGAGAGTTTCTCCATGTTCCTGCTCGCAATGACTGTGTCACAACCATGTCTACAAGAACCATGAAACAAGATTAAACGAGCCAATCATAATAGTGTAGGCAGTAAAATCCCATGGAAAGTAAAACATAAGCCTTTATCTACATTTGTGAGAACATCAGAAACCCTTCAGGGGAATCTGAGGGCGCAGCTTTGATAAGACACGTTACAGAAGGTCAGTAAAGCATCGCAAACCGTTCAAAGATCAGAGATTAAAAACAACTGAGTCAAATCTTGGAACAGCCATGGCTGCAACCACAAAACAGTGAGAAACTGGGAGGAAAATCTGCAGCCACTGACCTCATCAGAACTTCAGCAATCCGAAAACCAATACCTGATCCACCACCAGTTATAAACGCCACCTGACCACTGCAGACACACACAGTATGGCTAAACACATTTGTGCATCTGAATGTTATGACTGTCAACAGACATTCATAAAGATTTACAACACTTCAAAGAAGAAACTTTAACACTTGAAACAGATGTTTATTCTCCTCACCTGAGCAGATCCGGACTGTAGATGTGTGTGTACGTGCTCATGCAGTCATCGGTCTGTACGTCCTCGGGTGACTTACTGACCAGCTGAGGTTTCTCTGCCATGACTCTAAACACTAAATAGCAGCGTGAAAACAACATGAAAATCTCTTTGGATTTACAAAACTCGCACATTGAGTCTCACCGTACACGGACACGTTACAATCACAACAGACAACGCAACACAATGTCTAAAGACGTGGTGATCTCACCACCGTTACGGCATTAAAACGTTCCGGCAAAGCATTAAATACATGTTAATGTTACTTTACCCGGTATCTGAATCCGTTTACACACGACAATCAAACAGTTTATGCAAACTTTCAACAGTTGTGCACGCTGAACTTCTGTACCTGCGGGATACGAGTGACGTCACACACGCATAGGCGCAACCAGGCATTATGGGAAATGAAGTTTGGAGTTTAAGCGCATTAGCGATAGGACGTTTTTGATGGTTATACATTAAAGTTATGATTACCGTCTATAATTCTACAGCCTGGAGTTATTGTAGAAGTGTTTTTATTTGATGTTATGTTGTGTTGTACATTTACAGGGTATTACAACATGACAGCTTGTTTGAATGAGTTGAAATGTGTGATAGAAACAGGATAAAGCCTGCGCACTTGATCTTCTCTTGTTTTGTGCTTTTGCCTTCTCTCATTTTCTTCTTTTCATTTTTCCGTATCTTCTTCACCTTTCTCTCCAGCACTCATCTTTCCTCTGATCTGAGATCTTCCTCTCTGTCTGATCCATCCTTATCCTCCCCGCCACACGGTTCCCATGACAGTGGGCTGTTCTCCAGATCTCCAGAAATCTTGGAGAGAAATTTTGAATTCATGAATTCATTCTATTACGAAGATGTCTGTTGTATAAATTATCTTGTACACTTGCAGATTTGAAGACACAGAACTGTAGCACACTTAAAATGTGTTACTGTATGTAATAATCACAAAACAGTTGGAATAGACGTTGGAGAGAAGATCAGCTTCAGGGCACTTGTGTTTATCATGTACATGCAAACATCGTTCCAGGAAGCCTTTATGTAGCTGTCTGCATTCATTACACTTAACCAACTACATTTACAAGTTAAAGTATACAAATACAGTACACACAAAAAATAAACAAACATTGTTACACTGGGTTTGTTAATCTGCTTTTAATTTGGAACGCTTTCTTTCAGAAACAATTACTGACTGCATGAAACAAGTGTTTAAAAAGAGTCAAGAGTTACAAAATCATCGCATAGTGACGGTATCAAAATGCAATTAGATAACACTCTTATATTTCTCTTGGCAGTGAATTATACACTGACCATTTAAAAACTGAGTTAAAGAAAAATATAACTGAATGACCTCATAAATAGTGTTTCGGTCATAAAATACTCTTGTCAAAGATGAATTTAATCTTGACTGCAATAATTTAAGAAAAAAGAACAGAATCAAGATTCGAGATTTTATTTGTTGCATACACAGTTTATGTAAGCATACAACCTGTAGTGAAATGTAAAGTGTAATGTGACCAAATGTATCACACTTAGCTGAAACTGTGAGATTTGAGACTTGATTGATTTAAAAAGTAGATTTCTCAAGTTTGGAGGATCAATACTTCAAGAAACCTTTCAAAAACACACATATTTATCCTCATTATGTAACTCTGTATCTTCAATCTCCTAATTTTCCAGCCAGCAGGGGAGGTAATGGAGCATTTATCCATCGTTTTGTTTGGGGTAAACAGAAGCAGCCATTGTGTGTGTCTGTTTGGCAGAACCTGGTCCTCCTGTATTTATGTATTTGTACATAAGACACTGACTTCAGCAGGAGAAACTTCTATTTGTTCAATATTTCCAAACCAAGGAGAGGAACAGAGGGAATGGACAGAGAAATGAATAAAACAAATGCCAGACTTGCAGTTATTTCTCCATGACCTTAAAGGACATATTATGCGCATAATAGGTCAAAGCAGGAGGACAAGCTTTATATGGATAAAAGTGGATAACAGAACATATACGGTAAAAGCTTTCTGACAACGTTTCATTTTAAACTTTCAGCTGATTACTAGATTACTAAAATATTTTTCTAATGCAATCAGCAATTTTTACATACCATCAGATTTCAATGTACACGTCTATGTCTGTTTCTCTGTGTGTGTTTTAGTGCATGGAAAAAGGCAAAGCAAAAAAAGCTCCTGTATGTTTTCTCGCTATGTGAAGAAGGAACAAAGCGTGTTCAAAGTGTGAGAGAGAAACATGATGGAAAATTGTTTGACTTTTGGCCCCACAGTTTTCCAGTCTAATAATTCCAGTCTGCACACGTCCATTATTGTTGTCAACGAAACAAACTCCACCTCCGAGGATACCTACGTCATTAGTCTAGTACTTTCCTGTATCTACACCATCCTTCTCTTCCCGCTCGGCCTTGTAGGTAACATTCTTATCTTGCTGGTGAACTTTGACCCTCGTCAGCGCATGAGCACACCTGACCTGTACTTCACTAATTTAGCCCTGGCTGACTTAGTACTGGTGTTGGACTCTCTGATTGAGGTGTTTAATTTGAGTGAGCATTACTATGACGACGCAGTGCTGTGCTCCTGCATGGCACTGTTCTTGCAGGTAAACATGTACAGCAGCGTATTCTCGCTCACCTGGATGAGTTTGGACCGTTGCCTCGCACTAACGGGTCTCAGCACACGTGCACTACCCGAAAATGCTACAGTTATGCACCGCTCACGGGTCGCCAAAAGGGCTTGTGGGACCATCTGGGCTGCGGCCACCCTGTGCACCCTGATTCCATTTGCTACAGCACACATGCATCACGGCTGGGGACGTGGCTTTTGTTTTGCAGGTGTGGCTGAGGTGCAATGGCTGGAGGTGACACTGGGCTTTGCCCTGCCGTTTTGCGTGATGGGCGTGTGTTACGCCCTAATCGCACGTGTGCTTCTGCGCTCTGAACGCCCACAGCGAACCAAAGCCCTGCGCATGATCATCGCAGCTGTGTCTGTATTCTTTGTGTGCTGGCTGCCAGAAAACGTCTTTATCAGTGTACATCTGCTGAGTGGCGACACAGATGCCTCCAGGCGACGTGGTAATCACACGCTGTGGCAGCGTTACCCCCTAACGGGACATGTGGTGACCCTAGCGGCCTGCGCCAACAGCTGTCTGAACCCCCTCATCTACAGCCTGCTAGGAAACACCTTCAGACGTAAACTGCAAGTGTTTGTTGCGCACCACGTCCGCTGCCTGCATACACGCATACAGACTGCAAACACGGCGCCTCCCTGCCCATGTGTCACATGCACGAACGTGCACCATTCTTGTTCTCATGAGAATAAAGTCTCAGAGGAGGAGTGTGACCTCAGGAGTGGAGAGGAGGGGGCCGAGGGACGAGACTGTGTATGTGACAGAGTGGGTTAAACATCGGGACACGGGCGGGGTATATCCAAGGTCTTGTCCCTTTATTGGTAGAACAGCTAATGGGATTTAGTTGATGTCAACCTGAACCTAATCACTAAACTTATAGAGTTCACCTGATTATTTTGTTGTCTATTTTAATTTATATGCAAAATACAGGCATATATCCAGCTAACAATTTTATGTTGTAAAAATATTTCCCTAAAGTTTCCAATAAGTAACAAAAACATAAAAAAGTTCTGGGAACATTCAATATGTCCAGTTTTTTAGATGAAGGTTATTTCTTTATTATAAAAAGTCTGAATAACGTTCTTAATTTGTAATGTTTTTAACATTAACATTTTAACATTAATGTTGAAGAAAAGTTCTAGAATGTTCTAGAGAACATTCAACATTCCACACAATGTTAGACAATATTCCATATTAGCTGGGAAGTGGTAAAAATAAGTGAGGAAGACAGGAAGCTGATTATTTTCACTCACTTGATTTTCTTTATCTTTGGGTTTTCTGCACTCCTTCAGCTGGCCGCATGTGTTTTGTGTTTGGCTTCCTGTGGCATCAGCACATCTGTTTCTGGAACAAAAACTTCACAGTCCTGCAAATTCAAAACAGAATTTGAATATGAAATATATACTCATAGCATTTACACAGCCTGGCCCCTTCAGTTTCCAAAAAAAATATATTGCTATAAATACACAATATTAAAGTAAGATCCTGAAACTACTTTGAACAATCAAACATCCCTATTTTTCATCCCTCTCTCCTCACCTTTTTTCTTCAACATTTGTGTCAGTTGATTGTATCATCTGTATATTCTCCTCTGCAATAGTTTGTGCATACCCAGCTAACAGGAAACGTTCTCAGAACATTGGTTAATGTTGTCTAAAAGTTCTCTCAAAGCTTTAAAAAACATTAGCTGTAACATTAGTAGACCTTTTTTAATGTTCTATATCATATTAAAAACATTATTCTTAAGTGGTTACTGGAACGTTTTAAAAAGTTACAGAATGAAACAATGTCCAAATATCGTTCCTAAAACCAAGCAATAACATTAATACAATTTCTGCAAATCTATTCTGCAAATCAGACAAACATGAAATCAAATTAAACATTATAATTAATTTTCAAGCCATTGGTTGTAGTGCAAATTTGAAGAATTAAATATCATTTGACTTGTTGGTAGATATGTGTATCTATTTGTTTTATTTGCCTTTATTCCAGCGTCTTTCATTTCCAATGGACTTTCAAAGTGTCAGAGATAGATAATAAATGGCTGTGTTACATGGGTTTGGATGGTTTTCCTTTTGTAATTAGTTTCCCTGCCATAATGCAGAATACAACTTCAAACCTCATCATCAGTTCTCTTCTTATTGTTTTTGCCCTTCATCTCCTCTGTTCCCTTTCTGTACATCTAAATATAAAAGCTAAATACTACCATGTTGCCAGAAGTCTCAGTCTACAATAAACTAAACAGAAAGGGTCAACTTACTATTTAGTGTCAACTACCTAGTGAGAAACTGAGATGTCTAACAAGTAAACACTCACGTGTGGCTGCACAGCTTTTTGAACACAGCCGAGATCACGTGTGACGACGTTGCTATGGTTATGCACCGTTCTGATATCTGATTGGTTGATTCCGTTGATTTTCCCGAACACGCAACCTTAGAAAAGCACCATAAACGAGAAAACGACATTTTAACAGTAAATGAAAATTAATATAATGATGTTGTATTATACAACAGTTAGCAAAATGTCGGAGTATTTTCTTTAAAGTGTTTTAAGGGGGAACTACATTGCATTAGTCGATTTTATTTCCGGGCAGATTTCACGGGTGCACACGTTACATGACCGGAGAGATTCCCACCGGAAGCCTCGAGATGTCAACAGCAATACGAGTTTGTTCTCAAATATCACGATTTTATTTACATCATCATATTAATACTAGAAGAGGACGGGTGATTTCAAGGCAAGTTGATATTTTGTATATTAAGAAACTGATATTTTAAGAAACAGCCATTCATTCACGAGAGGTTTGAGTCAAACTGCTGTATACTGAGGGAAATACTTATATTAATAATACTAGTTCACATAAATATGTGTGTTGTTCGTTGGGTAAATTGATTTCTAACTTAATTTAACTTGTAAATATTTTTGATTATGTTCTAGCCCTGTAAACTGTCTACTGACCTTGGTTTGGGCGATCTGTATTTTAATGACACTTTGGTTATTAAGCACCTATGATTATATATCTTGTAATAATGAATTATTGGATGATTTTACCCTTTTAAAACAATGTTGAACATTGGATGTATTTCTGAAAGATTCATGTTTCTTGTCATCAGACTTTCTAGGTTTACAATACGTTGTGTAATTAGGTCAGCAGTTGATGTAATGTTTTTTAAATGATAAAATTGGTTCAGATTTGTTGAGGTTTAGAGATTTGTTAGGTTGAGTCAAGAAAGGGAAGTACTTTTAAAGATGAGAGTACATGTTAACGTAATATTTTAGTAACACTCTTGTAGACCGTGTGCCACAAGGACCCTGTCCATGACATCACAGCTTCAAGCAAAGTCCAGAAAACCTCCTGATGATGAGGAAACATCAAAACCCATCAAGTTCTCCACCAGCAAAGCCAGCCATAAAAGATGGAACGTGGAGCACTCCCTGGGCAGCAATTTTCAGAGGCCATGGTGGAAAGTTGTACCTATCAGCATCCTAGGAGTGGGCTTCCTTCTCTGGTGTGTCTTCAGAAAAGAGACAGAGATTGACGAGTCTCTGGAGAAACACCTGTATGAACATTTAGAAGGACTGGTGTCTGACGAGGAGGAAGAAGCTGTCAAGAACAAACCATGACAGTGATTCAAAAGGGACATTTTCTGTTTTGTAATTTATTGTTCACCTCCAGAAGTAAAATGTTAACGGTTTTCTGTAAACTGCAACTTTCAAAGGAAATTAAACTGCATCATCTACTTGGCAAACAACCCGATTCGTTAATTGTAAAGAATGTAACTTAACATAACCCTTAAAATTCATTTTAAAAACATTTAAAGTTTAGGTCATCCATTTAGATTCATCTTGTGCATGTTTGAGTAAATTTAAAACATGTATACACTGTGTAGCCAACAGTTCATAAGGAACATCAGTACGTTTCTGTGTGCTACTTGAATTTGTGTTCCATTACCAATATCTGTAAAGCAATGACTGGTCAGAATTATAAACATCACCCTAAACAATAAGTCAAGCAGCAAAACCATGAGGTAGTGGAAAGTTTATTTACAACCAAATGGCCACAATAGAAGGAAAAACCCAATATAATATTGATAGAAATAAAATGAACATGTTCTAATTCATGAAGCATGCAGACTAGGCAGAGGTATATGAAAGTCTAAAATACAAACTTTAAAACCCTGAGGAGCTCCTGGAATGTTCTGACATCGCCCCCCCCCTCACTAGTCAACTTTAACCACAAGATACCCCTCCCCTACCACAACTACCAAAAGAAAAAAAAATTACAAAAACAAAACTTAAACTACACAGGCATTTATAGTCAAAGAGTGTAAGAATCCCTAATGCCCCTCCCTCCCAACCCATCCATGCAACAAACCCCTCCCCCATATATTCCTCCACACACAAAAAAATGAGTAAATAGTAAAGATTAAGCACGCTCTCCGCGGATTCGACGGGCCAGCTGGATGTCTTTGGGCATGATGGTGACGCGTTTGGCGTGGATGGCGCACAGGTTGGTGTCCTCAAACAACCCCACCAGGTATGCTTCACTTGCCTCCTGCATGTTACAGACACAGTTTTCAGTGTTGGCAAAACAAGGTTGTTTTCCTGACCGTTATATAAATAGGCTGATCACAATGGAATCACTCATCCAGAATCGGGAAACGCACCTGCAGAGCTCCAATGGCAGCGCTCTGGAAACGCAGGTCGGTCTTGAAGTCTTGAGCGATCTCACGAACCAGACGCTGGAACGGAAGCTTGCGGATCAGCAATTCAGTGGACTTCTGGTAACGACGAATCTCACGAAGAGCCACAGTACCAGGGCTAGGGGGTGGGAAAAAAGCAGAAACAATCAATATACTGCACAATTTTAAACATCACTTCCAGTAATGGCAGCAAGGTGCTTTTTTAAAAAACTGAGTTTAAAACAACAGTACAGTAGTGAAAATTGTATAATCATCTATGTAGTTTACAGATATATGCTCATATACATAAATGTATAAAGTTGTAATTCAGGAACACACAGTTATAAGATCCTTTAGAAAAGGATGTACCAGATCATAGTGACAGCAAAAAAAAGGCAACACCATGGTAGGTTAGTGTGACGTAAAATGCTTCAGCCACCAAATAAGTGGCTCTCTCACCGGTATCTGTGGGGCTTCTTGACTCCGCCCGTGGAGGGCGCACTTTTCCTGGCCGCCTTGGTGGCCAGCTGCTTTCTGGGGGCTTTGCCTCCGGTGGACTTGCGGGCGGTCTGCTTTGTACGAGCCATCGCGCTTCAATGAATCGATCTGAAGGAAAATGAGCGTCAATGAACGTCAATGAACGACAGCCGCGGGAAATCCCGCGCGCGATGACGTCATCGACAACAAACCCTCGCCTTCCCGCCCTGCGCTCACACGTACCGTTTCGGAAAAAGAAAAAAAAACAAAAAAGTGGCACCATGACGACTACCCCAACAACAACAACCTGGGGGCGCCATTCAGAAAATAAAGCGGGGAAAGAGGCATTTAAAAACGAAAATCGTGAAATCGCGTTTTATTAAAGCGGGTGTTGACTTCATCGTGACGCGTACGCTAGTAGAAACGTGTTTGGGCTACTGATGTACCATAGCAACAACCCGCAGTGGGACACCAGGTCACACACACCGACATTAAGCTCTGCTTACACACACACACACATATATAATATTGCCAGAAGGCAAAACTCTACAACCGTAGTGACTTTCATTCAAGCATCCCGCAATAAATCATCCTACAAACACGACCTACACGTTTCTCACTGACTACATAAACGAGAAACGACATGTAACCTACAGCAGCATGCCCGACGAAGCCCTCCATCTCACGACGAGACTCGGACACGTTTCTGCCTTTATGTGTAACATGGCGCCCGAGATAACCAATTACAGCCTTTTCTTTGTCTACAACGACAATCCGATAACACGGTCCGAAAGCGTTTGCGCGATTACCGACGAGCCTGTTTGGTTTACGTCTGTAACGCGTAACCACGCCGCTAAATCGCATCGGAGAAACGTTTGACATTAAAACGGAAGCGAACGTGTCGCTCGCACTTGTTAGCTTAGCATGAAGCTACCGCGACAAAAACGGACCCAAATGCGCCGTTTGGTCGTTCAGAGACGCAGAACGGACGGAAAGCTCACGGCACACGTTACTCGAACCCGTTCGGTTGTAATACATATTAAATATAAGCTGCGACGCGGTCTCGTCGCGGAGATGAATGATATTAAAGCGTTACTTACGTTTTTTGTTTCGATTAACTCGTCGAACCCAAAACAAGGAACGTCGGTCACGCGCAAAACGGGCAGCCCTGCATTTATATAGTGCGTGACGTCAGTGTGCAAGAAAGCCACGCCCCGTCATTCTCTCATTGGCCGAAGGAACGATGGCAGCCTTTACCCAACCTAACAATAATTGATATAACTGTGAAAACTTTAATGGATTTTTCTTTAATGGGAATATTAAAATCGTCGTTGCTTTATCGTCGTGAAGGTTTAATTAACATACTTCCACACATCCAGCATCCTTCATTATAAAGCCTCGAGCTTCTAGCTGTAACAGTCTATTACATAACCACGTAAAACAACCCATTTACTGACTGATCCTTTTACTAACTATTTTTAATGTATCGTTTGTTTGAGTCCTCGATGGACTTACAGCAGTTGCTATAGGAACGATGAAGTAACTACTAATACAACGAGATATGGATGTTATGCTTTCAAGATCCTTTGTCAGAGTTGCACGCAAAGGATAAATGATGTTCTGCTGCATGCGGAACCTTCAGATTGCAGCATTTGTTCTAAGCGCCTGCGGAACCTTTTAAGAGATGCCCACGTATAGGAGGCATGTTCTCACATGCATGTTTATTGTTTCATGTAAATCCTGTATTAACCATTTCCGGAGTCCACAGTCCACAGAGAAGTTATTTGACTCTCACTTATTTCTGTTTGGTTCTTTTTGGCTCAGGATCTGCACCCTTGAAAGGTTAATGTTTGTGTTTTTTGGAGAAAAGTGCCCTGATAGAGTAATGCAAGATTGCCTGGTAACATCCAGTTTGATCTAGTTCATGGAAGCAGAAAAAAGTCCCAGATATGCTCTCGCTGTCTTACCCCGTACTAGGAACACCAGAAATACTGCAAAGTGAGAAAAACACTGTTATCCAGAGTGGAGAGACGGATATGGGAATGAGGCAGTCCAGTCCATCAACCCTAAAACTTTGAGGCTTCTGCCAATGCAAAAAAAAACCAAAAGGAAGGAAAAGAAAGAGTGTGAAGAAAAAGACAATAAACAAAAAGACACACAGAATGATACTGAGGATATTCCTGATACAAGAGAGCACTGATTTAGTGAGCAGTGATGATAGTATACCATTAAATCATAGTTCACATAATTACTGTAGAAATTATACTTACACAAAATTTGAATTTTTGTTTTTACATATGCGTTTAGGAAGGAGGCAAGTTGTGCTTTGAAGACACTGCGAAGCTCCAGAGCTCCCCTGGTGAAGAAGAGGCAAGTAACAAGAGCAGTCTCGGGAGACTACAGGAAAAAATATGGAAGAGGATAGATCCAGACAGTTTAAACTCATACAGTCTGGTAAGGCAACCAGTTGCACAGTCAAATATTTGACCTGAGGTTCATTTGGTCCCCCCCTCAATGAGAAATCCAGTCTTTGTTTCCATAGCAATGATCTCTGCCCGGGTCAACGCAGTATCCGAGTGCAAACCAGTGCTCCACCGGCGAGCTGAGAGGAACACACTATCAAGAAGCAAAACTGTAAAATCTCAAGAGACGCACACCCAACAAGGTCCCCAGGAGACAAATGAACATACAGGGATTGTTAAAGAAAGCCAAAGAGTGACAAAACCATTGTTTTACTAAAACATAAGAGGAGTTTTGCTTTAACTTCAATTTGTGACTGGACTCAGTGTTTCAGAAGAGTATTATACACTTGTAATGCACAATTTTCAGAGCCTTGTTTTAGGTGATGTTTTCTGTGTGTTTTCATTTCAGGAAGCATACAATATTGCTTTTACGTTACAAAGTCTGTATTTTCCAATCATGGACAGGTTTTCGTAAAGTAAAAATGCAAATGAAGTAAAAAAAAATAAAAGCTTAAAGCTTTTAGGAAGTAATTCACACAAATAACCCTAACCCTACTTACTACCACACTGAACTTTACTGGAAAGTTATAAGTACGTTATTTGGATAATAATAATAATAATAATAATAATAATAATAATAATAATAGTGAACTTTTCTCCAACACCTAGTTGGTTACATGTTGAAGCTGTAGTGTTGCTAGAGTTGCTATGGCAACGTATTGAAAGCCGTTCAAAGAAATGTCATCTTATTAACTTACGTAATTTAAACGTTGAACAGTTTTCAACCTCAAATCAATGCTCCACGTTGCAAAAAGTTTTAATTCTCGTACCACTTTGTGCAAAATACTTCTGCAGATTGTCAACAAACGTGCTGTTTGATTTCGTCAGGTACGGTACGCAAACTTTACGCGTGTACAGAAACATAGTGGGATATGTAGTTCTCTATTTTAATGCTGGCCTTTCAAACAGTGCTATGAGAGAAATACAAAAGACTACAACTCCCAGAATCCTTCACGCGGCACTTGCCCAACACGCCCCGGCTTGAACACAAAACTTCCTTGCAGTCGCCGATGCCGTTTCTGAACAAAACATTAAACTACGAACTCAAAAAGTTTGATTTATTGCAAGGTTTGTATGCTTTTATTTCTCACTGATATTTATTTGCCTTGCTGCGTTTATTTAACTGTTGTTGTGAAAAGTTGTGATTCTCGAAACATTCTTCACAGTTTGCTTATAACTGTCCCATACTGTCTTAATATTATGATTATGTTATGAACATATTAACATAAAGTACAAACATAATTAATAAAGCTATTATAAGCGTGTATGTGTGGACTGTTTTCATAAACTGATGCCAGATAACGGAATGCATTTTTGTTTTAGATAAACTGGAGATTATTTGAGGAAGATAATAGACATTTACTGTCATAATAAGACTAATTGCAACACACAGTGTTTCGTGTATTTAATTTTACGATGCTCAGAAATATTTAACCTTTATTCGTCTTTATGTTTAGTTTTGCTGTGTAATATTATCGAGAAACATAAACTTGTTTCCCAGAGGAGAATGTCTGAACTGAGCGACGAGGGCGGCAGCAGCGAGTCCGATCAGTCCGGAGCGAGTCTGTCTGTGTGGTTGGCGGATGGTGGGGACGCTCTGATCGGCCCGGATGAACTGAACGTGCCGCTGGATCTTCACACCGCCTGCTCCATAGGACAGTACGATGTGGTGGCCGAATGTGTCCGCAGGTGAGCTGGAGTCACTTTTAATACTTTTAATACACGCCTCCTACTTTACAGAAACTTTAACAATGTGGTTTTTAATGTTATATGAACGTATAAAACGTGCAGGGTATTGCTTGGTTATAAGAGAGTTATACAAACAATTTATAACACACATATTCTTGCAGTAACATTAGTAGAACTTATATTAGTAGATATATTTTAGTAGAATATATATATATATATATATATATATATATTTTAAATGTTATTAAGTTCTACTTATATTTAAGTAGATGTATATGTTACTGTTGTAGCTGGGTAGGACATCACTGTTGGCCCTGGAACAACATTTCTGTCTATCAGTCAGATTGTAGGAGTAGGATTGGGTTTAGAGTAATAGATTTGGGTAATAAGTTGGGTTAGGTTGCAGGGATGTTGTTTAAGACCACAAAAAGATCATCACCAGGAAGACATGTTGTTTTGCAAAAAAACTCTCTCTCTCTCTCTCTCTCTCTCTCTCTCTCTCTCTCTCTCTCTCTCTCTCTCTCTCTCTCTCTCTCTCTCTCTCTCTCTCTCTCTCTCCTTCTCTCTCTCCTCTCTCTCTCTCTCTCTCTCTCTATATATATATATATATATATATATATATATAATAATATATATATATATTTATACATATACATATATTTATACATATACCAAATGCTGTATGCACTGGCCTTTGATTATTAAACGTCTCAGTTACACAGTGAATACTGCATGTTATTGTAGGGGAGATGTAGATTTAGATGGAAAGAACACAGGCGGCTGGACTCCTCTGATGTACAGTGCATATATCGGTCATGATAACATTGTAAACCTTCTGCTGGAGACGGGAGTCAGCGCCAACGTCACCACGTCCAGAGGCCTTACGCCCCTGATGCTCGCCGCCAGCTGTGGAAACGAGAGCATCGCTTACTTCCTGCTGCAGGTGAGGCTCTCCTGCGCTCTTAACAGTATGGATTATAAATGCGCTTTTTGTCATTGCCACCCTATGATATATCGCTTTCCTTACTTTCTAAGTCACTTTGGATAAAAGCATCTGCTAAATGTAAATGAAACTGGAATTTGCCAAGTTATTAGTTATGCAAAGTTATTCATTATTATTAGTGCAAAGATTATGATTTCTAGCTGTTGCCAGTCATTTACATTTATGCATTTGGCAGACGCTTTTATTCAAAGTAACTTACAGTACATTCAAGCTATACATTTTATCAGTATGTGTGTTCCCTGAGAATCAAACCCGAAACCTTGCCCCGAAACCCCTAATGCAATGCTCTACCAATTAAGCTACAGGACACTGAAACAGATTTGATCATTTCTCTGTACAAAGCAAGGGGCACAGCTTGAATATAAGGATGCACGTGGATGGACGGCTCTTTTGCACAGTACAGCGACTGGACATCAACAAATGGTCAAATTCTTATTAGACAACAATGCCAACGCAAACGTCAAGTGAGTTACATTTGCACTCATACGAACGTTCATACATTCCCTGCTAACTGCTCTCATTCTCTTAATCATTCTGTCACACACATGCTGTTTGAACTTTGCCCTTTCAGGGAACCACTGTCAGGATTTACACCGCTTATGGAAGCCGCAGCTTCTGGACATGAAATCATCGTTCAGTACCTACTCAACCATGCAAGTGTGAACTTGTGACATGATTTAGTTTGAGCTAAATATCAAACAAAATGTATGATTATTAATTAGAGGTGTAAAAGTGTATTAATGCAGCAGTATGATAATGCAAATGTAATTCACTGATTATAGAATTTAACAATTGAATATACTTTCTATACTAAAACCTATTTAACAGTCTATTTAACTATTTTCCCACTAGTTACACTTCTCTAGTTGTATTCAACATGTTTTACAAAAAAATTAGAAGTCGGTCCAAAATGTAACCAGATTTCATGATGCAATGCATTATATAGTAAAGCAGAGGTTTTAAATCTCACTGCTGGTGGACCACCATCCTGCAGAGTTTAGCCCCAGCTGTGCTCTTACAACACCTGCAGTTGCCAAGTCATTCTGAAAATGCTGATTAGTTTCTTCAGGTGTGTTTGATGAGGATTGAAGCTAAGCTCGACCAGACAGTGTCCCTCCAAGATTGTTTATTCACCAAAGAGTGAAGAATCTTAAACCCAGTAGTTCACAGAGAAAATATAGAAAACACAAATCTTGATTGTGTGTGTGCACGCGCGTGTTGCAGGGCGTGCGAACGGAGGACAGAAACAATAAAGGAGAGACAGCGAGAGCTCTGGCTATGATGTATGGACACAGTAAAATCGCCAGCCTCATTGACATGCATGTGATGAGAGTCAAATCAGGTTAGACACACATACACTCACATGTTAAAAAAGTTCTACCAACATTACTGCAAGAATGTTTTTGATAACTTTGAGAGAACTTTTAGAGAAACATTCTTTCTAAGAAGATTTCCTGTTAGCTGGGTAAATTCCGAGCTACAGAAACTAAAACTTAATCATTAGCATGTACTTTTTCTCTATTTATCATCCATATAGCAGATAATCTTTCTCTCTTTAGCTTTGTATGAGGAGCTGAGCTCCTCTGAGGAGGAAAGTTCGAGCCCCAGGGTCCGTTCTGCTCGCAGTAAAACCAGAGGCCCCAGTATCCACGACGGCCCTCAAGCTATAGCGCGCTTCAGAGTCGGTTCCAAGCATGGTATTTTCACATTTGGCTAAAAGTTTGGATAGAATATTCTACAGCCCTTCAGAGTACAGAATACAGTCTTACCACTGTGGTTTGGTCTGGTTTAACCGGTCTTGCCTTGCAGAGGTTCCAGTGGCCCCGCCTGGCTACGTGACCTTCCGTGATATGGGCGATCAGAGCGAGGGAATCTGCAACCGTGATGTCACTTCCCCCATTAATGAACTGGACGGACAGAGCAATAGTAGTAGAGGTGATTCACTCACACACAAGTCCTCCACAAGCTTTTAACATGGACCCTGATGTTCCTTTAAAGCTTCTGAATGTGCTGCATTAGGCCAGGTGCCACTGGCCCATCAACTTGGAATATAACTGTGATGTCGTGTGTGCAGATGAGCTGTTTTTTGGTAATGACATGCCCACCATGCGGAGCAGCAGCAGCAGCAGTGAAGGTCTGTCGCACCTTCTCGGACTCAGCAGGGAGGCGTCGCTGGAAAGCAATGAGGTCAGAATCATCACACTAACACCTGCTGTTGGCAAGATCCATAATCCTGGCATTATACAGGAAAACAGTGATACACAAACAAGGCTGCACCACAATGCTTTGCTGCAAATATACAGAGAAAAACTGTTAGATAATTATTCTGTCACAGGAATAAAAATATTACAGCTGCAACTCATAACTTTTGCCTCTCTACCACCATCTCTGTTTGAAGCATAAAATTGCAGGTTACTTTACGTACTTTTCATTAGGTATGTTGAAGTCAAATGAAGCCAAACTGACATTTTCTAGGAAATCAGACACAACAGCTCATATTAAAATTCATTATTATAAACTTACCATTGTGAATTGAATTAAGGTGAAGAGATCGTGTTGAACACTAATCCGTTATATACTTGCTCAGTAACTGATTTTTGTTTATTTATAATTTATTTTTAAGCTACAGATTGCAGCTTTAAACACTGTTAAATAGCCAGTAATAATTATGTTACATTTTTTTCAGTTCACCCAATCTTTGGCAGGTTCATTCTGGACCCTGTGTGTTCTTCTGCATATCATTGTTTCTCTTGCTTTGGCGTATTTCTGCAGGACTCTGATCAAGCCAAGAGGAGCTGTGTCCGTCGAACAAACAAACTCCAGCACTCCAAGAGCAAGAGTCCACACAGCCAGAGCAGCTCCGAGCCCCAGCGCAGTTCAGCTTACTGTCAAGAACCATCTTCTTCTGCTGGACACCATCCTTCATACACCGGACCCAAGGTTGGTGTGTTTGAATTTTTATCTAGCAGCTATCTTTGTATGTGTGTTGGGTTTTGTGTTCCAAGCTTCACATGCATCACTAAAGTGTGTGTGTGTGTGTGTGTGTGTGTGTTGTTGGGTGGTAGAGTTTTGTTTTCCAGGCTCTATATGCATCAGTAAAGTGTGTGTGTGTGTTGTAGGATCTCGCAGGGTTCCTGGAGCAGATTGGGTTCAGCAAGTATCTCCCCCTGCTGGAGGAGCAAGACATTGACCTGAGAATCTTCCTTACGTTGACCGAGAACGACCTGAAAGAAGTGGGAATCAAGTGAGTGTCTCTTTAAGAATCCAGCTTTTCTTTCCAGCATTTTGTTCTTTTAATTTACTAGTTGTGCTCTTCACTTCTATAGCCTGTTTGGTCCTAAGAGGAAGATGACATCAGCAATAGCCCGCTGGCACAGTAATGCCCGGCCGCCCAGTGATGCGTTAGAACAGGCGTATGCTGACCAGCTGGAGGCAGAAATGCAGGAAATGGCAATTCAGCTTCACAAGGTGTTGACTAGTGTCAATGCTAGTTATAGAAGTATGATAGAATTAACTCATAGGTAAACTCTTAGCAAGGGTGTGATTTATTCTCACCTGTCTTCTGTGCCCTGTGTGTCTGCATGTATGGTTATGGGTATGTGTGTGGTTGTGTGTCTGTTTGTGAATTCTTGTGTGTGTGTGGTTGTGTGTATGGTTGTGCATGTGTGTTTGTATGCACGTGGTTGTGTGTTTGTGTGTCTGCATGTATGGTTATGGGTGGGTGGGTGGGTGTGTGTGTGTAGCGTTGTGTTGAGGTGGAGTCTCTACAGGCTCAGGTCTCTCAGGAGAAGGAGTTGCGAGCAGTGATGGAGGGATGTCTGATGGAGGAGAAGATGGCATGGAAGAGCGTTAAGACAGAACTGCAGGAGAACACGAAACACACCCAGACTCTGAGCGGAAAAATACACGCTCTACACAACACTCACACACAACTCACTCAGGCCATGCAAGAGAATCCTTCGGCTAAAGGTGTGGAATGTTATTTTAAAATTCAAAATAGTGTTCAGAGCTACACACGACTCACGACTTGACAACATTTTAAATGAAGGCAATAGGCAAAATGTCCTACCTGGAAAAGTGCATTAGAGCACAACAGGAGTCTGACTTCACACTTTAAATACACAACTCTGATTTCTGTAGGAAACACACATACACATCACAGAACCCAGACACACATACACACGCAGTCAAGCTAAACATTTAATCTAATAAAATGCATTGAGTCACAGTTCCTAAATGATAGTTAAACGTTTTTTGTTGTCGTATTATAGAAACATTCTCTGTGTTGCTCTCTGTACCAGGTGATGGGCTGAGATGTTCTCACCTGCTGTCTAAGATGGACTCATATATGGGAGAACTTGGTAAGACTCACTCTCGTGTGAGTACAGAAATACTGTTTCCAACAAATGCGTTTGTTAATTCACATATTGTGTGTTTTTCTCTGTAGCTGACAGTCTGAAGGAAATCTGTCAAAGTCTTCAGCGTCTGAGTTCCCCAGAGAAGAGCTCACACAACTGGGAGGAATCCTAGCATCTGCTCTGCCAGTGGGTCTGTTTCTCTCTCTCTCTTACGCACACACATTCCACTGTATTACTGAGGACAACTCATAAACATCTATTGTTTTCATATTAGGATATTCTCTAGCCGCTGTCCAACTTTACCCAATCCTAACCCTCACACAAACCTCTTGTTATTATTAAAGTGATTCTTACATAACTTTACGGCAATTTGGACCTCACACGTATAGCCAAACTTGTACACACACACACACACACACACACGCACACACGCGATCTGCTCAAAAATGCATGAGAAAAGAAATTGTATTTTTTCCTTTTATTTTCTTTACAAAAATGCAAGCCAACCCTGAATCTGTTTTTATTTTGATTGAATTGTGACCATCCATTCTGTTTAAACACAAAAGAGGCTCATGATGGTTTTGTACAGTTTGTACAGCAGCTTAAAATGTTTAATTCTAGATTTCTTTCTGGATTATCTTTGTGCTGACTTGTCTTTTTTTTGCAGGATTCTAGCTTAACGACGGAGGGTGACAAAACCACCCTGAACACACGAGCGGCTGCAGGAACTGGCCAATGATAGAGAGACTGGCATCAGTCCAGTAAGAGGAGAGTTTAGAGAAGATCTGAAGATGATTGCAGAAGATGACACAGGATGAGGACATGAAACGAAGACAGATGGACGGCCAGTCAGAGAAGACAAGAAAGAAATGACAAGCAGGCGAAGAACAACTTTCACGCCTGTGCTCCAGTCACATGGGACATAACTGCATTATGAGATTAGAGAATCGACCAATCACAGACAGAGCTTTGGCAGAGAGGGTGGAGCCAGAAGCTGTCTGTCAGGAATTCAATGGGTGCACACAGAAGGACTGACACAGAAAGATGTGTGTGCAAGCACAAATACTGTTTATTGCTGTACAACAATTCAAACCTCTGATTAGCTTATGCATTTGTTGTTAAATAAGTGTATTTAAAGCCATCAGTTTTATTCATAAATCTTTTTGTGATGTTAGTCACAATTTTATTCCGAAACCTTTGAATTGTGATTGTTAGTCTGTTGTTGAGCTTTGAAATATGTATATGTATTTTTACTCTTAAACATTTTAGCTACAGTCAACAAGCATTCTGAAGTTTTTTTGGTCCCTTAAATCTGTTAAATACTACCAAAAATACTCATTTTTGTTGATCGCTTGATGTTTATCAGCATGATTGTCACCAATTCTTAAGGGCAAAAGTCTATGATTACTTAATTTAAGCAGATGAATTGAAAGCTGCCCAATTTTGAAAATACTTACTGTACATCACTTCACGTCAATTTGGTAATAAAGCATCTACAGTAAAGACATTTTATGAGTATCTGTACCAGCTCTAGTGAAACGCTCAACACATAAACCAGAATCCAGACATATGAACTTCTGCATCACCTACATCACATGCAAAACTATGAATGTCATTGTATTAGATTAGATTAGATGCTTCTGCAAACAAACGATGCTGGACTAGAACCAAGTCATTCTTCTTAAACGATTTTTGCAGTGACTTTACCAGCTGATGTCAAAGTGATTTTTTGGAGTTTACACCATTGTAGTTCATCACATTGTCACATTATTAAAGCTGCAATCTGTAACATTAAAATTGGACATTGACAGATCAGTGTTCAAAACAATAGTCTTACCTTACCCCAATTTTCACCGGTAAGAAGATCCGGTTACTACGAATGTAAATACATTTTATTTTATTAAAAATAAATGTTTTTCTACTGTGATTTTGAGCAGATGGTGAAGGAAAAGCAGCCATTCTGCATACCTGATAAATCTTGTTTGAAAGATTACCTATGATGCACCTCATGAGGTTAGTGGATTAAGGAGAACTTGGAGAAACTTCTTGGATTTCATTTAATTTTTTGTCTTGTCACCACCTCTTCTCTTTAACTACTTGTTGCAAAAACTTCACTGATTCCAAGGTGATTTTTATTGGTAGCCAGTTTCACACAGGTGTAGTTCATCACATTAATTATGGCACATTATTAATGGTGTTCAAATAATCTATTGTATTGTATCTTTCCTTTCATCACAGTTATAGATCAAATTCTGCCTACCCAGCTAACAGGAAACGTTCTCAGAACATTGGCTAACGTTTTCTAAACTTTTTCTCCAAGTTATCAAAAAAGTTCTTGCGGTAACATTATATAGCATATATAAAAACATTATTAAGTAGTTAATGGAATAGAAACTAGCATATAAAAAGTAAAAAATCTGTATAATAAAAATTCTAGTAGTTAGTAGAATAAAAAAAGTTTGAATAACATTCTTATACTTAAGCAATGAATAAAATTAATACGTCTAAAGAACTGGACATTTGGAACGTTCCTAGAACATTCAAAATAACTTTAATAACATTTTTTGTTACTTAATGTAAACATTAGGGAAACGTTCTTACAACTTGTTAGAAGTTGTTAGCTGAGTAAGAGCAAAGTGACACACAAGGTTCCTCTTTCTCTTCAAAGCACCACCAGATATTCACATAGAAACACAGTGTGGCTAGCACAGACCAGTTTTATTGTCAAAGACACAATCATGTTTACACTGCAAATATTCAGGGCAGTGGCTCTTTTAATCCTGGCGTCCCACAGCACTGCAGTTTCCTTTATTAAAACAAAACAGTGTCTGATTGTTTTCAGCACACATTCAAGTATGTATACTCTCTCAGGTTTGTCTGATTATCATCAGATCATTACTGATCCTGGTTTCCTGTAAGTGTAGCAGCCTGATTCTCTGTCCATACAGTGTCAGTGTCAGGTGTATTCACACAGATGTCCACAGCCCGCTGGACAGTGTTTGGACTGCTTCAGCCACTCCATCACATGCTCCAGATGTCCTCCATGACTGCAGCCCTGACACCATACAAACAGACCCTTCACCACATGATGACACACCGCACACACGCTCGCACACTGATGGCACCTACAGAGAAGAAAATACATGCATATTACAAACACCTTACAGAGATTACCCAAGTGTACAGAATATAATCTGTGTGACGTGAAACAAAAATTCACACTCATGTAATCCCTACATATTACATATATTACAATTCAATGTAAATGAAAATTATTTAATTCACCTAAGAGAGCAAAAACAGAATTTTTATTCGGTTTTAAAATGAAAACTCAAAACACAATCAAATGATTCATTAAGGCAGGGTAGGTATATTTTCTGTTATGCTGGTTTAAAGTCTTTTCAAGATATCAATCACTAAGTGGTATAAATAGAGTTATATATCTTTTATGAAGAGAAAGCGCAGCACCCTAAAATTTTCTAAAATTTAGTTAGCAGTTAGCAATCAAAGGTCAGAAGTCAAACCTGTCACAGATCCAGCCCTTGTTGCTCATTGGTCGTTTGCAGTTGCTGCAGTTGATGTGTAAGGTGGTGGACGCTTGATTCAGACACATGATTGCGCCGCACGTGCTCAGTTTGATCACTTCATTGCTGATGTTCCACAGCTCAAAGCGCTGCAGCAGGTCGATATAAGACATGTACCAGTGTTCCTGAAACACGAACAGAAAATCATCTCGACCTTATGAAATCATCTCCACTGCAAACACACGTTCCAATCTGATTTCGGAGCCCACAGCTGCGGTCCAGAAATACAGACACTTGATGGAGGGAAACAGCTTTGTTTGAGACAATTAGTAGCAAATACACAATATCACTGAGCACACCTGGGAAATCTGGTTTCCAGCTTCTGATTTATCTGCTCTTTTAGTATCATAAATAAACTACAAGACTAGTGTGGTTGTTCTTTTCTCATTCAAGTCTCTTTCTGGCTAGAATGAACTGCAATGTGGACCAGACTTGATGCTTAAAAACAAAAGTCTAGCTACACAAAATTAGGGTTTTAGAAACCCCCCCACACACATTCTCAGTCTACCTGTGTGAGTTCGTCGATCTCTTTACGGATGCGGTCGCCCAGCACGATCAACACAGACACGGCCATCTGTACATCACCCTGCTCTGCGTAGTAACACAGCATCTCCTTGACGATGGGGCAGAAGAACTTGGGGGGCAGATGAGGGGAGAAAAGAAGCTGGGAGACTGAAATGAGACTGAACGACTCCATAGGAGTCAGACACATGCTCTCCGTCTCACTCCCGCTCACGTGAGGAGACTCCGGCTTTTCCTGCAGCGGTTCCGGGGCCGAGGGGTGGTCCATGATCTCATGGCGTAACGGGAACGCCTCCTGAGGGAGAAGGTACTCTGGTTCCTCGGCTAGAGACCGGTACAGCAAAAAGATTGAGAAAGACACATAAACATATTGAGCCGCCCACCATAAGCATTATAGAAGCATTGCATATATAGTATTCAGATAAGGCAATCCCAGAATGCACTGCAACAAGCTCACAACAAGCTCAAGCTTAAGTTAATCCAAGTGCAGGTTAAAAATATTCCTCATTTATAAAGTAACAGTGATTTAAAATATAGGTTAGGGCTGCAAGACATATAGAAATTATTGAAAAATAGAAAATATTGCGAATGTGCATAACGCAATGGTTTGCAATACCTAAATGATGTTAATATTTTTAAAAGTTATGTAGAGTCATAGTTTTAGGTCGATGCAGAGAGACTGGCATGCAAATGAACATTATAATATGTGTTTTTTTTATCCCAAAAAGAATGTGAAACGTATATAATATGTTATGTTATATAATTTTAAGTTTTTAAATATATTCAAATTTGAATTGATTTTACAAACCAAAGCATTATCACATTATTTAGCAAGTTGTCGTATATTGCGTTTTTCTTCAATATCATGCAGCCCTAATATGAAATATTTTATTCACTACTGTAAAGTATGGATAGGTGTGTGGTGCATGAGGGAATGTTAACAGTTTCTGAAGAGTGCTTTTTCCTCTTATAAAGTTCAGTTAGGATGTTGACTTAGAAGGTAGTTTCCCTTATGTAGACACCTTGATAGCTCACTAGGATCTGAAATAGAGCTTTGTGAGTGTAAATGGCATTTAAAATGCCTGTTCACGTGTGTTTGACCGACCTGCCTGGTTTTCATGTTCCATGCTGTACAGATCATCATCGTCCAGGTCAGCATCTCCAAACAGATACTCCGCCTGGCCCTCGCTGCCCTCCGTCTCTTCATTCTCTACACAGAAACACTCAGTTTCAGTTCTCCATCCACTCAGCAGTGCTCAGGTTGCTGTAGTCCGGCAGCTGAATATCTGGGCTAAGAGCCAAACAGACCGTCGAGCCACTGAAGCGTGAGCGAGCTATTAACTTGCTGGAGTAATAACCCATCTCTACAACCACCAGGTCCCTGGGGCGAGATTTGAACCCTGAGCCATTTAAAGTATTAGTTTCACTCAAAAATGAAAATTCTGTCATCATTTACTTGCCTCGATGTTGTTCCAAAACTGTATGACAGAATGTCCAAGTTTTTTTGGTCATACAATGAAGATAAATGGTGATTTATACTGCCAAACTGACAAAAAGTGACAAAAGAAAGTTCCATAAAAGTCAACCATTCACATAGCTATTGGTGACTGTTGACCTTTGGTTTACTGAATTTGGAACGACATGAGAAAAAGTAAATATAACAGAACTTTAATTTTTGGGCTAACTCTGGGCAAAATCTGACTGGGCCATTCCTGACTGGGTGAACCTGATTGGGGTGAACTTTGACTGGGTACACGGTTTCTCTTGGCTGTGAAGCCGGTATCTTACCGTCGTTGTTGGTGTGATTGGTCTCCAGGTTGTGCATGTTGTCTTGTCTGTTTTCCTTGTTTCTCTCACTCAGAGCAGCACTCATCTCTTTCATACTGAAGCTACAGAGAAAACAGTTTCAGCACTGCTCAGTTCACAGTCCAAGTGCAGATTCCGAAATCAAAGGTCAAATGGACTTGTGCCAATACCTGTTGACGAGTGGGAGGTTCCCTGATTTATTTAGATTGTGATTGGTTGACAAGGATGGATTAGAGGGTTCGGAAAACATGATTCTCAGCATAGACCATGTGGTTGATTCCTAGACAAACACATAAACAATAACTCAAAACTCTTTAAAACTCTAATGTAAATACACAACAATACAGTCTGTTTGTACCTGAGGTCTGTTGAGTCTCTTGGCAACCTGAGCATTGTGCTCGCAGAGTTCAGCGAAGGGTTTCCCGCTCAGCAGGTAACTTTGTGCAGTTTTAATAAACCAGTCCATCCCAACACTGCTGCCTGCTTCACTCTCAAACACACTGAGAGCACTGGAGACCTGCGCAAACTGCTCTGTCACGTCTGGCTTCTTGAAGAAGAAGATGGGATATCGCCGATCTCCACCCGGGTATGTTTTACGCCCTACGTCACCTACAGATGGAGGAGCTAGAAAGAACGATTATTTTATTAACAGTCTGGCATATTAATATATCATTATTCAATTAAAACCTAAACGCATCATATACTCGCTGTGTAACTATTCTTCCAAGCTCTTCACTCACCTGTCATTAAACTTTCCTTAGCAGCAAATGCCAGGTCACCAAACAGCCCGAAACAGAGTCCCTCAGGGTTGGCGCGGTCCACAGGCCGGCTGGCGTCTTTAAACATGTGCTGGTACAGCGTGCTGTCTTTTGAGCCCGACAGCAGGTAATAGGGGTCATGCTGGTGCCGCCACACGATTCCTGTGGTCACGTCTTTGTGTTCCTCAAACGCAGCGAATGGAATGAACGGCCGGCGAATGTCCCATACGTAGATGTTGTGATCCACCATCATGGAGCAGGTGGCCAGGTGATAACGCCGCTCCGGACGCCACTTCACCCTCGCCACGGATGCGATGGTCTGCACACAGTAGATTTCCTTCACGCGATTGGTCGACATGTCCCAGACTTTCACCATCTTATCGCGCCCACCTGTTGCAAGCCAGCCTCTTAAAAAGAGTGATTCAGTATGTTATAAGCTGCAAATTATTTGTACAAAAAGTTTAAAGGTGCAATCTGTAACATGTTTTAGTTAAAAATGAACAACAATTTGGCTTCATTTGACTTCAACATACATAAAGCATGTAAAGTATGTAAAGTAACCTGCAATTCCATGTTTCAAACAGAGTTACAACAAAAGTTACAGATTTCAGCTTTAAAAAGTAACGTAATGTTTATACAACTTTCATTGCAGTATGAAAATAATGTTCATACTACATTTACTGTCTTTATCAATATCTCCGCTCATTTTGTGTGTGATCCATCAGTATAAATAAATATCTCATAATACACACACAGAAGAGAGAACACACACCTGTCTTCAGGGTGCCAGTCACAGCAGAAAACGGGTCCCGTGTGTGCTGTGAACATCCTCTCGTACCGGTCGGGTCTACGGATGTCCCACAGCTGCACATTTCCGTTCTCGAATGAGGCCGCGAAAGTGAAATAATCCTTCATACTGAACTGTACGTCTCTCACGCTCTCAGACTGACCTGTGAAAGAAACACGCACTGATGTTCACAGGATCTATAGATTCTGAGTCTCTGTCTGAACTCTAGTGATTCATTCTAAATGGCGCTAAATCTTAGAGATACCAAATATTGTTCCAAATTATGATATATAAAGTCCCACATTATGATACAATAGCATATTAAAGGTACCTAAATTTTTACATCTCCATTGGATTTTTGCAGTAAGCACCTGTTCATTCTTTCTGGGGTATCCCCAGCGTACAGGGAACATTCTCAGAAAATTGGCCGATGTTCTCAAAAAGTTCTCTCAAAGCTATCAAAAACAGTCTTGCGGTAAGTGTTTTTTTAGTGTTTTATATCATACAGATTTGTAAAATGCTATTCTTAAGTTATCAGTGGAATGTTTTAAAAACGTTACAGCATTGAAAAAATTTTGAATAATGTGCTTATAACCGAGCAGTAACGTTAATACATGAACAAATTAATAATAATAAAAAACTGGACAATTAAAGCATTCCTAGAATATTCAAAAAAACATTTTTAAGGGAAACATTAAGGAAATGTTCCTACAACCTAAAATTGTTAGCTGGGATACAGTTATATGAGTATGTGAAGGGCCTTAATATGGGCAAACTCACTTTATCACTTTATGTGTGACAGTATGTACTTTACTATTGCCATTGCATGTATTTTTGAGGATGCAGTTTATTTGGACATTAGGGACAGACAGAGATGGTTGCCTGCATACACTAGTGTCACGTACCTGAAAACGTGCTGATGCTTTCCTTCTTTCTCAGGTCAAAGCACTTCATGAATCCGTCCTGAGAGCCGGACAGCAGCATATGAACCTCCGTAGGGTGAAAACAGACTTTATTCACAGTGCGTTTGTGTTCTGTAAACAGCTGCTCTTGTTTGTTCCGGGATGACCGTGACAGGTTCCATGTGACCACGGCACCGTTGGTGGCCGCAGTGGCCAGCAGATTCTCCTCCATCTGATGCCACATAACATCTGCACAGCTGAAGTTCAGCGAGGGCTTGCGTCCCACTCGCAGGTTCAAACGCTCCACAAAACCCTCTTCCTCCAGACCGTAGATCTTAAAAATGTTTCGCCCAGCAATCACCACCTGGTGAGAAGATCCAAAAGAAGGAACAATCACAAACGAGCAAGAAAGAACTATTTCTTAAGACATATTCCTATTGCCTGTCAAACTATGTATTTGCATACCTCCATACCCTGCTTGCACAAACAATCTTTCGTTCATGTGTTTAAGAGGAGGCATGGCTTCAGAAAGTGCTCTGAGGGAGGGCGGGATCTTATGTTTCAAAGCTAGCTTGCCTCTCCGAAACCCTACCTTTCAACATCTTAAAAGTAAGCAGACAGCACAGGTTTATTTCTACCTGTGTAGCATCTCGGCACACACTGATGGCATTGGCAGGAGCATCCAAGTGGCAAAACATGGTACGGCCACTGATGGTGCTCACCCTGGTCATCTTCTCCATCTCAGGCTACGAAATAAAAACAACAGACAGTTAGAGAGACCAGTAAAGACAGACAGCGGAAGATCTGCTAACTGCTGCAGTTCTTTGGCCAGCAGGTGGCATGTGGAAACCATTTAACATGAAGATCTTGATGAAGATGAAGTCTTACTCTAAGCAAGTTATAAACATACATGATTTGTGATCAGATCCTGTTGCGCTTCAAAACAATTCACAGTTTCGGCTCCCTCATTCACTCCACATCAAGACCTTTGAGGAAACTGAGGCCAAAAACAAAGCAAACACAATGAAATCATTCCAATGAATTATTATAACAATTCCAAAACAACACACAAAAGCGCTCAAGTTATGCCAAATAGATCATATTAAAAGAGCCAGATCACAATATTGGCAGGAGAAACAAAATATGTAATAAATATTAATTTTATTATCACGTGGACTGTGTGTTTTGCTCTTCCTTTTCCTCGCGCACGGCTCGAGATTAAACTCCTCCGCGCGCGACCGTCGCCGGGTGACGTCACGCACACCTTCACGCGAGCGCGCCTGGCATCTTCATGCGAAATTACGCACCGACCCGCAGAACAGAAACAATGACAACTGAAACGAAAACAAAACGATATTTAACATATATAACATGTAACAAAAGCATAAAACACGATATATAATATATATATTTATAATATGCATATTTTTAACATCATAATGTTATATATGATGATATATAATTTATAACAAACAGATCTGGTGCATACCAGCCTAATACTATTTTTTCACTTTATCACTTAAACGTAGAGCATATAAAATAATGACTGCTCAATTATCGATCAGTTAAATAAACATAGCATTTAGATAAAATCCTTAAAATCTGATGCATGTTGTACTGTTGATTGTATCTGACGGCTGCAGACATATCTATACCGTGCACGTGTGTTTTTCTTCTAAAGTGTTACATCTTAATATATTTGCACATTTTAGATCGCAGGTTGACTTAAATGACCGGTCTGCACGACTTTGCAGCTGTGCCATGTATTTCATGTACGCAACACAACATTTATCATGTTTAATGTATGATCATGAGCAAGTTTGACCATTAGAGCAAATGGCAGCCACTTCCCCAAACCAAAAGGGTAGTTAATGTTTACAGCACCTCCCATTAAAGCGAAACCCCTGCGAGCCGACTTTATAATAGCACATTTAATGCTTCAATGCTCCAATCGTACATTTGTACCACGACTTTTGATGCTGCTTAAATAACTTACCTTTATGAACGCAAATGCGTGTCCGTCCACGAGAACCGGAAGTAGAATCATTGTTTACGTTTCCTGCTGACGTCATCTCCCCTAGCATGGCGCGCAGGTTACGTTGCTAAAAAGAAAACATTGTTTAATATACTGTTTAACAAGTGGGTCAATATTTGGACAAGTGCTGGTGTCCTGCTATGATAAGTAATAGATCTGCGTTTGCACTGTATAACTGTGAAGATCCCGCAGTTTGGAGAGGAATTCATGGAAAATACTGGGATGTGGTAGAAGTCAAATCAGCTAAGAAGGGGAAGGATCCTGGAAAGCTTTTGGGATTAGACAAATGGTACAAGTTCTCACAAAACAGTATTTTAAACATACTACAATAGACTACTTTGGACATTATCATTGGCCCCTAATACCCTTGGCCCTGGTCTGTTTCATTCACGTTTTATTATTTACTTTTTTATTGTTATTTATTATTTAATGATAAAGCATTACTGCACAATTTACCATTTACTGGCCACCTTATGTTACTTTACCATCAGAATAGAAAACATAATATTGAAGATGCAAGATATCCAATTTTTATGAAATGTTTGAAGTTCTGGTGTCTGATGTATATGTCTCTTATATGTTTTGTAAACACCACTAAGGTATTGACTTTCTTTCTGTCAGGTTTCAGGAAGAGCTTCCGTCTGCCATCTCTACCCGACCGGATCGTTCCCTCACACGTGCTGAGCTTGTCAAGATCATGGAGTGGAAGCTAACCGTAAGCACAGTAGAAACAGAATCGAGTGTGAAACTCACCTTTTATTGGTCACATGCAAATAAGCATCACTTCAGTGCCCAATTATCCACCAGTGTGCCTCTCAAAGCACGCCTCTCTTTGATGATTGGCTGCTCTTTCCCAGAAAGGAAAGTTCCGGCCACGCTTGCAGCAGCTGATTGGCTCAAACAGTGAGGAGGCGGTTCATAGTGTGACCAGCAAAGCATTCAATTTGTTGCCTGATGTTCAGGCAGCGATTACAGAGTTGTGCAAACTCAAAGGTGTCGGGCCTGCAACAGCATCAGGTACCTGCACACGTATAAACCACAAATCACGCATGATAACAGTAATAAAATACTCTTAAACCATGTTAGACGGCTTTATCACTGTGGTTCTCTCTGTGTTAGCTGTGTTGGTGGCTGGAGCTCCAGGTGAAATCGCCTTCATGTCTGATGAAGCTGTGGAGAGCATCGCTGAGCTGAGACCAGTTGAGTACACAGCCAAACATTACGCTCTGTTTCTCCAGAAAGTCCTGCAGAAAACATCCCAGCTCAACAAAGGTAACAACCTCTTTAAAAAGGATAAAGTCACCATGAAATTTAAAAGATACGATTCTTATTTTTTATGAAATGCTGCAAACTTTCAAAGCTTTGCATAATGAGTAGCCCAAAATTTAACCTGTATCGATTGATCATATTCCACTCTACCAAAGCTCTGAAATTAATCACAAAAGTCATAGACAATAATAACTCTGTCGTCTCCCTCCTGTGTCAGCCGACAGCCAACAGGACTGGACTCCTCATAGGGTGGAACTGTGTTTATGGACATGGATGGTAGCCAATCAGATTCAGCCCTCATTACTACAGGAATTCAGCCTGATGGATGTAGCAGCCAAAGAGACCAATCAGAAGCCAGAGAAGAGAAAGACGGCTGAAGAAAAGCCATCTAAAAGATTAAAGACTGACCGATCTTAAATTTCTCTCCTACTTATAATGGTTTGAGTATTTTGGTGAGTGTCAGACATTGTTTTTGTTCTGAGAAATGTACAGCACCTTTCACAACATACCATTTTCCGTTCTCTGATCTTGTTGGAGCTTCATAAATCACAGTGTAACACTTTTTGGAAGTGCCTGTCTAAAAAATTTTCAGGTCATATTACACCACAAAAATCAAAGACAAAAATAAGAAATTTTATATTGCATACTTTTTTATGACAATTATGGCATTTGCCACCTAAATTCTGATCACAATAGGATTTTTCTTGTATTCTCATTCTCAGGTATAAATCTTTTTGCTGTGTTTTGCTTTACAAGTAAAGAGAAGTGTTTTTTGAAGAATACGTGAGAAAAATGTACTTAATTGTCATTAAAATAATATCACAGTGGAATAATCACAGAGGCTTCTTAAGAAAAAATCCAGTGTTATATTTCTTTTGATTTATGAATGAAACATGACCCTGAAATTATTTTGATAAGTTTTTCCATCTGCTTCTTCTAAGCTAAAATACACACACACTTTATGTGCCTTATGTTCATAATTATTGTTCTAAATTCTTCATGACTGTTGATGTTAAAATGTTTTAATAAAGCACAAAAGCATTGTGAAGAGTAGCAGCAGTGTGGGTGCTGTAGTTTCAGATGTACACAGACATCTCACAGTATGGTCTTTATTTCAAACAGCTGAGAAATAAGAGCAAACACAAAACTTTACAAAATGAAACTACAAAAACAAAATTGCCTCAGGTCCTGATATTTTAAGTACAATACATCATGAAATGATAACAAAGAATCTGATAGAAACTAACAGTATTTACATCTCTTTTCTATATTCATCTGATGCAGAGGAAACTAAAAGCCTTAGAATATATTCTTCGTTTTAACTTTTTTGTAAACAGCGTATATAACTGCAACGAGTCTTTATCTCTCGTATTTTGGCACCATTTTGAAATCTGTAAATGGACTACAATTCTCAGTAGGACTACAGTAATGGCGCAACACAGACATCTCACTGGAACGCAGTGATGATGTCAAAGCAACACTCTCGCAATCTACACCTACAACATCATGGAGAAAATAAACACACAACACCATGACCTCTGCTGGTTGGCCAGCTACTGATGTTAAGCATGAGATATGAGAGCAGCTATTGGTGAAAAGATATGGGCAGGGTTATGAAAAGAGGTGATTGGTAAAAAGGTTGATTTCCTCTAGTTTTGAGTTGGTTGAATCACATCCTCAACAAGGCTACGTTCAGAATGGCACACCATCATACCGCTCTCGTACTATTTTTGAAGTACCTACAGTATGTTTATAGTATACAAATTCTCTGTACAATGTAGTATGCATGGAATTAATGCAGAATACAAACAGAACACTGTATCCCACTGTGTGGAATACTGTATCCCACAATGCAATGCAGTTAACCTTTGTCATGTGACAAAATCAACCCGCTACCGCTTAAGATTTACGAAAATGTAAAAAAAATCTGTATTTGACAGATAATAGCTGGGGGCCATTGCTAAATAAATAAGGCTGATGTTTATTGTTGCCGTTTCACATATTATTTAAAATAAGTAAGCAGTACACAGTACATACTGCAGTGAGCAGTACACTAGTATTCCAGTCTGAATGTAGCCTGTTTTAGACTGTTAGGAGTGTTCCCTACACTCATACAACAGATATTCAGATACACATGCTACTGTGTGACTATAACAGTCTGACAACCAGCAATGATCAAAATCACATCAAAGCATGTTTTACACTTCCAGCTTCCATCTGATAAATGGTACAAAATAGTAGATCCACCGTTCGCTGTTCTGTTAACATTTGATTTTATCACCTGTCTGTCTCCCACCGTCTGATTGACTATTACACATCACAACACTGCTTTTCCTGTTCTTTTTCAATGTCTAATAAATATTCATTTTTCAGTCCAAAAGTGCCAGCCAGGTAGATTTTACACAAATTCTATATATTCTTCAAAAGCAATTGCATTATAACTCTTTGGGCCCAGCACAAGCAGTGAGAATTTATCACATTTGTTTTGTTTGCTTGCACTTTTTGTTTTTGTGGGCGATTTGGGTTAAACAGATTTTATTTTAAGCTTTGCATCACTGCACACTTTGGTTTAAAGCTGAAATCCGTAACTTCTGCCTCTCTGTCTCCATCTTTGTTTGAACCATAAAAATTGCAGGTTACTTTATGTACTTTCTTTACGCATGCCAATGTCAAATCAAGTCAAACTGACATTACCTGCAAAATCAGACCCAACAGCTCAAATTATTATAAGCCTATCGTTGCAAATCGGGTTAAGGAATGTGTTTTAAACACGGATCTGTCGTGTACTTGCTCATAAACCATTGGTTTATTTTTAACCAAAAAACATTACGGATTGCAGCTTTAAGACAAACTTTACAAACGGCACAATCCCACAAGGACAGCCACTCTGAATAAATAGAAATATAGACCTATGGCATAAAAAATACACAACATCAGAAACATCAACCAGACACACGGTCGTGCTTTTCAAAAATGAAAAGAAATCAACTCAAAGCAATAAGATAGTAATCTTATATAAACACTTCCTTCAGCAATTTCATTAATTTTTTTAATTATCTTTTAGCAGCTTAACAAACGATAACTTGGCACTACAGAATTGTGTATTTATTTGCTTTGTTTGGGAGTCATGGGGAATTCTGTCACAAAATACTCTCTGTAACTAATTTCCCAACTTTTTACAGTCTTATCATGACAACACGATGGTTAAAGGTTTTGTCTGTTTTTTGTTGAATTTATTTGAAGTAAACATTCATATAAATTCAGTCATAATCATTATCAACATCTGAGGCAATCCTCACTATTCCACTGGCTGAAAATAGAGGCTGGCAGATTTTTTTTAAGGACCACGACTGCTGAACGGTCGTGACATCTCGTTTCTATGTCAAAAGCATCTAAATTCATGATGCAGCCGTTACCATAACAACTGTTATTTGCACAGCAATGACTAAAGTAATAATTACAGTACAGCAGAGAAAAACTGGCTGCAATACTGTCTCTCCTTACGTTTAAACCCCAAACTCTCTCTCCTGTGTTTATGTTCGGATAATTTGCAAAGGTCAAGATAAATGTCAGATATTTGCTCTGTTCCAAAACCTAGTGAGCTGACTACATAGGTAGCATCCTAACTGAACCCTCTTGCATGGATTTTTTTCACTAGGTTCATCGCAATGCATTATGGGATTGCCTTCTTTACAAAGGACACTGGGTGCTTCTCGATACTTACACTGATGCTTCCTCATTTCCTCACTCCTCCATCCTCCAGCCCGCAACCTGATAGTAGTCAGGAATTCTGAAGGACAACTCAGTTTTCTAACTGTACCAAAAGGAGGTGAGGAACGAGGAGTAAGGAAGTTTCTGGAGGAGGAAAGTCCAGTTAACAAAGCTGACCATCTTTGCAATGACTCCAGGCAGCTATTTCAGTCATACAAGACCACAATGAATGTTACTGACAATTGGCTCTTTCTAGTAGTAGGCAGGACTTCCTTCCTATTAGCATCAGCTAATATTGAACATTGCCGTTTCCTCCATTTATAGTAATAAAACCGCGGCATCTTGTTCATTCTATAATCTTTGTCCCTCGCATCCTGTGTGGGTGGAGCTAAGATGCAAGAATAGTAAGCGAGTAAAGTAAACGAGGATGCACAAATAAAAAAAATGAGAAGCACCCACGGCCTTACATGCTGCTGTAACATTTGGCCAAACAAGGTGTCTTAGAAGGCAGCATATTCATGCTGCCTACATTTGCCTACACAGCTCATTAACGTTCAGAACACAGCTCGTGTTTCTGTCCTCTCAGCTGCAGCGTCCAGCTAACAAGTAAAATGAGGCAAAGGCAAAGTTTCAAATCTCAGACCATCATCTACAAGATCATTCTGGAATTTTTACTTTGTTGTAAAACTGAAAAGACGCTATTCATATGATCCGTAATTACTCAACAACAAACACTGAGAAATAATATCGACAATTTCTCATTGGTACTTCATGAGGACTGTATCTTCAAATGTAAGGCTTCGTTTTTGTCAGAGACGTTCCTGGTTCGAGTGATGCTGTTTCATCTATTACGGATCGTATCTGTGATGTGTAACAGGCTTAGATGAAGCTGTCAAATCAAAACAATCGTGGTGAAGAAGCCTCAGGCTGAAACGCACACACAGAGAATAAAACAAACTTGATGCGTGCATGTGTTTGTGTCTGTGTGCATGTTTTTGTTGTAAGAGACTGACAGTCCTTTCGAATAAGCTCATTGTACCCTTGAGCTGCCTTGGAGGGTTCATTAAAAATACCACACCGTTTATATTCACTGTATCTGTATGGAATGTGAGTATGCATTTCAGTTCATATGATTTGAATCCTTTTTCCTGTTTTCATGTCCATTTCTCCACTGCTGGTCGAGTGGAGTACACTGAGGTTGTCATTGGAGGCCTGGGGGGCATGGCTTTCATAGCCACCGGGGGCGTGTCATCAGGGAGGGGGCGGGATTTGTACCCCAAGCAGTTCGTAAGCAAAAATGTTCCAAAAGATTGCGAAGAGGAGGAAGGTGATGAAGGAGAAGATAAGAACCCACCAGGAACACTGTTTATGCAGAGATTCCTCATAGCTGCGCAGGATGAGAAGACCCATGCTGATTCCCACCACGGCACCGGACAGATGAGCCATGAAACTGGGCTGCGGGCCGGAAGAGGGGAGGGGCGGAGAGAAGCGTAACCACACAGCTCGGCCCACTTCAGAACTCACTGCGACAGACAGAGATAATGGGTGTGAACAGAACCGCGTACTGCTGTAGTACACAAACTATAGCTGCTAAGTGCAGTATGCATGCTCAAAGGTAGTGATCTACTTTTCTGTAGGCAAAGGACATCTGGATAACTTATGAATTGTTCAGTATGCAACCAGAGCAAACATCTGTTTTCTGAGTGTTTTATACATTTGCATTGGATTTAAAATGCAAAATTAGCATTAACCTTTAAATAAGCAAAATGAACATTAGTAAATGTTAACCGAATGCCATTTACGTAATGTTGTGTGATACCAGTGTGGAATACCACTGTTTACAATGCATTAAATATTTAGCCTTGTATAATGCACACTGTCAATAGCCATTTAAAAAAACAGGAGGCAGTAAAGTAAAGTAAACATGTACTTCACAGTATGTAGTACGCAGAATAGTATTCTATTCTTGAAAGCATATTTAAAAAACAGTGGGAAGTATTTAGCGTAAACCGCACAGTGTGCAGTAGCCTAGACAGAGGTTTTTTTGTTTAAATAATAGGTAATAATAGTATATACTATGCAGTCAACACTAGTATTCCAGAAGTAGGCAAACATAGGCAACGACTACAACACAAGTTTTCACACACACATAATGTTGGCCTAATTATATATGTATAATGTAATATAACTAGTACAGTAAAGTTACTTACTGCAAACCAATGCGAGAATCATCCGCAGAAGTTTGTAGGGACACTTCATACCCGCCCAGTTCTGAAACACACACACATACACATTTATTTTACTTCTCACTAGTTTGAGCAGGTTATGGTTATGATTAGTGGATTAGGTTAGAACTCTGACCCAAAAACAGGCCTCACTCAGTCAACAGTTAAATCAGGACTTGATCAATTATTAAAGAAGTTAGTTGGCTAAGTCTTGGCTATGTTTTTAAGGTTCATTCAGTGTAATGTACTGCCCCACAGACTTCTGTTGTAAGTGCATTACTGTAAAATACATTTTTCCTTTCTGTAATCAATAGCGTGTCACAAAGGAGCTTCAGCTGTGTTGAATAAAGAGCATTCCTTTAATTTCACTCGCACAAATTAAAAAGCACTTAAGTTTCCATCATAACATCAGTGCGAAGGAAGAGCAAACATTTAAACAGATGCATTAGCGCACGGCAGACAATAAACTACTTCACGACTCTCTCAGGTCTCTTTTAATCTGTCTGCGTGCGAATGATTAGAGACTCTTTGAATCTTCAGGGAAGCCGTAATATGAAGCATCCGTCCGGATTCTCGCCGTCTAAATCTCTTCCTCTGTCTGCTCTTCCTTTCCATCCATCCTGACAGATGTCGCCATGGCAGCAGTTAGTGTTGGTTACCATGACAACGTTAGCAAGATGTGCAGAGCAGAGAGCGTAGACCCCTCCGGACCCGCCCACCACTGGAGCCCGCATATCCGTGATGGACACTGTGAGTGAACCTTCGTAAACAAACAAATACAAAACTCCACTTAGTTTGATTGGCGTTTCAAACGTGGACATTAATGACAAATGGGAATGTGGAAATAAATATCAGTGAAAGTATTTAGCATATTTCATATGCGCTGGCCTGTTTTTCTTGATTAATTTAGAGTTTAATTGGGAGCGTCTTACCGGTGTCACGTTTACTGACCCATGAGATGAATGTAATAAAGTAAATTAATGGTTACTCTGTAATCACAGGAGACTGTGCTGCAGTTTATACAGGAAACTTCCTGATTTATAACGCTCCTATGTTGCCTTCCGTTCAGCTTAGAGGGTCAGAATTTCTGACGGAATTTTCCAATTTGGAAAAGTGCAATAAGCACCACTTAAAGTCAGAATATATGCTAATGAAATGCAGAAAATGATATTCCCGTATGCTTTTCTGAACTCAGCATGTCTTCTGAGCTATGAAAGAGCAACCACTGAGCAAAAACATTTTCCTTTAGGAAAGCTCAATTTTAACACTGAGTGTCAGGTTTGTCATTTTTGCATATAAATAAATGATTACGAAAACACTTAAACAGACACAGTAAATGTAGACATACAGACACACAGACACACAGACATACAGTAAATGTAATTCTACACCCCCCCCCATATGAATGCAAACATATATGACAAATACAACTGAAACTGCTGTTAGATTAGGAATATTGACATATCCTCTGTGTATGTGTGTGTGTGTGTGTGTGTGTGTGTGTGTGTGTATGTGTGTGTGTGTGTGTGTGTGTGTGTGTTGTCTGTTGTGAGTACACTGTGCATCTAGTACACTGAACTCTGGTGTTTCTCTCCTTCATCACTTCCTCTTCTTTTAGTTTCATTTTCTGGTTTCTCCTTCTCCTCGCACCCCCTTCACTCCCGCTCTCTTCTCATTTTTGTGAAATCAATATGACTCAGTAAACACATGAGTCATGGACCATCTCGTGGCCACGTTTACGGATTTATTGTACTTTTGTGTGAATGAGAATGAATTAAACACAACACAATTAACAGCTAGGGTGAGAAACTTCTAAACATCAAATAAATAACTCTGCGAAAAAACACACGTCTTAGTTTGTCCTGGAAATACTGATTACAAGGTACACATAAATATTCAGTACCAAACGCATAAAGACTTCTAACTTTCTGAGATCAGCTCCTATATTCTGATTTTAGCTTCCTGTAGTTCTCTTCTCTATTCTTGAACTTTGTCAAACATTTATGCTACTAAGTGTGTGTGTGTGTGTGTTGTTGGTTGCAAATAGTTAAATTCTTACAGTGTGTGTCTCTGTTTTATGACAAAAGCAAGATAAATGGTTTGAGATGGAAATCTATTCTATTTTACCACACATACGGGTTAATAAGGTCTATGTATGACAATGTCAGGTGTATGAGAGAGAAGAGAGAGAGAGATGATATTTATGTATATGTATGCATCTAATTACTGCTTGTTGTTGTCCATAATTTCATGTTAAACGTCCACCTTTACATTCATATTTTACCTTTTTTCTGATTCTGAAAAATCAAATTACCTTTGATTCCGATCCTTTAACTAGCATCATATTTTATTTTAACAACACACTACTGTGTTGTACTTTAAAACTGTATATATCACTTGTTTATTTTTATGTATAATGCTTTGGCGATAAGTACAATAAAGGATTAGTGCAATAAATGGATAAGTGCAATAAAGTGCTGCAAATTGAATTGAACTGAGAGAGAGGGAGAGAGTGTGTGTGTATTATTCAGAAATTATTGATTGGGTCATTGGCCTCTGGTGACATGTCCATCATAAATATGAGCACATTCTCCTGGTGAACTTGTCACCCTGCAAGGACAGCAAGACTTATGTGACACACACTCACACACACACACACACACACACACACACACACACACACACACACACACACACACACACACACACACATCACACACACACTCACACACACACTCACACACACACACACCACACACACACACACACACAACACACACCAATCACACACACACAAAATAAACTACATAATTAACAAATACTCAAATCAATCACACTCACACACACACACACACACACACACACACACACACACACTCACTCACCAGCGACGACTCCTGCCATGTACAACAGGCTGATTCTCAATATTCCATGAACCATTTCAAGTGGGACTCCAATCATCAGCTGTAGAAGAGCATTGAAACCCAACTGCTCCAACCTGTACACATACAAACACACACACACATCACCCTAATTAAGAAGAACAAAAAAACACTGACTGAGTTAGAGATTTGTTCTCCTCTCCTAAATTTAGACCACAGGAACACTTTGAAACCTTCAGACGTCAAACAAAGTCAGACTTTTATCTCTCATCCTTAAAGAGAGGATGAGAGATAAAATCTTGCCAAAAAGCAATAATGCAGAACTTCACATGCGGTCTCCCAAACAAATATGGAATACCCCAGCACGTACACTAGTGGCATCCCAAACAGAATAAAATCTATTGAGCAATCAGCCAATCAATTATAAAATGACAGGATTGTAACCATCATACACACTGGGGAAAACACATCCAATAATCAGATTAGCCGTGAATATGTTTTTTTTTTACTGACTGTTTGTAAATGTTTGCATTGTAAATTTTACGCTGTAAATTTTACATTTTATTAACACAATTGTATATGTGCTAACAGTGTGGCCCATTATACAAGAACAAAGAAAATTCGAGTAATAATAAATTTCATGCTAATTTAATTAATTGTCTTTGTAATACATTTTTAATATGTGAAAAGACGTTAATAGTGTAATCTCCAACTGTTACAGTCTAAATATCTCTGTAGAATGTAAGCCTGTACATGGGAGAATTCTTACCCAACATGCATGAACATATAGCTGAAGAACCTCCAGATCTGCGCCCGGTGCCCGGGATGATACACCAGCGGGCTCTTCATAAAATCCGGCTGGTATGTTTGCAACACCCATTTATTTAACATCACGCCATAACACATAAACACGATGATCTACAACACACAAACACAGACCCATTAAGAAAATACAGATTTGTTTTTCTTTTATTTTTCAACACATCAAGTAAATCAAAAATGAACATAAACTGATGCATTAAAGATAAACGTCCCTTTAACATAAAATAAATGTGTTTTTATGGTAACATTGGCAGATGTACCTGTACAATAGTAATGACGGCCATAAACACAGGTGGCGGGCAGAGTCTGTTCTGATGGAAGTACCATCGTCGGTCCGTCTCGCACGGCAGAATCTCATAAGCCACATAGCGCACAAAGCGCTTGTACACGCCCAGCCCCGTCTCGTCCAATAGGATTTCTCGCTGCAGTGTACGACGCCCATTTGCGATGGCTCGGCGGAAACTACTTGAACGTTTACTGCTCAGCTGAAAAAGAGAGAGGATTTGAGTGAAAGAATAGCATCATTAAAAACTATTTAAAAACCTTCCATTAAATTATTATAGTACTATGTGTGGTTGAACTACAATTCTCAAAATTATTAAATAGAAATGGAAGACTTGTTGCAGTGGTTCTTAAACTGGGTTACACTAGGTGACGATAAGAGTATGCAAACATTTTTAATTAAAGATTAAAATAACAATTAAACTCAAACTTTGCATGAAAAAGCGAACGCACGGCTTTTAAATGTTTGCACACATTGCTCAAA
The DNA here is from genome assembly GCA_036877525.1 of Chromobotia macracanthus. NCBI lineage: Eukaryota > Metazoa > Chordata > Actinopteri > Cypriniformes > Botiidae > Chromobotia > Chromobotia macracanthus. The sequence goes on along the minus strand of JAZGTH010000085.1, from coordinate 4,396,594 downwards.
ATGCCCCAATAGAAAAATATGATTATTGACATTTCTGTAAGGCTCTTTCTAAATTTTACATTCATTTCATATATGTGTATGTTTTTAATGCACTTTACAACAGTCACAACATGTACAGCCAATCAGAGATGTCGCCAGTTTCTTACAAATTCAGGTTTTTTACTGTCCCTTTATTTCAGATGACTCATATGGATGTATGATACCCCACCCCCCATTTTACCCCTTTTCCTCCAGTCCTTCTCCTGCCCCAGATTCATATTCCACCCAAATCATTTTATATTCATTCACTTCTCTCTGACTCTGTCTCTGTCTCTGTCTCTCTCCCTCCAAACATCATTTTAAATCATCATATGTCTTAAATTCCAGGAACAGAAAGAATGAAGCATTTGTGTGTGTTTCTTGAGGAGATCAGGGTGTGATTACTGTACATATGTGTGTGTGTGTGTGTGTGTGTGTGTGTGTGTGCGCGTGTGCACCGCGGTCGTGTGTATGTGTGTGTTTATTAAACGAGCCTGCGGCAAAATTGATTCAGCTGTCTGTGTCAGAGCCAAAACACTTAACACCCCCTCATATCAAGAGAGAGAGATCCTGAGATCTCGAGAACATCCCAGCTAACTGGGAACATTCCCACAATGTTAGCTAATGTTCTCTAAAAGTTCTTTCAAAGTTATCAAAAACGTTCTTGCAGTAACATTAATCGATAGCCTTTTTAATGTTCAATATCATATATCAAAAATGTTATTCCTAAATTGTTACTGGAACATTTTAAAAAATAATGTTTTTGAATAATGTATATCCAAGCCCTAATGTTAATACAACATCTAAAAAACTGGGCGTTTGAACGTTTCTAGGACATTCAAAATAACAATGTTTTTTTACTTAATGGAAATGTCTGGGAAACGTTTTCACAACCGAAAATTATTAGCTGAGGTGGATGAATTTGTGTAGGAACCACGTGAAAGTCTATAGAAAACCAACAAAATGACAAGATGGTAGGCAAAAGATGTCTTTCATTTTTTAACACACAAACAAACATAAACATTTATAAGCGAAGCTACACAGAAAAAACGTGACAATCAAATGTTACACCTAAACTTTGTCTCACCAGCTCTATGAGTTCCTGGTAGCAGACGTGTCCGTTTTCGTTGCTCTGTACCAGTGCAAGCAGCATCTCCAGTTTGCTGGGGTCCAACTGTAACTCATGATGTTCAGCTAGACTGGTGAAATTTTCCACTGCTATAAAACCAGTCTGCTCTGGGTCCAGCTGCCCACAAACAAAAACCAAGAACAGCATGTTTAGTTATTAATAAATTCAGTTAAACTGCATTACTAATACATATATTCCCATATAACACACATAAAAGCACAAATAAATGTATAATGCTGCATGTGCATTGTGTGTGAGGGTGTATATATTGCTATTTTGAAACAATTTGAATGCGGTGTGAATAATCTGTCTCATCGCTTAGAAAAGTAACAGCACTGATATCCTCTACAAAACACATGATTTACAGGGAGAGAACTTTTTAGTGAATGTTAACCAACGTTCTGAGAATGTTTCCTGTTAGCTGAGACTAACTGTAAATATCAGCAATACTAATAGTGATGGTTGTCTTAGCAAAAAAATTCTACACAATATATATATATATATATCAATAATTACAATATATATCTGTTTAAAATGTATTATTTTTTTCCACTTTTTATTCATTCAATAAAAGTTCTCTCCCTGTAAATCATGTGTTTTGTAGAGGATATCAGTGCTGTTACTTTTCTAAGCGATGAGACAGATGATCCATGCCGCATTCAGATAGTTTCATAGCCTTTCATAGTTTTTCACAAGTTAGTAGTGTTAACGTGAACTCAAACGTCTGCATTTGTTCAGTGAGCAGACACAAACTTTTGGAATGTGACATTCTGCACAATTCCATCTGTCTGCTGCACACACACACACACACACACACACACACACACACACACTGTAAGCAAACTATTTCACATTACTGTGTGTAACTCTCAGCCTGATGCATTTCCTGAACAGATCCAGACACAAAAGGCAACCCGGCAGAACACACACGTCTATTTTTACTTTGTCTGTACTCTCAATTATTTCTGTATGCTGTATTTACATTTCATAAAGAGAGAAAGTGAGGAGTAAGGAAGAAAACAGAAGGAAGGAAGGACGGAGGGAAGGAAGAACGGATGAACAAAAGGAGGGACGGAGGGATGGAAGAACGGATGAACAGAAGGAAGGAAGGACGGAGGGAGGGAGAAAATAGGAAAGACTGACACATAAACGACCAATAAACGAGGGAGCTGCTGGCAGTAATGATACAGAAATGACAAATAAGAGAAACAGGAAAGAGAGAAAGTCTGTAAAAATGAACGAGTGAGATCAGCAGACACATGTGGAGAGAACGATGGAAGTGAAAGAATCAGTGCAGCCATTCAGCTGCTGCTGTAACCATGGTTACAGATTATCAATGTGTCACCCTGAGAAAGAGTGACACCGTGTCTACACTGTGAGTGAGCAGCACGACTACAGCTGGCTAGTGGTTGCAACATATGTTTGTGTAGACGGGGTGTATAAAATGCACTATGTCTAAAATACCTGGGCATTACAGTTACAGGCATTACAGGTTTTTGTCAGGGCATTCAGTACCGCGGTACTGAACCATCTGAGAGCACCACAGTACTTAAGACACGGCAGAGGTGAAGGGTGAACAAAACTCATCCACACCATCACCTGCAGGCAAACACTACAGCTGTGTCAGTCAGTACATTTCAGGCTAATGTTAACATGATCAGGCCGAGAGGTTATTCAGCTGAGCTTTAGTCTGGTCTGTTCATTGACTGAGCGTGAACAAAGCTGTTTCCCCTGCCTGCCGTTCCGCTAACGTGTGCTAAAAAGAGCCTTACTGTTGCCATGGTTTCCAAAAATACACACCATATGGCTGGAACCAGAAACATCCGAGTATTACTGGAGCAATGATTTGGCGATAGTAATAAAACAGGTCAGTTCTTGTCATAAAAATAATGAATGGTGTATGCCTTAAAGCTTAACAAAAAGTACCATATTGGAAACATGATATTACCATGTTTTTACCCAGTTAACAATTTTAGGTTGTAAGAGTGTTTTCCTAGCGTTTTCTTTATATGACATTGAAATGTTATTTTGAATGTTCTAGGAGCAATGAAAACATCCAGTTGTATTAATTGACATATTGGTTATAAGAACAATAATCAAACGTTGTTTTAAATCTGTAAGGTTTTTTTTAAAACATTTCACTAACATCCTAACAATATCCTTTTTGATATATTATAACTTCAAGAAAAGTTCCACTACTGTTAATACAAGAATGTTTTGTAATAACTTTAAGAGAACATTAGTCAACGTTATGAAAAATATTCCCTGTTAGCTGGGTAGACATGGTACCATGGTATTAAAATGTTTTTGGACACTCCCATGACAATAATAATACCATGGTACACTTTTAAGTATGTAAATGTAATGTAGGTAAACATACCATAAAAACTTTCAAATACAATCTTACTCAAATGTTTCTTATTCGTGTCTTAATAGAGAACAGTTATGTTGCTTTTAACTTAGATGTTTACCAGAATTTCAGGAGAAATAAAAACGAGACCATCGTTAACAATGTGAACAGCATAATTTAGCATCTCTTGAAAACTCTAGAGGAGACATATGTGAGATTACTGAGGTCTTTCCTCAGGAGTAATAACTAAGAAGCAGCAGTTAATCTCTCTTCAGTCTCCATTTGTTCTCTTGCTGGTTTTCTGCTCATTTTGTGCATTTGGTCATTGAGGGTCACAGAGTTTTGCTGGACCAACTGCTGCTATTTTATGCAAATAAAATGCAAAATATGGTGCAGAAATACAACTATCAACTGCCCTCCTTCTCTCAAGCCAGCTGGTGCCAAAGGAAATACTGCTACACACTCAAATAAATAACTAGATTTTTAAACTTAAAGTTGGGTTTGGTGCAGAAGTTACCATCTCATAGCTGGTGGGTTGTGGGTGGTTGCCAGAGTGTTGCCAGGTGGCGTTCTGAGTTATTTTAACTCATTGTTATGTGGTTGCTAGGGTGTTGCTAGGTAGTAACTAGTAGCCCTAGTAACACCCTAGTCTCTATAGCATTCTGGTCCCCAGATATGGCTCTATGGGATTTTTCATCAGTTTTTTTGTTGCCCTTGATACGTTCATTTATTTAAGGTATCATTCGTATCTGTGGAAATACACGCGGCGTTTGAGTGACAGTAATAGTGACTGTTGCCTTACCAAATGTATTTAGCTAAACACCAGTTAGTGAGAGACAATTGCATGTGACTGTATTTTAGAGCTGACTTCCCATTAATTCAGTTTATCACACAGAGCGCTGACTGTGATGTGTGTGTGTGTTTGCACGTGTGAACTCTGTCCGTGTGCCTTACAGACAGAAATAGTGTGAGCTCAGCACTGCTTCCTACAGCAGAAAATAAAAAAACGCACGTAAACAGAAAGGTTAAGCATTGTGCCGTTACACACGCGCACACACACAGAGCCACAGCACATTCACGCCATATGTACACTAACACACCCACACAAAACACAACCAAACTGTCAGATTTCCCGTCCATCTGATTATACACCTACTGTACACGCAAACTCACAGAGATACAATGTGCAAACATACGAAACACACTTACACTTGAAACCCTACTGAGTACCAGACAGACAAATTAAACTGATACTATGAACTGATGGCCTTTGTGCGTGTGTATTTGTGTGTGTGTCCGTCTGTCCCTCATCCCCCGAAGGCGAAGATCAATTCTGCTCCTCTGACTGAATGATTGCCTTTGCTATCCATCAATCAACTGAATCTATCAGCATCAGCATAGATTAGACAACAAAATCAAACACACACACACACACACAAAATGCCCAGTATGACTGTTCTCTGAACACAATTTCCTACCAAGGCAGCCTCATGAGATAAACTGTATATTTTATGTGTAATAATTTCCTAAGAAAGCAACAATGGCTTTAAGTCAAACGCTAAGAATAATAATTAGATTTGTACATATTCTGCCTGTCTAAAGGTCTATATCATAATGCTTAGATTTTCTGTGTGGTTGCCAGGGTGTTTCTATGAGCTTGATCAAGTGTTCTAGGTGGTTGCCAGGGTGTTGCTATGAGCTTGATCAGATGGTTTAGGTGGTTTCCAGAGTGTTCTGGGTGGTTGCCAGGGTGTTGCTATGAGCTTGATCAGATGTTCTAGGTGGTTTCCAGAGGGTTCTGAGCGGTTGCCAGGGTGTTGCTATGAGCTTGATCAAGTGTTTTAGGTGGTTGCCATGACACTGTTGGGTGGTTTCCAGAGTGTTCATGTCCATAGCACAAATGGTGCAGGATGAGCTACAAGTCCAATTATAACACTTGCAGTCAGGGGGTTTGCTCAAATCACAAGTCTGAACCATAGTCATAGTGCTGCTTCCTTTAACAAGCTCCACTGTTTAAGTCAAGAACAGAGAACTAATACCACAGTATTAATATAGTGCAGCACTAACCAAGCACAGCAAAGCTTCTCCTTCAAGAACAAACCCATTAGCATATATTCATGCAGATGTATTCAAACCAAGCTGTAGTTTGACTCCTGATGAATGTTTGAGTGAAACCCAGATGATGTAAGAGAACAGGCCTCAGAAATGTCTGGAAATTATTAAAGCCGCAGTCTATAATGGCTTTGGGTACAAAGCAACAAAAATCAGTTATTGAGCAAGAACATAACAGATCAGTGTTTGAAACAGTCTGCTTACCTTACCCTGATTATCAACCAAACGTTCAGAATAATGATGTATCATTTAAAGCTGTCAGACGAATTCCATGGGAAATAACATGTTGGCATCATTTGACTTCAACATACATAAAGTGCATAAAGCTACCTGCAATTTTGTGTTTCAAACAGAGATGGTGGTAGAGAGATGAAAGTTACGGATTGCAGCTTTAAATTACGTTTTGTAATTAAAACCCTTTTGCAAGATTTTGGTTTTGCCAAAAAGTTCGTATCCAGACATTCTCGGGGTTAACGGCTCCTTTTTATTTAGCTACTGAAATGAGCAAGTCATCTATAAATGTTTCCTTGGACGAACTCTAAAGCTTTCAGTGTAAAATTCTTACTGACCTCTTTCGACTTGTACATCTGCACAGAAAGAACAATGTGCCCTGCAAACTGAGAATGGGTGTATAAATATATCACACAGGAAAGTCTTGTGCAGTATTTGCACACAAATAGGTGTGAAACCTTTCAGGTGCACAAGAAAAGAAAAAAAACAAAATTGCTGATATTAATGTTTGTAGCTTACACTCTGGTTCCTTCAGATCTTTAAAAATCCTTACAAGAACGTAAGTCTTTCTTTTGAGAACTGATTTTGACTGACTGATCAGAGGTTGCTGGATATCCGCTTTGAGTTCTGGTTTCTAATGAGGTCTCTTCCTTTCACTCGAGGAGTTTTCCGTACCACTGTCATACAGTAGCTGATTTAGCGTTTGTAAACCCACCACTGCTTAGACAATATTAATTAATTGAAACACAAATGAAATCAAATCAAACTGTTTATGTTGTTAAAAACATGAATAAACTGATTTGATTTAAAGAATGTATATCATTAAAATCATCAAGTAAAATGAAATCAAACCGAAATGAATAATTGAAGAGCACAAACATCCAAACGAGTTGCATTAACAGACTCCTGGATTGTGATGAATGCTTTAAATATGAATTCTCCAGTAAAATATAATGCTTGTATGTATCGTATTTAAATATAATATAGGTAAAGATAATTGTCTATAATGTAATAGTGGATTATATAAAGGATTGCCTTTATCTGTGATTTACATATATTAGCATAAGCACCCAACTGGGTGTTAAGCAGCATCACGGCCAACATCTAGTGTAGTAGTGTTGGAGTAACAGCCAATGATGGAACATAAGGACACACACACACACACATTGTACCCATTCATTCCAATTGTCCATCCTGCCTTACTCATCATCTCCCGCATCCTTTCATCGTTATCGGCCTAGAAACACATCTGCACACACATGCATACAGGAGGATGCAGTAACCATAGCAACCTGCTGCCGCTTACCTGCTCTTGTATGAGCTGAAACAGAGAGCTTCTATCCATATACTGGCCCCTGGTGCACGCACATCCACGAAAATAAGGACATATGGGGGAATCACGCGCAGAGATACATACGCAGACCCACAAACATGCACGCAGCCTCCGTCCGTCGGTCCGTACGGCACGCCTCCCCTGCAGGAGAGAGACCCTCACACGCACGCGAGTAACAACCAGTAGAGTGTCCAAAGGGTGTCTTCCGGCTGTGCTGTCAGCCCAGCTTCAGATGACCCCAGCTGGGATGAAAGCCAAGGCAGGCACCCCAAATTTTAGTCACCATTCAAAACAATATCTTTATGACACTTTTACACCCTCTCCTATCCACCTAAGAACTGCTTTGACCCTGCAGCTCTGGTAACATCGTCTCTTTATCAATCTGTTTCCTCTCTCCTTTTTTCTCTCCACTTTCCCTCTACCACCCTTGTGCCTTTCTCACCCGTCTTGTTGTGGTCGTATCGCCTTTACCTATGTAAATCTCTCTCTCTTTTTCTCTCTCTCGCCCTCTCCCCTCTGTCCTCCACAAAGACCGTACTACCTGAATACCAATGAGGAAGGGGAGGGAGGTGGTGGTCTACAGCCAATCAGAGCAGAGGGGGGCGTGTCCAAAGAGCTGCAGCTCTCCGTCTACCCTGCAGGAGTCTTGAAAAGAGACAAAACACACCAACACACATTCACTGCAGTGCACACACACACACACATACACACACACAAACAGTACGCAGGCGCACTCTGCTTTCCTAAATCAGACATTAATCGCACACAGCAGATACTACAAAACCTACACACATTCGCAGACGTTCACTCACTCACTAATGTCTTGATAATCACATACACACTTTAATTAATTAAGTCATTTGGCCTGAGAATTATCTCTGTGGACGGTTTAATGATGGTAACAGGCTGATGAAGATAAAGCGAATATAAAGAGATCTCTAATGTCTAAAATGCCTCCATGTTGTGTATGCTAGTGCAAATGACTACGTACCATTGTGGAGATGTGTTATATTGCTAATATTGTAAATGTTCTAAGAAAATCCAACCACTTGCCAATAATGCCTGCGGCTAGTTATTGGAGGACTATTATTCACAGGTAACATTTATATGTTGTAAGAACATTTTTCTAACGTTTCCATTAAGTAACATCAACATTAAAAATGTTGATTATTTTAAAAGTTCCAGGAACGTTTAAAACATGCAGTTTTTTATACATTGTATTAATGTTATTGCTTGGTTATAAGAACGTTATTCACAGGGTTTTTAATTAGGTAACGTTTAAAAACATTCCACTGACAACTTAAGAATAACATGATTGATATAGACGATATAGAAAAAAGTTCTACTAACATCTGGAGAACATTAGCCAATGTTCTGAGAATGTTCCCTGTTAGCTGGCAGGATGTTTTTTGATAACTGGGGTCGTATAGCAGTGGTCTCATCAGTAGTTCTTGTGTTCACCCCTCATGTGAGTATGTGGCTCTTCCTTCTAGAAATCTGGGTCACAATTGTGGTGCAGTTAGTTTTGATTGACTCAGCCCAGACTAGGTAGAAGCTAATCTGTCAGATTGTATCATCTCTCATCTTCCATTAAAACTGTGTCTGTTCTCATAGTGTAAACAAGTGAAACAAGAAACCCAAACAGATTTTAACCTGAGGCTAAACACAGTGTAAAGATGTTTTCTCTTATCACAGCGCTGTAATTTTATGCAAAGATCACAAAAAAACGTAAAAAAAAGGCAAAATGTTTAATTCTCTCATCCTTTGTAAGTCACTTTGAATAAAAGCTTTGGCTAAATGAATACATATAAATGTAAAAATGAGATGAGATTTGTACATTTTCTTTAGGGTGATGCTGGTATATACAAAACTCATTGATGGGATGCTGATGCTGACAGGACGGTGCTGTACGGTTGCTAAGGTGAGAGGTTTTAGAATGTTGCTAGGTATGTTTCTTAACCCAAGTCAAAAAAAAAAAAAGCCTTACAGTATCTATGATGTGTGATCCTGTCTGTTAAAACCTGTCTACATAATGTGAAGACTATTCAGTGAAAATACAACCTCTATCTTTAATATTGATTAAGATCATGTCAGAGATTGAAATCAAATTTGGTGATGGGTTAGATCAATAACTCCGATGTGATATCAATGCATGTACAGCTGCAACCTTCAAGAACTGCGAACTTCATAAGCTGAGAAAACAACAACATATAACACATTAAGGACCTAAATTCTTTATTATTCTGTTACGTAGTGTATAGTAGTCATTTATAGCTACATAAATGGCTAAATGGTAGGTTATATCTATTTATATGTGAAATATTATTGTTAAACAAACTAGTCAAAGAAAGAAATCTGCGAGAGCTTTGAATATCATACATACCAAACCTTTGGGGGCCCCTATAACACTAAATCCCAAGAACCCTGTTGGTGGTCTCATTCAATACACAATATAATGCAGATCAGAGCAGTGCTGCCCTCTGCTGGTGCAACAGATGAAAGACATTCATTACACACTTGCCACATGAATACGTGTCTCCCTAATATTTAGGCTGCACAATTCTTGCGTGCAAACTCTGCAAAATATATTTTATTTTTAAAACCTATTTATCTGAAACCTTTCATTAGCCTTCACCAGAATGGTCTTTGTATACACTGCCTTACCAAAACTGATGGACAGATGAATTTGTGGCGTGTCCTAAAATGTCCTAAAACTTCTTTCTCTCCCAGTCTGTTCTGCATTATAAACCTATACATATCCTGGAGCCTTTGCTCAGACTAAAGTCTTTGCCTTGCTATGTAATGCATGCAACAACTGTGTTAATGGGCTTTATTTAGTGGGTTTCATTTTATGGGTACGTGCATTGGGAATTGCAGACGTTTTGAATGGAGAAACTCAAGGCTGAGGTCGTGTAGTGTTCACTGTTCACTATGTCACACGGTTGTAGTTTTGCACTTGTTCTGTCAGTCACAATAGCGACACATGGACGCGCATGCCCGTGTTGTATGGAACACACGTGCGCGCGCACTTCCAATGCCCTGCAGATCGACGTCATACGTGGCTGTGATGAAGGCAGTTACGTCACGGCATGGTGGTTTTGTGTATAATAAATGATAAAATGATAAATTGATCCCAACACACAGGTGTGGGCCACATGACAGGAACCCACTTTGATTTCTGCCATGCTGAAAACGAGGGAGCACCACACGGTGACCCGAAAGTGTTACCCGATCCCTCACTTTCAGTTTTCTATTCACATTTACTCGGTCAGCAGATGGTTTTATCCAGTGTGATGATTTGACAGGACGGAGACAACAATACTAGAAGTAAACATGAGCACAATTTATCCTTATACTGCATTTTATCTCTGTGCAAATTCTATCTATCTATCTATCTATCTATCTATCTATCTATCTATCTGTCTGCCTGTCTGTTTATCCATCACAGAAGATAATGTGACATTAATATTGTGTAGATGACGGAACAGTTATTGCCCCTTTATCCGGCTATTGCTCTCTGACCCCGAATGAAATGCGCACATACTTTTAATGTGCTGATTTTAGCATTGCACACCTACAGAAACCTGCATGCAATCTCTCCATCTCTCTCTCTCTTTCACACACACAGAAAGAGAGAGAGGTGCGTACACGAGTGTGTAAATAGTGAGCAATGAAGACATTAATGAGCAAATAATGAGCAATACAAATTGGCGCACAGGGATCTCCCGCAAATGAATAGAAAAGTCCAGAACAATCAAGCAGCAATTCTTACAATTATTAAAAAGTTTAAAACTGTGTTCAATGTAAGTGTTAGCAGGAGAGCAACCTGCCCAGAGCACCAGAGTCAAGAGTCACTAACTTCACTACAAAGTTGCACGATAAATCGCGTCGCCTTCTGCTTTATCGATTACGGTTTCATTTCCAGTATGCATCGAGCTGGTTAAAAGTTGCAGGCTTGTGAAAAGCCTTTCATTAGGTTGGCAGAGAAAAGCCCTTAAAGTGAAGAGATTCAAGATGGCGTTCACGCTACAACACCATTAACCCTGAAAATGTACATAACGCAATAAACCCGGGCGACAGAACTAAACCAGCCCGGTAACCGGTTAACGGGATTAAGCAAACCGATGACTAGATACGCGATCTGTCCCAAAACGAGTGAAGATGAACCGACGGGATACGCGTTTCCCTGCCAACGCAGATAACAAAAGAATTAAAGCATCAGACCGGTCTGATCTGTCTTTAATGTGCCAATCGGACCCATAACGTGCAACCCATCGGGAACGGACAAATTGCACGACAAATTGCTTTACCTGATCACGGTACCGGTGGGTTCAGATCGGTAAATCTGGTCTTTGGGTCGTTGGCAACTTTCCTAACAGCCGAGCTGTCCTCCAGACCCTCAGCACAGCAGCTGCTGCTTTATATACCGCACCGTTTAACTCTTATAAATATACCGCACACGTATTACACCGACATCTCTCGACACGGGCGAACACGATGCACAACGCCATCGCCACTTTAATTCGCGCATATTTAATTTATAAAAGGTTTAACAATAAATAATCGCGGCAACGTCACGCGGACTCGGTAGCCGGACTGTGTTAGTTCGTCGGCTACTTCGGCGTATTAAAAACGAAAACGACGATTTGCACGACTCGAACCCATCGTGTCCTCCGGAGCGTTGATTGAGCTTTCACGTGCATTCGGTGTTTTCCGGCTCGGTCGCGTCGGTTTGGGTTAATTTTACCTGAATTCTGCAAAATACATCACCGCTACAACCGGTTTGAGCGGATTTTCGCCGAAAAAAAGTTCATGGCTCAAGGAGTTGACGAAGAAGCGACACATCCACGCAAAGACTAAAGCCTCCCCTCTCGGACCGTGGCGCCGGGGGGATCGGTACCGGTCCAGGCTAGCTAAATTCGGCCTTATTTCGAGGAGGAAGAAACACAAACCAGCCCGCGCAGTTTTCATGGAAGCCCGCTTGATCAGCTGCTGGCAGTTGGTGTTCTCAATCACGTCCGCTTGGAGGCTTCATATACAGTACAGGCGCGCTTCGGCGAATAATATACGCACACCGTTCGCGGCGCGAGTTCGTCGTTTTTCCCGCATTGAAAAAAAAACAAACACATTTTAATAAAAGCGAAACGGTGGCGCGGCGGTAATCATCTACACGCGCGTCGCGAGCCGTCCGACGATTTTGTGCCCGAGCGAGTCGCACTTTTTTCGGGGTGAGACTTTCTGACAGCTCGGTTCGGTCCTCCAGGACAGACCCAAACTCTTCCCACCATGACGGAGACGGCGGCTGCCCCCGCGTCCAAGCCCAAGAAGACGAAAAGCAACAAGAAAGCGGCGTCGCACCCCAAATACTCCGAGATGATCAAAGCGGCCATCGCCGCCGACCGGAGCCGCAGCGGCGCGTCGCGTCAGTCCATCCAGAAGTACGTGAAAAACCATTACAAGGTCGGAGACAACGCCGACTCCCAGATCAAACTCGCCCTGAAGCGGCTGGTGGCCGGCGGGCTCCTGCGCCACACCAAAGGCATCGGAGCTTCTGGGTCTTTCAAACTGGCCAAAGCGGAGGACGCCAAGAAGCCCGAGAAACCCAAACCAGCGGCGGTGAAAGTCAAGAAGCCGGCCAAAGCCGCGGCCAAACCCAAGAAAGCCCCCAAGCCCAAAAAGGTGGTCAAATCCCCGGCAAAAAACAAGAAAGCCCCGGAGAAGAAAGTAAAGAAGGCGGCGGAGAAAAAGAAATCGCCCGTGAAAGCCAAGAAAGTTGCCAAGAAGGCGAAGGTGGCCAAACCGGCCAAAGCGAGCAAAGCCAAGAAGGCGAAGACGGCGAAACCCAAACCCAAAACAGCAGCCAAGAAAACGACCAAAAAGAAGTGAAAGCGCCCGGTTCAATCGGACTGATCCAGAACTCAGTGTAAATACACTTTTCCAAGCAAATGGTTTTGATATATTGTTATTTTTGTACGGTCTCCGTGCGCGGACTTCAGCCCGTCGTTTTCGCCAGCAACTTTTGTCAACTTTGCGCACTTGGTCTCCATGAAGAAAAGATTGCGGCTCTTTGCATCGCAGCGACGAAAGCTATTTATTTTTATTTTTCCTGAATACGTCAAATCCTACGTTACACATTATTATTATTATTCAGGCATACTAATTCGGTCGGGTATGTCGCTATAATAATGTGTGAAATATATGCTTAGGTTATTCTAGGACTGTGAAAAAGATGAAGGTGCTTTATGCTTTGTGATGATGATGATGATGATGATGTACAGAAGTGAACCAACTTGTGACGTGTACTGTTGTAGTCTAGGCTGTCTTGTTTCGTTGCTGTCCTGTAATACTGTAATAATTCGCATTACTGTACGTCAATAAACTTCTCATTTCTGAACGAAAGCGTCGCCCAGGGTTTTATTGCAGCACCATGGAGAGCAGAAGCTACACGAGTTTAAACCTGAATGCATGTTTATTATGCATTCAGGTTTGGTGGTGTCACAATTAATAAATACATTAATGTTTTGTCACACAAAAGGTTACTTGAGTGAACTGCAAACAGGCAAAAAGAGCTAATAGGCAAGATTGGTTCAACAAAATTGCCTATCACTATATATACACACACTTCTCATACAAGTGGGGACGATGAGGTTTAGACTACAAAGTGGGACCAACAAACTGGAAATCTCAAATGAAGTTTTAGGATTTGGATTTTCAACATTTAAGATTTTCGTTCTGCCAATGAGAACAGTGTCCACATGCTCGGATAACATAAATCACGTTTAAGATGAATTTTTTGCACAAACTTCTCAGCTGAAGATTTAAATACAGCAAACACTAGAAGCTCATGTTCATTTAAAGCTCGCCGTACATAAACATGAACCTAAACAAAGTTAAAACGAATGTCATTTGCACCTCCATGAGTTTTATCTCTCATTTACTCTATGCATATTGCATAATGCTCTTGAAAAGTGACTCCATCAGTGGTTAGATGAGCTCATTAATACAAGCGATTTAAATAAGAGGTCCTGAGACCCCTTCAACACCTTTAAACACTAAATTATATCATATATTAAGTCAGATATAAGTGGAGCAGGTTGTTAAATCTAGTCAGGAGTCTGATCTGTTAAACAGAATCATGTCAATGTGGCACAAGACATGCCACACAATCCAATAACCAGCCAATCCTCTGACTGAACTGGATCATGTGATCAAACACAACGCACCACATTTTCAACACGCTGTCCACAAAGAACAATAAACATGATCAGCAGGAAATAAATGCTAATTTATTACAAAATATTTCTATTAGAACGCACAGGCTTCATTCCAAGCATCTCATGTAATATTTAAGATGGAAGACCAAGGCCGAGCAGAGACTCCTGCAGTAGTTTCAATTTGGGTCCAACATCATGTACTGAGGTGATTAGATTTAGGTATTAATACTGAACAACAGAATTTATATTATGAAAATTAACAAACCATTAGACAGCCAAAGATGTTTTCCAATCTTTCAGTTCCTTAAGAATCTGGGTCATGTAACATCAGAATGTATTTGAACTGGGACAAGTTTCTTTAAAGCATAATTAGCATTACAGCGTATAACCTCATTAAAATATAACTTAAAAAATATTTTTATTAACAACACCCACCTCTACCGTATTATTAAAAGCAGAAACCATTTATCTCTATATTTTAGGCAAACAGAAAAGCAAGATTTTGGAAAACTTGGCCCCGTTTAGCTACTCACAATTTCAACAATGGGGTTTGACAAAAAAATAAAAATAAAAACACAATTTTAAGTCATGGTCCATAAATATTAACGTCCATCTGATGGGCAGAAATGGAATTGTATGGGGTGAAGGTTTATTCTGTTTTAATTTAATTCAGGCAGTTTAAAGACACCTTGAATTTAGCTGATTCTCTTAAAGGAATATTCATATAAAGTCTTTAAAACGTAACTTTCTACAGAGTATTTCTGGTATGCTGTCAATGACCATCAAATTTTGACTTTGAACCTTAGTTTGTAAAAACAACCAAAAATAATTGATAGTAAAGTTACAATTTACAATATAAGTTAATGGGGCAGATACTGTATGCTGACCCCATAGACATAGGAATACACCTTTTCATTTTTTTTTGCTAAGAGTTTAAATTATTTTATGTGGTAATTGACGGCATGCCACAAATGCTATTAAAATGTAACCCAGAATACTCTCTTAATTTCTCAAATATTCTGAGAGGGTAAATGTATCTAAAATGCTACTTAAACTAAAGTATTACCTGCACTGACCAGGTAAAACAGAGTAATTAACCCCAGCACAGAAAATGTCTAAGTACCAGTCTTACATGGTTCATAAACGGAATAGTTTGCAAATATTCGCATGTAATACATTCTTGATCCATACTGATTCCTCAACCTGCTAAATACAGTTCAAGTACGATTCAAAACTACATATCAAATAATTTCTTAGCATCGAACCAGCACTGAAATGTGTGGTTGCAAAATGAATTTGGAAAAATGTCTCTCGAGGTCAACAATGTAGGTCAAAAGTCAGGAACAGGGCGTGTATGTGTTAATACTTCAGTCCAGCTCAAAGAAACATCTGCTTACTATTTGTCACTGTGACATTTTGGGATTCACCTGTTTAACCACAAATGACTCAGTATAGCCAAAACAGACTGCAGGAAATGAGGGAGTGTTTTTATCTGTGTGTGCATTATTTGTGTCGGCTAAAGGCTCTGTAGAGCGCGAAGCCCAGCATGGCCGCTATTGTGGCGCCCAAAGTCACACGCAGCCAGAAGGAAGTGCTGTTCATGTCAGATCCATTCAGGTGTCTGCAGACAGGAAGTGACATAGACAAAGAAACGTCTAAATACAATATGAAATACAAGTAATATACAAGAAATACAAGCGATCCTGGCAACACATTCACTTTAAGAGTGGGCAGGGCTTGATTTGAATAATCAGAAATTGATTGGATTATGAAATGCATATGTAAGAAAATGTGTTTATATCTTCTGTGGAAGGCACAGGACTTTAGGTTATTAAACTTAATTTGGTAACTGTTGGATTCAATTAAAGAATTTTAATTAAATGTTTGACTTTGTAATTTTTCCATCAACATAATTTTTGACAATATGGGAGGATTTCCACAATTAAAACTGTTTTGAAAGCATTTGTCAAAGTAAAACTTTGCACATGAAAAACTTGTTGGTTAAGTTGTTGGTGTATGTTTGTACTTACGGGTACATGGCAGCCCAGGTGAGTTTGCTGTAGATGTGGGTGTGTGAGAGCAGCGCGGAGAAACGAAGAGGTGAAGGCAGACGATGCTTGTAACAAAACTCAGACGGGCTCATGCCGTGATGCTGTTTAACTTCAGTCAGGTCAGCTTTAGAGCCGACCACCACACACGGGATCCCGCTGTCCATATAGTGCTGCTACAGAGCAATAACACAGAAACACACTTCAGCTGAAGCCACAAGTGCACTACAAGTACTTACTGAATTTGTTGACGTGTGAATTCAGAAGATTAAAGTCAGGGTAGGCGATTTTGCCAGAAAAATTTTTGTTATGCTGGTTGAAAGTCTCTCCATATCCTGATAGCAATCACTAGTAAAGTGGTATATATATATTTATACAAATATGTCTTCTGTGTAAGGCACAGGACCATAAAATGTTTGTCCAATCATTGCATTCGGTCCGCATACAATGATAGGAAGTCCTACATGCCTGGCAAACTATATATGCATTTATGTGTTTGGAAAGTTCTGAAGGGAGTGCAGGATCATTTGTTTTCAAAACTAGCTTGCCATTGCTAGCCTCTCTGAAATTGCCTACCCTACCTTTACCATCACAAAGCAATTTATTTATAAAATTTATTTAATTTTATTATATTAATTATCAGTTCTTAGCCAAACATGTTTCATGATACATAGATGATGTGTTCAGTATATTATTCACTGACAGATATCAGGCTGGGCAAGATCTTTATTAATTTATTTAGATGATCCCATCGATTTAATGACATGTTTACATATGCAACTGAGACATGTCATGCAGTAATTATGCATGTCATTACATTTTGTAATGCATTACTACACAACTAAAACATTTAAATACGTGTGATCGCTCCATACCTTATATATACTAGCACAGTAGTTGAATGAGTCCGGATCACTAACGTCATACATGAGACAGGCCACGTCACACGCCGCGTCTGCCGCTTTTAGAAACTCTGTTTCCACGTCCACTTCCTCCAGCTGCAATAAGACATAAAGCAGTCGGTCGGGATACAATACGCGGTTACTGTATCTCAGTAACCTGTATCTCAGATGACACTTACAATGAGATACTTCTCCTGATTGGCTACTGAGACAGTGTTGATGGTGTAAACCGAGGGGGGCCCAGGGTCACGATCATTTCTCTGAAAATAAACAATTATTTGCTAGGTTTAAAAAGGGTCACGGTTGTTTTTTGGAAAAAACAAAATTTTCTTTATCAGTGTTTGTAACTATCAGGTAGGCTTGAAAAGCTACAATTAGTAGAAATCACAAAATGAAGAAATGGGTTAAACTGAAGTTTGGCTATGAAGGCGAGCCGATCTCTCACCACAACGCCGCGCTTCAGGAAGGCCCGGAGGAAGTCCGTCTTTCCCGTTCCACGAGGACCAATCACTTTACACAGGAAGACGCTCCTCTGAGTCTGTCTTTTGTCCAGGTCTACCTCCTTCTCCCTTGTCACTGATACACACAAACACTTCTTAGTAATGGAGAGATCAAACTAACTGGATTTAACAGCTAGATTCCGTGTGGATCTGATTACCTGTGATGGCAGAGGTTTGAGATTCTCGCTCCATTAGAATCGGGTAGCCGAGATAACCCAGATGCTCCAAACATCGGTGGATATCCAGATATGCTAACAACCTGCAGTCCAACAGCAGTTTAAACATGTATTAAAGCTACAGATACGATTTATTCAACTGCTGTTTGTCATGACAATCTGTTGACAATCATGACAATCTCTGCTCTTGGTAACCATTTCTGTTGCTCGTTCATTATGTATATTAAGCTTTTATACTAAATGTTGATTGAGCAACTAAGTTTGTTTATGTAGTCATTAGCTGACTACTCAATAGTAACAAGTCGTTACAATAATGCTGCTGTAAGACCAACAAAGCATGTTAATTAGGGCTGCATGATGAGATATACACTAGCTAAATAATGTGGTATGTGACACAATAATGCTTTAAATTTGTCAAATCAGTTTAAATTACTTAAAATATATATTTAAAAATTAAAATTCACTCTTTCTAGGAAAAGAAAGCGTAACTACAATTTCTTGCAGCAATCTCTCTGCTATCTGCATTAACCAAAAATAATTGTAAATCACTTTTAAAACGTTAAAATTATTCCGTTATTGTGAAAATTGCAATATATACATTAGCGCTATTTCAATACATTTTGCAGCCCTAATATTAATCCAGGAAAATATGTTTCTTTAATAAATAACGTTATGTGGTTCCGTTTTTCTGGTCACTTACATCCACTGGCAGAAATAACCTTGCTGGGAGATGTAGCTCTCCTCTGTTATGGGGACATTACTATAGACTGTCGAGCCCCAGGGCATGTAGGGTAACACAGCAAAGAGATTCTTCAGCTCAGCAGGAGAGAGAGCCGAATCCTTATCCTACAGCAGACACACAGACAGTCATTAAACTCTGTCACTGCTCGCTCTCTCTCTCACTCTCTCGGGTTCCTCAGCAGCTTTGATCTCTCACCTCGTCATATTTATCAAACAGCTTCTGCAGAAACTGCTGACCCAGATGATTCAACTCTGTCGTACAACCGACAGGAACACGTAACCTGGAGGAACGCAAGCACATGCTTCACATCTGATGCCTTCATGAGGTCACGTGCATGTATACACACACATACAGTGGGGTACATGTAATCACTGTCACGCTCACACAAACACACACACACACACATACGGTGGGTACAGATAATCATCCATCAGCTCCAGTGTGTCATCATAGCCAAATTTACGCAGGATGGTCCAGGTGGTCTCATGACGTCCCCTCTGAATAAACAGTGTGTTTAAGAACAGGAACCCTGAGAACACACACACACACACACGGATGTGATATAATTATAACACATTACTAATATAAACAGAGTTAATGTGTGTATGTTCACACAGCAGTTCTGCATACTGTAAAAAAAGTATGAGAGAAAACCATGAAAATTACCACACTGGAATGCCAAACTGAGCATAAAATAAAAATCTAAAAATGTGCAACTTTAATACTACAGTAATAGTGCAGTTTTCCCAAACCTTCCTTTTTCCTTGAAAAACCTGACGCCTCGTGGAATGTGGATATTTATTTAATGAGTCACTTTCACCTGTTTCCTGTTACTGATTCAGGAACAGCAGTGTGTGTATTTGTGTGTGTGTATGTGTGTGTGTGTGTGAAGATTTGTCTGTATTTGAGTTTAAAAATTAAAAAAACTTCTATAAAATGCTATAAATCTGTCAAATCAGGTTTAACTTTAAATCTACTGCTGTGAAACCTGTTCAGTGTGTGGGTTATGAGATGCCCTCACTACTGTAGTGAAACAAACCTGAATGTGTTTGAAAATATGATTTACTATGACACAAGTAATAGAAGAGTCATAGTACACTTACATCGCTATTAAAAAGTCAATGAAAAATTACTCCTAAACATATATATAGCATGTGTGTATGTACGTACATACTGTATAGTGTTACATATGTTATATATGTACCCAACGTATGTATGTGTGTGTGTGTGTGTATGTGTGTTACCGTTAAGTGTTAGTCCATTATCCTGGACTCCATCACTCGTGTTCTTCCACACAACTGTTTTAACGTCCTCTAGAGCCTGAGGGGCCAATGGATTCCCAAAACACAGTTTCTACACAAACACACACAAACAAGTTTATTTATCTGAATGGGGACATTCTATAGATTTCTGTTGTTTTAATACACAGCTAGTTATAAAAAATATAACCCTAACAGAAAACTGCATTGCAGTATTGTGCAAAAAAAAAAAAAAAGCTTACTATATTTTGAAAGCATTTTTACATATAAGGACATCTCCAAAAGGAGGTTTACCCTAGATTTGGTTTTGCTGACTTTTGGGCACAACTGGTAATTATGTATGAGTTATTCAGCAGTTGTCTTTCATTCATCAGTATATTTACACTGTAAAGGTGATACAGGTGACACACATGCAGTGACTCACCTGGAAGCAGTTGAGCTCAGCATCACTCAAGATATGATCATTATCCTGATCGGAGATACTGAAGATCCGACTCAGAGCTCGAACACACTGCGGCCTCAGCTGCACAGAAACACACAACACAGCTCACACACGTGTGTATATGAGAAGACCTGCAGTGGTGCAGGCGTATCTGTGTACCTGTTTGTCCTCTGGGTCGTACAGAGGAGCAGTCGGGTGTAGAACGGCCTTCTGGGCATAATAGAAAAGCTCGGAAATATTCTTCAGATTCTTAGCCGAGCACTGCCAACACAAACACACACACAGTCATGATATCATTCTATTAAACATACTGGTCTATTGTGAATGTTTGCACAGCTCTCATTGTGTTCTAACCAGCTGCTGGATTAACTTAACATGCCTATGATATGATATCTGGTGGGCAGTCCACTAGATTTTGAAACAGAGCTATTAAGCACTGTGCGAAATTAAGCAGATTGTGTTATTATTTTCATTATTTAATTCTTATACATGTTTTTAGAAGTTCTGTCTCTAATTGTTAAACATTTAAATGTGAATACTAAACTACTGTAAACAGACACATGCAGGGGCCGTCCGTGTCTGTTTGTTGGTGTGTAAGAAAATCTTTTAGTATGTGAGAGTCTGGTGGGCGCATGAGAGAGTCTGGTAGGGTGTGAGAGAGTCTGGCAGGGTGTGAGAGTGGTCATTGGTTCTGACCTCTACGCAGGTCTCTATCTCAGAAAACTGGTTCATGATTGGCAGGATGGATTCCATGGAGCTGCCAGAACGCAGGTCAGACTTATTGCCCACGAGGATGATGGGAATCCTGCAGCACCAAGAGAGACAATTTTATGAAAAGTCTCAAAACACAGTTGCATTTCCATAAGCGTCAGAGCACAAGTCAAAAACATACTTGCTGCCTTTTTCAGCATCTCCATTAACCAGCGGAATCCACTTAGTCCTGATCTGAGGAAGACAATAAAATCAGTTTACAGAAAATAGACATAAAAACCCTGAAATGACCTGAAAGATGTTGGATACCTTGTCAATGGTTTCCTCTTGTGTGACATCATAAACCACGCACACAACATTGGCCTACAAATAAATAAAAATCATAATGGAATGTTGTTCACACAGGTAATACATTTATACAGAAGTTTTACACTGTATTGTTGCCAGTGTGTTTCCAGCATCAAAACGTTTACTGTTAAAATTAAAATCGCATTGAAGACAGTGTTTAGTCTCACCTTTACAATTTCCTCTCTCAACACCTCATCAGACTGCTCGCTTTCTGTAACACAAAAAGTATTAGTGAAACATTACACTAACACGCACACAAAAACTCAATCACTTACACACACAGACACACACTCATACCTGAATAATCGACTATGTGTGTGGGCACCTTCTCAGGTGTAACATCAGCAGGTATGGTGATCTCTTCTGCACGCAGAGGAACCTGACAGAAATCACAGTAAAATCACAGTAAAATCACAGGAACTGGTCTGCTTTAAAGAGGATCATGGGAAATCCAACCCCAACTCACCAGTTCAGGAAACTCCTCTCCAACTAGAGACATGATAAGAGATGTTTTGCCCACCTTGGCTGCAGGAATGGGGGAAAAGTTATTAAATATTCCAGTTAAATTGGTATGTCCTACAGATTTATTATTATTATTATTATTATTATTATTATTTATTGATCAGTAACTTTAGCACAATCTGATCTGCTCTACAAATCATTGCATGTTTGCACAACATAATGTGAGTGACAGCGGATGATAATTACAATGATCTGGTTTTATGATATTACTTCCTCTTCATTATCATTGCTGAGTATCAAAAACATCTAACATATCAACAAAACATCTAATATTCTGAAGAATATGGGACATGTTTAAATCCACAGCTATCTATCACGCATACGTGCTTTACGTCACGCGTGCTTCAGTGACTTATTTGCACTTCAAGATGATCTGATGTTTAACTAAGTGCAAACTTCACGCCCTGATAGTCACCATAGCAACGTTTCAGGATAGCACACCTCCTAAAACTTATGCAAACGGCATGCAAAATAATTTTTCAGGATGTAATAACTCAAAGCTCACATTATTAACACATATATACACATATATATATACACACATATATATATATATATATACACACATAAACATATATATATATATATATATATATATATACACACATAAACATATATATATTTACATACATATACATACACATACACATATATACATACACACACACACACACACACACACACACACACACACACATATATACATATATATACATACACACATATATATATATATATATATATATATATATATATATATATACACACATATACATATACACACACACACACACATATATATATATATTAAATACAAGTGTCTAGTAAGTTTTACATTTTAAAGTTAAGGTTTGTCAGATTGTCTACCGCATCTAAAGCTCTAATAAATCCAGATAAATGCTTCAGTAAATAAAACACATATGTAGGTGTAAGAAATCTATATTTACTGCAGTAAATAAACTTTGATAATGGCACTGAAGCGTCATTAGTGAGTAATCTGTGGATTACTTCTGATCCAACGTGATGTCTGAGGAGAACGTGCACATACAGATCATGTAATAAAACATCACACTGATCGATTATTCACAAGTTTTATTTCTGTCTGTATTGCTGCAGAAGCTCAAGGTTGTGCTTATGAGTTAGCGCCCTATGCTAACGCTCATAAAACCGACATTTATTCGCGTTGACATTTAAGAGAGACAACTTACGTTCCCCCAGCAGCAATATCCGGACATCGCGTTTCATTTCAGACCTCTCTCTGTTCAACTTTCCGAGCAGCTTCGCTTGTATTTTCCGAAAAGTTCAAGTGGATTCAGAGCTTACGGCTAGTTTCTCACAACCCCCATTCCCTCCAGAGAAACTGGCGGCGCTGCGGACTTCCGGTTCGAGCCAAAATGGAGCGCCCTCTACTGAAAGACGGTGATGTGACACCAGCACGCTGAATTATTATTTATATATATTTATATATATTTATTTATATAGATATACACACATATTTATATATACACATATTTATGTATATATATATATATGTATGTATATATATATATGTATGTATGTATGTATGTATGTATGTATGTATGTATGTATATATATATATATATATATATGTATATGTATATGTATATATATATATAATTTCCGTATTGTCTATCACTTTAACAGGTGCTTAAAGTTTAAAACATTAAAGTTTACGTAACTGACCAATAATCCATATCTGGACTTGGAAACGTCATGCATTCATAAATATTCATGAAATGTTAATCATCATATTGTGTATATGTTAATGTTTCTCATTACCCTTACAAAAATGAACCGTATTTTTTCTCATAGTAGAAGTGTAGTAACCGTGATTTTTAGCAGATTGATTACCATTTATATAAGCACAGTTTTACTACAGATAGCAGGGTTAAACTACGGTTGCTGTAACCCATGGTTAATTTGTGATCTGTACGGTTTAACTAGTATCCATGGTGTTTGGGTTTTATTTGTATTAAAACCATGGTTAATTTGTGATCTGTACGGTTTAACTAGTATCCATGGTGTTTGGGTTTTATTTGTATTAAAACCATGGTTCATTTTCATAATGGTCAGTTATTACAAGGTGTTACCAATTTATGTTCTGTTTTTTGTAAGTGTCTGTCGCTTTTTGAAGTCTTTTAAAGGCTGTACTTTGAGGTTCATTTGAGTTATTTTGTAAATATAAACCATTTGCTACATTTAACGTCAACCTGAATAGTTTCGAGTTATAAAAATAAGCTTATCCTGTAATATTTTATCTTATGTAAATTTACTTGCTCGTGTTTTAACTCTGTTCCTCAATCCACTTGTTTTTGAGCAATTAAAACAAGACAGAACAATGAGTGTACAAATCTCAAAACCTGGCAAATTTATTAAAAAGTGTAACAAATTTTAAAAACAACAAAACTCATACAAAACTCATACGAATAACTTAAAAAGTTTAAAGTCTTGCTCACAGAACAGGATGTCTGAATCAAACTCACTTCTGTTTACTAACAAACAACCATTCAAAACCTCTACTGCCTCCAGAATAACTGAGAGGCTTCAAACTGTTAAACCCAAAGTGTGAACATGTTTGTTAAGAGGGTAAGAGTAGTAGTGTTATTTTAACGTGTGTGTTGCGTGTGTCAGTGTTACAGGCCGTGTACAGTCCACAGTAAGAGCTCACTGTGAGCAGCAGTAAACAGCTGTGATCCAGACCAGCTGAAGCTACACACGTCAACAGAGTCACTGTGAGACGTGAAATCCTGGAAACGGCCGCTGGAGGAATGAATCATCTTCAACACGCGCTCTGAAACACAAAAGCAGTCTGGTGTCTATGATATTTACATTTCATTTTATTAATATAAAAACTAGTCTCAAATAAATACACAAATATATGTGAACAATGTATGCTGAGGTTAGCCATAACAATGATAACGATAGATCATCTGCAAAAACCAACTGTTTAGTTAGTAGTTGACAGGATAAAACATGCTGTGTAAGATATGGACCCTTTAAAGAAACATCGCACACTCACTATTTGAACCAACAACCAGCAGTCTTCCAGTAGAGCAGAGAGAGAGACAGAGCGGCCAGTCAGAGAGAGAGATTGTCCTCAAAACCTACAAAAAAACACACACACACACGATCATAATGCATCTTTATACAGCACGTTTATTATCTTGTAGTCTGTCAATGTTCTGAGAAATTAACTGGCTAATTAAAATTTTACAGGGAGAAAAAGTTGCCATTAAAGTCTAGAGAGTAAGTTAATGCGTGATTTCATCTACTTCCCAAATGTTTCAGAAACTGTGAAGCTGGTGTGTGCTTATGTTCGAGTACCTGTTTTTTGTAGAGGCAGTAAAAAATTATTTCTTTCTCCACAGCGAAGCCCGTGTAGACCACCACCCCCCTCTCACTGGGGCTGAACGCTGCCAGACTGGGCGGCAATGGCTGTGAGTCCTGAATTATACAAAAAGTTGTGCTGGATTCAAGACTTGTTTTAACTTGATACAATAAAATGTTTGAAGTAAGTAAAACTGTTTTGCTTATAACTTAACACCTAAAGTGAACTCTGAGCATATTTATTGACCTAATACGCATTAATATTCAGTGTGTCAATCACCTCTGGGGGGCTGGGTGCTGGGAATGTCAGCCAATCAAGCAGCTCACATTTATCCTTTGACCAATCAGCAGCCCAGATGCTGACACGCCTATCAGAACTTACAGCCAACCAGAGCTCATTTCCCTCCAGACCAAACTCCTTATACTAGAAAACAATCAGCAGCAGCATACATACACAAGCAACAAGTTTAAATGCATTTTGGAATTTTTGATAACCCACAATTCCACACATTTACCGTTTTCACACCAAACACGATCACACCAGCCATTCAGCGTTCAGAACGGTGAAGCAAAACAAAAACAAAGACACACACTGTACATCCACAAACCTGTTTGCTGGTGCACTGCACTGTTGTTATAAGCGCCCCTTTGTGGTCACTGAAGGTGCGTACAGTGATTCCAGTTACAGGACTGCTGACTTTAATAAGACCATCACGACCACCAGACAACAGCACATGACCTACACACACACACACACACACACACACACACACACACACACACACACACACACACACACACACACACACACACACACACACAAACAATCAGACATAGAACACTGAATCACACAAACACACACGTTGGGTTTTCATGTTGTATAAGGACGTTCCATAAACATGTTTTTTATAACTGTACAAACTTATATTCTATCCCCCTACTCTAACCCTCAAAAATGTCCCCACAGGGTCATAATTCACTGGTATTACTGTACTAGCGGGGACATTTGGTCCCCATAACGTAGTAAATAACAGGACCACACACACATACACACCATAATGTGAGTACTGTAGGGCACACACAGCTCCAGAATGAGGCTGAAGCTTCAGGTCCATCTCAGCAGACTCCAGACTGAAGATCCTGACAGTGCCATCACTATAACCTCCTGCAACACACACTCGCCCGCTGGGCTCAAAAACGCCCCTCGGGGGGCTCCAACACACACACTCACAGCTCTGCAACACAAATAAGAGAAAAAAAAAAGCCCCGAAATCACACAGCTTAATCAAACGCATCTGACAGCAGCTGAGAACAGACTTACAGCGGTTACTCACCTGGTTGAGCACCTGAAACTGTACCAACAGCTCATGGCTCTGTAGTGCCCAAACCCTCACACTACCATCCTGCCCACAGGTGACAAAATGACGCTCGTCTGGACTACAAACCACAGCATTCACCTACACACACACACACATACACAACTCAATAAAACAATGCAGTGCACTGGTAAAAATAAAACTGACTTTTAAACATGTAACCAGGGACTGAGCATAGCTTGTTGTTGCTTCTAGAATTAGTACAATTTCAATTTTAGTTTCTGTTTCTGGAAGGTTTAGCTATGGATGCACGTAACTGTTTTAAACTGTTGTTTGTACCTTGATCTTGTGTCCGCTGATCAGCCTGATACTGCTGCTGTCTGCCCAGCTGATATACCACAGAGTCCCAGCAGTCGTACCCACAATCCCCATGTCCATGACATCATCAAACGCTGCACTGATCACTGTACCGTCCAGCAGCAGTTCCTGCTCTAACTGCACCTGAGTGTTTCTGCAGAGCACACCCAACAGCCCAGTTACAACACATCTATACAAACTGAGGGACGAGTGTTTTCCTGTGGTAACTTGTAATCTAGATGCTGTCTGTACAGCTTAACTTTAAACACAACTTTCTTTGTGTGTGAATTTTTAGGGTGTGAGATTTGTGTTTTGGGGTTCCAACACTCTTTTGGATGAGGATTTTAAATATAATTTTGATTGAAACTGATTCACAAAATAATCCAGCAGGTTTCTGAACCAATTTGACTAATTCATTAAAAAGAACAGACTCAAAGAACTTTTTATTTAACGCATAAACTAACTTCTATTCAGTGAACTGAATAACACTGTTTTACACTACATCTGAGCATCAAAGAAATATTTGAATGCACAGCATAACTGGAGAAAATGTATTCACTATGAAA
Source organism: Chromobotia macracanthus (assembly GCA_036877525.1). Taxonomy (NCBI): domain Eukaryota; kingdom Metazoa; phylum Chordata; class Actinopteri; order Cypriniformes; family Botiidae; genus Chromobotia; species Chromobotia macracanthus. The sequence goes on along the minus strand of JAZGTH010000085.1, from coordinate 4,368,970 downwards.
ATGTCTATAACTTGAAATCACTGTTTAAAAATACTTTGGTATTTCCAGAAGACCGTGGAAATCTGATGTTTGCTTACCCATCATGCATTGCGCTGCTTCTCTTGTTATTTGGGTTCTTGAGATTTTGGACTGAAGCTACTGACCACAGCCTCAATTTTTTGGTGTTACTTCCAGTGACCAGCTTATTCCCACTGCACAGTAACACACCTGCACACACAGTTATTCTTGAACACTTTCCCCAATGACCCAACAATCTATGAAGACAAAAATGAAATAATATCATACCTATCTCTCCTTCATCAGCTTCCCACATAACAAAGCAGCGTTGCGTTTCGCAGTCCCACACACACACATGGCCGTCGTTCATACCCGTGTACAGGACACGGCGAGTGTTATAGCACAGCGATGTCACTTCTGCCTGCCTCACCTCATCAGGCAAGTCCACCCTCTGAACCTGCGGGAAGAGAAAACTCAAGTTATGAACTCATCACTCTACTGTTCTCAAATGTATTCAAGCATTTCGTAAGCATGTTGAGTTTCTACAGCATTTGCACACACCTGAAGTTCTGTGCTGTGTTCATGTGTTTGTATGCGAGTAAAGAAAACAGCACCACTGCCGATCAGCATCAGCTCATCAGCCGCAAACGGGCAGAACGCGGCGTCGTGTAGAGCGACGGACGTCTGAACCATACAGAGCAGCTCAAACGATCGAGTGCTCCACAGCGCCACCACTGGCTCCGAAAAATCACCTGCAGGCGAAAGTTTACGATAATTATCAGTTATTAAGTTATTCTAAGATAATTATAAGTAATTATTATTGTTAAATATTAAGTTATAATCTATATGTTGTATGAAGAAAATGTATTATTAATACAATTTAACTGCTAAAACAAGCAGGTCCCATGCTTGTTTTAGCCCATGACACCACAGAAACTGACCTAATGAAAGGAAGTACATGTCGTCCCTGGAGAATGTGAGACTCTGCACCGCCCCCTTGTGGTAGGAGAGGCGGTGTCTGCAGGACCCATCTAAAACATTCCATATGCAGATGAGGCTGTTCTGAGAAGCTCCACCCCCTGACGCAGATGCGACCGTCTGCCGTGTAAATCAGAAGACGACCTTGATTTCTACTAACAGTTACTGTGTGTTCCTTGTACAACTGGATACAATGTAAAACATTTTTTGTAGTCTATGAGAATATTCAATGTGTAACTATCAGTAACATTGCTAACAGTTAGAATAAGCACTAACTAAAGTGCATGCCTGAAAGTTCTGCAGTATTTAGTAAGTGAATCAGGTGTGTGTGGCACCTGTGCATCGTGGGTGATGGCAAGTGTCGAGATCTCCTCCGTGTGGCCGAACCAGTGTTTCTGTGACCCTGTGTGAAGATCCTCAACGATGACAATGCACCCACAGGTGTACACAAATAAACCTAAACACACAAAATCAAGCAAAACAACAGCTAAATGTATGCACACACATATCAGTAAATGACTCCGAGATGAGCGATGTTTTAGCTTAATATGCAATGTAAACTGTACATGCAGTTTATACTAGGTTGTATTTACCTGAGTCTGGATTCCAGACCATATTGTTACGCCCATTGCCATTATAGCCAATCACAGCTTTCAGACTCAGTCCTGCCTGTCCTGGGGGCGGGGCTACTACAGTCTATATACAAAATATACACAGTCAACATCCAAAGGAACTGGCGCATGGAACTTTATTTATAGTTATGGCAGAATTCAGAAGCCTAAAACCTCACAAATAAATGACACTTCCTGATTTACAAAACAATACAAAGTATAGTGCTGTCTTTTAATAACCATTTTATCAAACACCCAGTTTTGCATATTATGTATATTAATATATTAATGAATGATGGACAAAAAATATACCTGGTCTAGCGCAGAAGCCTTAAAATGTGGCGTGAAGTGTTTATAGCAGTCTGGACGCACTGGTGTTCGACCTTCCCCCAGTGTCTCTGCCCTCGACTGATTGGCTGGGATTGTGGGCGTGTCCTCATCCCCCACCCATTCAGTCACTCTGAGGAAGGAGGCGTGTTTTGGAGGAGGGGAGTGGGTGTGGCCTGTTGTGGGGCTGAGCTGCAGTTCAGCAGTGGAATCACACATACGCACAAAACCTGGTGAAGTTTCGGGAACAAACAATTTAAAAAAAGTAATTCAAAAGATGTGCACAAATACAAGCACGCAAACACATACCTTCACTGTCCTTCCTGTCAATAGAGCGAATATTCATAAGTGGCAAAGAGGAAGCCTCTCGAGGTTTCTCATTGGCTAGCACCTTTTCATTCAGCTCCGCCCTGTTTTGGGCTGGACATGAAAAGAAAACCTTTAAAGACCTTTAAAGATGTTTAAAGTAACATTTGCCCAAAGTTCTTTACATGAAGTAATGAACAGTGTTTTTGACAAATGTTTAAAATTAATTTTACATGCTGTGGGTCATCTCTTCAGCCCATGCGGACTGTTGACATCACATTGTCAGGATCCCAACAGGAAGTAAACACTGATTCTGTCAGTTAATGTTTGATTAATCGAAGAGTTAATCTTCGATTAACTGACAGAATTAGTATTAGAATATCATACCTGATTTATGAGGGGAGATAACTGGAGATCTAGGGGGAAAAGAGAGAGGCCTTTCAGCCTTCTGTGGGAGTGCAAGGAAGTCCCAGAAGAAGACGGCGTCGCCCATCGTCACCACACCCCTTTGATCAGGTGTGAACCTCACCTGCCTGATCGGCTCAGAGTGACCAATAAACACCTTAGAAGTGAAACAGGCATAAGTTTGACCTCACTAAAAGCCTGAAAGAAAATCTGCTTTAATAAATTCAACAATGGATCAAAGCAAAACATACTTGTGAATTAACATCCAGGTGCATGTTGTAGTCCCACACCTTCACGGAGTTCTGCCCAGCCGTGAGCAAGTAACAGCCATCCTCACTGACATCCAGAGAAACACAATGATTCTTCTGCACCTCAGAAATCTGAAACGATTTTAGTAATTATTCTAAATCTGTGATCAATCTTTGATAAGTTGCAATGAGTACTGTGGCCCAAATTCAACTACTTGTGTCTACACAGGTGTATAAACACACCGTCACTCACCTGTCTGAGCAGCTTTCCTGTGTGAGTGTTGATCCACAGGATCTTATTGGCTGACGTGGTGATGAGGAGGTGTGACAGTGATGTGGGGGAGAAACACACACTCAGAGCGGAGTCTAGTGTTGAGCTCTCCACATCCAGAATACTCACATCAACCCGCAGTAACTGCAGACACACAGCCAGTAAACTCTTACAGTGTCGTTATATGTGGAAGTTAGGGTGGGCAGTTTCAGACAGGCTAGCAATAGCAAGCATAAGATCCTGCCCTCTGTTCAGAGCGATCCTCAAAGCCACGCCCCTCCAATAGTGCACAGAGATATGCAAATACATAGTTTGACAGGCAAGTAGGACATCCTATCACTGCATTCGGACCAAATTCAATGATTGGATGAACATTTTATGGTCCTGCACCATGCACAGAAGATACATAAATATAAAAATAAGCATAACAAGAAATGTTTCTGGAAACATTGCCTACCCCGCCTTTAAGTGTTAAAAGCAAAAGTATGGCTAATAATTTTGAGCATTATGCCCCTGTTAAACAGAGGAAAGTTCATGGACGCCTTTCCTGTATTTAAGTATTTTAGCAAACACATTAAAAAATAAAAGCATTGTTGCTTATTACTTTGCATTGTTAAATCGGGCCTTATAAATAAAAAGAATTAAACAGATTAAACATCCTTCTTCCTTGTCTTAATTTAGTGCAGAAAAACTATTTAAGTCATATTTGACAGCAAATACGTAAGGACAGATTTGCATGTTACCTCGTTGAGCGACTGTGCCTCCATGATAGTCACAGTGTATTCGCTCGGTCCAACCAAAGCCAGACAGCGACTGTCAGAACTCACTGCCAAAACATCCGGGCTGTGATTCACTCCCCGTGCGATCACATTACCTTCCAACAGACAACAACAGTGTTTCCTACATGCAGTATAGATAGTGAACAAAAAAAACTACAAATGTTCAGTGATCTCACAGCTGTGTGAAACTGAAGAGCACTGAGGCTGTTTACTCACCCAGAACACGGATCACATGATGGTCCAGCTGAGACGCTCGATACAGGGCCAAATAACCCATAGAACCAGCACTAAACAGACACTGACCATCAGGAGAATATAACACACATTCTACAGACCCACTGTGCTGCCTGCAATAACACAAACACACATTTAATTAATCACAACTAAGTCAAACACAAGTCAAGTGTGGTCACATTTATAAGTTACCAAAATTAGGCACTTCATGTTATAGTATATATAACTTAAACATAACTTAGCATGTATAACTTCTGCTAGTGTTGCCCATGATGGTTTGTCAGGGTAAATGACTACTAATCCCTAGCTTTCCAGTACGTAAAGTAACCTTCAATTTCATGTTTTAAACAGAGATGGCGACAGAGAGGCGAAAGTTACAGATTGCGGCTTTAAATGCTCTCTCATTTGTAAGTCGCTTTGGATAAAAGTGTCTGCTAAATGAATACATGTAAATGACTGTGTGTGTGTTTGTACCTGTGCTGGGTGATTAAACTGGATGTTTGGATGTCGAACACTCTCACAGTTCCAGAGCTGAAACCGCAGGCAAACAGAGGCATGCTGGGATGGAACGCAACCGAACAGGGACTGTCCTCATCGTCAGAGACGAAATCATACAGCTGCAGGTAAGGCAAGCAACGTCAGAGCGCATGAATGAACAGCAGTGTCTCTAAAATTGCGTTCTTGTTTGGTATTCTTGCAGTTCAGTTAACAGCATTGCGTTAGCAGTGCCAAGGTTACAAATAAAATGTATAACTTGAATGCATTGTAAATCGCTTTGGATAAATGCGGCTGTCAAATGCATAAATGTAATTAAAGCATGCACTGCTGTAAATGCACCTGACCTGTTGCATGGTGTCCATGTCCCACACTCGTACAGTGTTGTCCTTCGACACTGTCGTCACACGTCGTCTAATTCCGTCCACACTGAAGCCCAAAACACTTGCTGTGTGTGACCTCATCAACGTATGGTAACCACGGCTACCGACGTCCAGGTACCCAAGATTCCCTGCAGTCGTGGCAGACAGTACTCTGGAGCCGTCAGAGGACACACACACCAGACTAACGGGACCCTCGTGCTCTACAAACACACACACACACACACAGACATTGTGTTTTCTTTTCTTTTTAAGCCAGATGATTGGCTGGAATGGTGATTGACAGGAGAGTACTGACCCGCCTCTAGGAAAACAGATGAGAAGTCAAGAGGCCACAGACGCAAGAATCCGTCCTCAGAGCCCGTTACGCAAAACTCTTCACACATACTGATGCTGTTCACTGCAATACCAGAAGCTGAGCACACAGAGTTATACAGTAAAATATTACAGCTGTCAGCGTATTCAAATTATAAGTTGCCTTTAAAAAAATGCCGGTTTTTAGGAACCAGTCAAAACTAAGGATGGTGGGGTTGATTCTTTTAACAGCCCAGAGCAGACATGTCTTAGTATTCTATGCTGAATTTTTACACAAAACTAAATATCAAGCCACTTTTAACTTTTTAAAGCTTTGAACCCCTACACCACCATTAAAAAACTAGCACAGACAATAGTTTTGTAATCAGATCGCGACTGACGTAAAATGATCAAACAGTGAAGTAGGGTTTCCAACCCAAAACAGAACAGATTGCTTTTTTGTCACTTTCTTGAAAAACTGGTGTTGATCTTATTACTGTTATCTAGATGTCCACTAAATCCACAATTTAGCCAAGTGTTCCTGTAGCTGAGATGGTGGAGCATTGCGTTAGCAGCACAAAGGTCGTGGGTTTGATTCCCAGGGAGCTCATGTACTGACAAAATGTAGAACTTGAATGTACTGTAAAGCGCTTTGGATTAAAGCATCTACCAAACACATAAATGTAAAACATTTCCACCTGTGCTAAAAGTCTGTTTTTCGCTGTGGTGGCCATGGCTTTGCTGAGCTGGGAGGAGCCTCCTGATATTTTTTATTGCCATGGCAACATAGTCAATCTCCAGGATGTGACCACTCCTACTGCTGACAAACCTGATCCAATCAAAAAACAGCTCAGGATGAGATCATCATGAAATGACATCATAAATTTGAGCACGTCTGTATATTATACTCATTTAAAATGACTGTGTTGAGTGTTTAGACAGACATGAATCTGTTCATGTGTGTGTGTGTGTGTGTGTGTGTATACTTACAGTGTGCAGTCATCCACTGGCCGGTCCTGAGCGTGATCCTGCTCAAAGGCGAGGTCGGTAAACTCCAAGCTATGATACTCTCCCAGATTCACTGGAGAAGAACGTAAAGATCCGCCACGAACACGCCACAGGCGAATGTTACCTAACCCACAGGACACCATACTGCACACACATACACGTTTACTTACTTATCTAAATGGGGACATTCTATAGTTTTATTGTTTTTATACACAGCTAGTTATAAACACTATAAACTAACCCTAAACCATACTCTAACCCTAAACTTTATTTACTCTATTTTTATAGCAATTTTATAAATGAGGACATCCCCAACAGAAGGTTTTGCTCAGATTTGTCAGGTTTTGCTGACTTTTGGGTACAAATTGGTCCCCAATATATGGATACGCAAACTTACATAACAAACGAACACACTTTTAAGTGATAATATCAGACTTTAAGAGTGTTTGCGCACCGTGTTTCATCAAACAAAGTGATCTTCATCGTCTGAATGTCTACATCTGTGTGCGCTTTAGCCAAGACTGGAACCACGCCTCCGCCCGCCACACGCCGAGTGTTCCAAAGTATCACCGTCTGAACAAACAACTCAACAAATTAAAACCAACACACTCACAAACACGCGGCTTCAACAGCTGAAATACTCACGGTTTTGCTGTGACTGTCCTTTCCTACACCACACAGCAAAGATCCAGAGTAAGAGAAACTGAAACAACATCCAACACGAGCTGATACACAATTGTGTACTTATGAGAGAGCTGTATGTTTACTTGTGTATGTGTTTGTGTGTATTTGTACATCTGTCTTTGTGAGGACCAATGTGACCAGTTAGACCATCAGAGTGAGGACAAAGACAGACGCCCTGTAAAGGGCTGTTTAAGGGTTAAGGTCAGGTTAGGGTCATGCAGTTAGTTGTGATGGTTAGGATAAGAGGTTAGAGACTGTATTGTGTCAATGAACGTCCTCACAAAGATCACTGTACAAATATGTGTGTGTATTGTACCTCAGAAGACGAAGAGCGTGTGTGTGTGTTGGAATAATAGTCTGGCACACTCCCTTCTGGAAGCTCCAGAGACGGATAAGACTGTTGCTGCCTGTCTGAGCTGATGCTAACAGAGTCGAGCTGGCATTGAGTGCTAGCGCTGACACCTGACAAACACAAAGACAATCTTTACTCAATGAGGACACACTAGAAACATGACAATACACTGTTAAATCTGTAGCTCAAACAGTACAGCATAGCGCTCGCAATGACCACAGGTTTGTGTCACAGAATATACATGAACTGTAAACTTTTAATCCAATGTAAGTCACTTTGAAAAAAAGCATCTGACAAATGTATGAATGTAAATGCAAATCTAGTTTTAAAGGCTGCAGACTAAACTTACCCCAAGCCCATCCAATAAAAGAAAACCGTTTGGATTATAAAAAAAAACGATTTATGCATTAACTGTTATTCCAACTGAGGACAATTGGAGGGATGTCCCCACAGAGAGATTTTGTTAGACTTGGCTCACTTCTGGAAACAAATCTATGCGCAAACAAAGGGAACTCACACCCAAACAGCACTGAGCTCAAATGTCAACGGGGCAGTGATTCAGTTTACAGTAATTAAACAAGAAAGAAGAAAAATCTTTCAAAAACTATATGAAATGTCTTATTAATAAAAATTTGTACATGTATGACAAACCTTATCTGTGTGTCCAATGAAGAATCGCTGCTGTCCGGAGGAAACTGTCATACTGATGATGATGGCATGACATGGATACACAACTTCCTGTCCATCAGAGCTCCACAGGGCCTGATAAAAAAAGAGACAGAATGAAACAGAGAACACATATGGTACTGTGTTTAGTGTGTGTGTGTGTGTGTGTGTGTCGTGACTCACACATCTCATTGTAGTTCCTCCAAAACCAATGATTCTGTTGAGCTTCAGTATGGGGTCTGGATACAACTTCTGAAACATAAAGAAAGACCCTCCACATGAACTAAACACACCATTATTTTATATGTACACACAACTCCATCACATAAACCTGGCTTTAGCATGCGTATAGCCCCAAGTTAGTTTATGCATTCAAGCAATGTGTGTATATCTGGTTAACCTGTGGTTGCCTGGCTTTGTCACCGAGCAGCGAAACAGGCCGAGGAGATGCTACGTTGATGACCTAATGGAAACATTCAGATGACATTATGCAGCAACTTGTTAGCAACCTACATTTTGAAAGCACATGGCCATTTTACAGTTCAAGTTTGAGGTGTAACTGTAATTTATGGCAAAACAGGATAATATTAACAGGATAATATAAACAAAACAGGATAATATTTATGTAAGTAAACATAAAACAAACATAAAAGTACCAAAAACCTCCATTCTAAAATATATTAAATATTCAGAGAACGTGCCTCTGGGTTAGTCAACAAACTGACATAATGAAGGAATAGCTTTATAGAAACCCTCTACATACAATGAAGCTCAAGTCGCCATTGGCTAGTAAATTTTATTTCACTCGCCAGATTTTAACCAAAAAATATGAAAACTAATGAAATGATGAAACTATTATAGAAAATAACACTGATAAATTATTAATAATGCATTAAAATGGAAGAGAAACCTCTATAGGAGCTGCGTGAGGTAAAACTAAAGGGTCAATGAACACCGGTTAACTAAAGCGCTTTCTGTTCATGCATTCTTATATGAGATTAATCAGATATCCTAGATACACATTATAAATGTAATATTACATATGCATCTAACTGCACAAAATGCGTTAAACTTAGTCCTTGCCTCAATAACAGGTTTTATTCAGTAAGTAAAATCAGACATTTTACTAGCAATTGGCTAATTAAAAACATATTTTAGTCGCCTAGCGTGAAATTTAGTCACATATTTGAGTGATTTACTCACATTGTAGAGGACTGTATAGAAACCACGGCCAATGTGGTCTATTAAAAGACTAAACTAGAGACTGATATAATCAGGATTTTACCTGAAAACAGATCAGATCATTATTAGATGACTGATAATATGTCACCAATCCACTCACAGCGATTTCCTCTTCGCTATCTGTTGTGCTGGAGTAGACGTCATCTTCACACCGAGCGTACACGTGCACACCATCATCGCCGGCACACACCACCCTGACCTCTTCACCTGCCCGTGACATTTGACCTGGTGACCCTGGGCTCTCTGTTCTTTCAGAGGATGTAGAAATCGACTCGGGCAGACTGCTGGTCTGGATCGCCGATCGTTGCTTAGTGCTCTAAACAGAGACAAAGACAAACAATAGAAATACAGAGAAAGAGTATCGCGGCCACTGGAACAGAGGTCAAGTGAGGTCAAAGGTCACAGCCGCACACACACTCACTCGTGCAGGTTTGGGGGTTGTTATCTGCTGGACGAGAGAGACGCGGTCCTGCACATGTTTACTGACATTTGCAATGTGACTGCGTTCACTGTGGAGACTCTCTCCGGCTGTAGAGACAAAGTGAACCAAGAACAGTCATAATAATTATAATCTAATTGTATATTGTTGTGTGTGTGATTGTGTGTGTTTACTGCATGCTCACAACTAACTTTTAGCCGGACTCTTGGATCCTTTCTGTATAGAATCAAATGGAAGCTTTCCTCCATCTGAAGGAAACCTGTGATCCACAAAGACGTTTTACAGTCACTAGCAAACCCAGCATTAATGTGTGAATTCATTGTTGACCATTACAAGTGAAACTGAACAGGTGAAGCAAATATGTACCAGTCACGAACACAGACAGTGTTAAACCTGCGTTTCATGAATAAAAAAAGCACCACAGTTTCAGCTAAAAATCTTCATTATTCTACTGAAGAAGAAATGTCACCCATACCTTGGATGGCCTGAAAATTAACAGGAAATTTTCATTCTGGGGTGAACAATCCCTTTAAAGGAACAGTAAAAAATGAAAATTCTATCATTTACTCACTCTAATAAATACATGAACTCATTACATACGTACGTTCATTCATGTTGTTCTGTGGAACGCAAAAGTAAAATTACACAGAAAATTCTTATGTGTCATACAAGTTAAAAATGAAAGTAAGGTGAACAAATGTTGACAGAATTTTCATTTTTAGATGAGCTGTTCCTTTAAGAGAAAATTTTACAGGAAGTCTGTAGGTCTGCAAACTGTAACGTGTGCCACTCACTTTATGTAATCATATAACTGATGCCAGTTCTGGCCTTTCGGCACAGGAAAACACATTTCTCTGGGCATCGGGGCAGTGCCGTCCGGCAGTACCATTCCTGCTTGCCTGAACTCGGAGAATGAGAGACCTACAATACAAAAGAGAGAGAGAATGTATTCGGTGAGTTTGTGTATGTCTAAATGAATATGTGTGCGTAAGTGTGTGATCGTGTGTACCCGGGTCAAACAGCAGGTCGCTGGTGATGATGTTTTTGACTGACATATTGGCACACAGTTTGATGCTCTTGAGGTGACAGTGTGTTCTGTTCAGGTAAACCGACAGCACATAGCGAAGATCCATCACAAGACAGGTCCATCGTGGGCTTGCCGGTGCAGGGCCCACTAAACCTGAAACACACAAGATATTAAAACACTCTCCTGCAATATATAGGCAGAAATTAAAGGTAGGTTACCAATAGCAAGCTAGCTTTGAAAGCATAAGACCCCACCCTCCGGTCAGAGCATGGGGTTATGTAAATGCAAAGTTTGACAGGCAAGTAGGACATTCGGACTGAATGCAATGACTGGATGAACATTTTATGGTCCTGCACTTTCACAGAAGATATATATTGATATAAATATATATTTAGACCACATGATTGCTATCAGGACTTTGAACCAGCATAACAAAAATGGTTGCGGCTGAATATTTACCTTGTTTTGCAGTACTGGCTGTCTTCTCATAGACCGAACCCTCCACGGCTCCACACAGGAAAGGAAACTGCAGCCACGTTGCCGTGGATCTGAACTCTTTGAACAAGTTAGAAAAGGACACACGGATCACCTGACCCTCCTGAATGAAAGAATACCAGATCTGAGCACAAACAGTCACCACACCTTCTGTTTCTCACACAATAAAATAATTTCAACTCAAATAAATTTACTGCATAACAATGTAATAAGCAGGTAATGTAAAGTGAGTTTTTAATCACAAAGCAAGATATAATATTCAAAGATTTGCTTGTGGGTCATGATTACACTGTCAGGTTTAGCCGTACAGTATTGGTATGTTTTACAGTATATGGTTATATACAGTATATGGTTATATACAGTATATCTGTATATGTTTTAGAGTATATATATATCTATATATAGATCTATACAGTATACAGATTGTTTCTCACCTCAGCAGTGATGTCCAGATGTACGATGAAATGTTTGTTTGGGCTGGGTCTGAATAGCAGATACAGATATCGTCCGGTGAGACCCAGAGACTGGCTGCTGGTTTTGGGCAGCAGGATGTAGTTACTGGCCGGTATGGATCCACGAATCCGGAAGACGGAACATTTCAGGGTCTTATCCTTTCATCGCATCCCCATGGAAACAATCAATGATATATTTTTACTATTATGCTGGATATGATTGAGAGATCACCAAATAAAAACAGGCATTGTTATTCAATGCTGAAAACAACATAACACGTAAAGCTGGGTGAGGAAGGGCCAAATGTTCTACCATGTATGTGGTGACATCTCCCTGTTTGTTGACCTTCTTCCATTCTTCTATCCTCAAGTGTTTGAAGATGTTCACGTAAGGTTGCTGCCACAAAGCTGATGGAAAGATATAAATGAATCATGTATTTATATGCATATAAAACACATTATATGCATATAATGTGTTTGCATATATGCATATAATGCATGTGTTTTTTCAGCTACCCTACAAGTGTACAGCTAATAGCATTGTATACTGTTTATTAATCTCTATTATTATGCTACTGTATCTTGCATTATAGGGTATTGCATGGTTTGTACATTGTAATGAACATCATTGAATTGCACTGTATTGTATTTTGTGCTTTGTTGTGTGTTACCTCTGGAAGACATTGTTGAGTTCGCGGCTCGGATTCACCCGTTGACAGCTAACGGACTGTTACACACCATCAGAATTAGTTCACTTCCGTCTCCAGCACGTCCAGATAGGGTTTATCCATTTCATGTCGTTCAATAATGAAATTGTGAGTTTTATTCGCTGTTTTGTGGGTCTCTGACTTTGTTGTGCTTTGTTGTGTTTGCGACTGCCGCCCCAGAGACCGCCGCGTTCGAACGGCGTGACGTCAGCGCTACGTCATCGGGTCCACACGCAAGCGACCTCTTCGTCATTCTTTCAATTTGGCAATGTTCTTGTTTCTTGTTGTCATTTGCTGCTGTCTGTTGTTATATAATTAATTCTATATTTGTATTAATATATTATAATAAAAATAATGTATTTTGCAAAGGGAGTTTTGTACGGATGTTTATTCTCATGAAGAAATGGCATGTGCACAAACAGATATTATTTTTTTGTGGCATCCCCCCCAAATGTTCACAACACGGCACCAAAAACACAAAGCAAAAGTTTGCTTGAGTTTTTTTTTGCTTATCTTACGCATTAGAAAGTTTTAAGTTTAGAACAGTCTTTTCGAGAGGCTTTTTATTTACGCATTAGAAAGGCTGTTCAAGCTTTCTTTTCTGGAGAACGTTGTCAGAACGTTTTGTAAAGGTTTTCTGGAGAACGTACTTTTAGAAGTTTCGTGGGGACGGCGTTAAAACACGTTTCCGTAAAGGTTTTCTGGAGAGTACGCATTAAAACACGTTTGTAAAAAACACGTTTCGTAAAAGGTTTTCTGGAGAAGTAAAAGTAAAACACGTTGTAAAGGTTTTCTGGAGAAGTCTTAAAACACGTTTCGTAAAGGTTTTCTGGAGAACGTAAGCATTAAAACACGTTAATAGTATTATTTTCTGGAGAACGTACGCATTAAAACACGTTAGTACGTAAAGTTTTTAAATAAAAATTTTAAGGTTTTGAACACAAAGGTTTTCTGGAGAACGAAACTCAAACCAAAAAAAAACCAAAAAAAAAAAATATAAAAAAAAACACGTGGGGCACGCGTTAAAAAAACACGTTTCGTAAAGGTTTTCTGGAGAACGCTACCCGTAAAACACGTTTCGTTTAAAGGTTTTCTGGAGAACGTACCGTTAAAACAACGTTTGTTAAAAACGTTTAAAGGTTTTCTGGAGAACGTACTCATTAAAACACGTTTCGTAAAGGTTTTCTTAAAGGCGGAGAAAACGTATTTCTGGAAACGCTCATTAAAACACGTTTCGTAAAGGTTTTCTGGAGAACGTACTCGTTAAAACACGTTTCGTAAAGGTTTTCTGGAGAACGTACTCATTAAAACACGTTTCGTAAAGGTTTTCTGGAGAACGTACTCGTTAAAACACGTTTCGTAAAGGTTTTCTGGAGAACGTACTCGTTAAAACACGTTTCGTAAAGGTTAAAACACGTTTCGTAAAGGTTTTCTGGAGAACGTACTCATTAAAACACGTTTCGTAAAGGTTTTCTGGAGAACGTACTCATTAAAACACGTTTCGTAAAGGTTTTCTGGAGAACGTACTCATTAAAACACGTTTCGTAAAGGTTTTCTGGAGAACGTACGCATTAAAACGCGTTTTGCTTTAGTGACGTTGTTTGGCCGTCTCGGGTACCCGTAGATCCGTCCGGTTGCCATAGTGACGAATACAGTAAGACGATCGTGCTAAAGGCAAGAAAATACAACTTTACATGCAAATTATTAATCTTATTTGATTAATAATCAAAATATTACCGACATGATATCATTCTGCTGTAACTCCTAACTGATTAACTGCATAAATAATAATCAATAACCATTTCAATCACACTCTGATATCTGATCATGTGATGTGTTGTGTACATAGGCACGTATACTGTAAAACATTTTTACATTTTTTACAAGTATCTCAGTGTACTTTCTGATCATATTTTAATGTATTCTAGGTGACAGTATCTTTGCTGGATTAGAAAAGGTCATGTCTTTCAGAGACCTGAGAAGTAAGGCAAACTTTTAGCTTTGTCCATTTATAAGCATCTCTTCTTTGAAACATCAGTATGTTTATATGTTTTATATATACATATTTATGTCTTGGATATGTAGATTTCACAGAGATGATGAGAGCGCTTGGCTACCCCCGTCTCATCTCCATGGAGAACTTCAGGGTGCCAAACTTTCCTTTAGTGGCTGAAATTCTTACCTGGCTTGTCAAGAGGTGATGCTTATTAAACTGTGTGTGTGTTACAAAGAGAAAGGGTAAGATGTGTTAAATAGAGCTAGTGTGAGACTTTAGTGGTAAACTGAGTGCTTTGAGATGAGTTGAGACATTTATTCTGTCTGATATAGATGCTTATTATAAACTGACATTTTAGTTATGTTTTAATTTATGCCCAAATTTAATATAAGTTACAAACAATAACAATCACTTGATGTTTCTTCCCGTAGGTATGAACCTCAAATGGAAATCCCAAGTGATATAGACACAGAGTCAGACAGAGTGTTTTTCATCAAAGCTGTGGCTCAGTTCATGGTATATTATTATACAACATAATATTATTTATATTACAATGCATATGATATATGATCCTGCAAAGCTAGTCAAACAAAGTATATGCAGAAAGTATAATACAAATATTTGTGGAGGTTTTTCCAACATAATTTACCCCACTGTATGCTACAGAACGAATCTGGAAGCATCAGTTATCAGTAGATTAAAGTGAATGATGTCAACATTTCTGCATGTGTGTTTCTCTAGGCAACGAAGGCTCATGTAAAGCTGAACCTCAAGCGTGTATATCAAGCAGATGGTTACGCTGTGAAAGAGATGCTGAAAATAACCAGCATTCTTTACAGTGCCATGAAGACTAAAGAGAACAGCATCGTTGATCACAGCCAGGATGAGAACAACAAATTCAAGTTTGACCTCGGGTCAAAGGTACAGGTCAAAAAAATCAATTCATTAGTGCAAGTCGACTTTATCAATACAAATAACTCATCATAAGCAATAATTCACAATGTATATTTCTTTTGATTCTTTTACATAAGAATTTTTTGTTCTGTGTGAGTGGGTGGCTTTACTTAACCATATACTGGGGACCAAGTTGTACCCAAAAATCAGCAAAACCTGACAAATTTGAGCAAAACTCCCTTTTGGGGACATCCTTTTTTGTAAAAATAAAATATAGTAAATAAAGTTTTTTAAATTGTGAAAATGCAGAATGTTTTCTGTTAGGGTTAGATTATATTGTTTATAACTAGCTGTGTGTAAAAACAATTGAAGTTGTGTTTGTGTGTGTGCAGATAGCGGATCTAAAGGTGGCACGTCAGCTGGGTTCTGAGATCACAGCGAAGGGAGCGGTGCTATATGACCTGCTGGGACATGAAGAGAACCTGAGAGAGAGCAGGACAGCTGCGATTGCTCGACCACTTGAAATCACAGAGACAGAAAGAGGCATGAGAGAAGCTATAAAAGACGTCACGGTGTGTTAGCGTATGCCACAGTGCATTAAACTCTTATTTCTAAAGATCCTGTTTTTCTAGATTCTCCTTTGAGCATTATAGATAAACATACTTCTAAAGGGACTGGAAGCACATAGAAAGAACCTGACCAAAATAAACATCCAATGTCTCATAACGATCTATGAAGGTACGTTGTGCAAGTCTGTAGATGGCTACTCAGAAATGAAAGAGTCTGATTTTATTGCATTAATCAAATAGCGTGTAAGTATTGGTGTTAAGAGTACAGTAGGTGATTTTGGAACATTTTTAAATGGTTTGTGATGTTTTTGGAGTCAGGAGTACTAAATATGTGTGTACTGTGGGCTTGTTTGACTTTGTTCAGGAGAGCATCCAAATGACTAAAGATCTGCTCAATAACGTGTCGACTGATGAGGCGAGTCTCGAAGCCAGAATCGAAAAGAGGAAACAGGATTTGGAGAGAAACCAGAAGCGTTTACAAACACTACAGACCGTGCGGTGAGCCTTTTCTTTTAAAGGAGTCTCCCCACTTGGTGGCCATCTTTGCAACACCTCTGGGCAGCTATTTCAGTCATACAAGTCCTATCTGCTGGAATGGGGGAAGATATATCTCTAAAATCGCTAGTCTAGAGTCACAATAAAACAATATATTTCCAACCAGCTACTTTACAATTAATTCTGTTCCTTAAGCTCAAATTGCACTATAAAGGCAAGTTTTCCCAGATCATCTCAGATATATGCGCAAAAGACTCTGTACAGAGCCCCCACCCCAGAGAATGTTGCTATTTAGCGATTGATGATTGGCTGTGTCTGCTAGTAGGCGGGGCTTCCTTCACTAGAGCGAACATATTGAGCGTTGCTGTTTCCCCCATTTATTTACATTTATGCATTTGGCAGACTTAAAGTACATTCAAGTTATGCATTTTTTTCATGGGTTATACATGGGTTCGATTCCCAGGGAGCACAACCCATGGCCCTTTTGCGCTCCTAATGCAACCAACTGAGCTACAGGAGCTACCATTCATAGTAATAGAGTTGTGGCATTTTGTTAATTATATCATCTTTGGCTAGACTTTGGCATAAATGCATTTGCACGCAACAATTTGAAATATCTTCTGACACTGTTTCGTTGTGTAGCCCAGCGTTTATGGACGAATATGAGAAGATCGAGGAGGACTTGGAGAGGCAATACCAGACATATGTAGAGAAATTCCGCAACCTCAGCTTCCTGAAGCAACAGCTGGATGACCATCACAAAGCTGAGCAGGAACGCTTTGAGGTACAATCATGCAGCCCTGTTTAAAGAACAGATGCTTCAAAACTGAACCACTCAGATGAGTCCAAAACTCAGCCATCACATGTTGGTCAATTAAAGCCATAATTGAATTTAAGTAAAATTAATTCAAAAGTAACATGAAGGTTCAAAACCGGCTATATTTGTGTATTTAGCTTGAATGTTGCAAAGGGTTTAAATTGAATATAACAGAGTTATGGGATAATTTGTTTGTCAGGAAGCAGAAATTACAATGAGAATAAGACAAAGCAAATTAAAAGAGGAAGAGATGAGGCTCATGAGGAGTGGAGGTAAGTCACACATGTTTGCTCAGACCTGAACAAGGACATACTGTAGAGTTCTATTGATTTAATATAAAGACAATTATATAACTCTACCTCTGAAAGCTAACTTGTTGCATTTTTGTTATAAAAACACTATTGACTTTAAATATGAAAAATTTTTACCTTTTGGCAGACTCTGGGAAATTTTGTAGTGTAGCTAAATAAATGTATACACTTGAACATTTGATCTGGGAAAGTCTTTAATGTTCTGTTTTTCTATAGCAAGAGAAGAAGACTCAGATGTGGACATCCCAGAAGATAAAGGATCTGACAGTGATATAGAAGACGGACAGCTGTTTAGACCAAGCCTCTTAAGCCATGCCCATTTATCAGGTGAGACAGAAGCTGAAAATATAATAAAGACCTACCAGCGTTCACATTTCTGAAGAGGTTTGTTAAATATCACCAAAAGAGAACGTAGCCACACATTCATATAACACATACGGGTGTACCTGACTATTTGTGCAGGTCGAGGTGGTGCTCGATTCATTGGCAGCATGAGAGGAGAGAGTGAGGTGAGTACGTACACACATGCACATGCACATGCACGCACACAGTACTGCAGTAAGATAGATATGTCAGTTTTCTGTCAGAACTTCTCTATCTCTACAATCTTGTTGGTTTTCTCTTTCACTGTAACCGCTTTCAAGCTCATTTCAGTCCTCCATTTTTCATTTCTCTCTTCTTCTGCACTCGTTCTTCACACATCTGTCTCTCCGGCAGCAGCTGGAAGCAAAAGGGAGGAAAAGTGGTGTGTGTGTGTATATGTGAGTGTGGAGACATGTGTGTTTGTATAATTAGGGGTAGAGCCTCAGTTCCCCTCTCCTGACCTTTGTGTGTGTATTCTGTTATATAATTCACAATTTGCTTTGGTTTGCAGTCAGGGGACAGTGAGATTGATGTGGATGATGATGAAGATAGCGAGGAAGATGAAGAAAACGAGTATCTCGATGAAGATAATGACAGTCTAGAGGGCTCATCTGCCAAACCTGGACGATCAAACCGATCACTGCACCCTCAGATCCTCGAGGAAAGCGATAATGACTTTTAAAACACACAAACACAGCTGCCTGACACACACATTGAATGATTATTTAATGGCTTGCTTGTGTTTAAATGCTCCGGCCTGTTTAATTGCCTTTAATATTCTTAGTTATTTGGAAACATTTAACTGGACATCCAATAGAAACGTTGTATTTGTGTTTTATTAACGCAATGTCTGTCAAGTAAGTGAACTTTTATTACATATCTATTAATAAATATTTACATTAATGGGTAAATACCATAAATTATCAAAAGAGCATGTCTGGGTGATATTTTATCCCAGAATTAAAAAGAAACTTTTTGAAATATTATTATTATGGAGTATTACATTTTTTGCACTGGGACATTGCATTATATATTTTCATGACAATTACATCTTCACTCCAAAATGATCACTATTGTAATGTGAAGGAATATCATTTTCATTAACGTAATGTAAACATTATATTACATTTAAATTGTAAAGTACCGCAATTATATTTGCAAATATTTTTTAAACATTTCCAAACACACATGCTAAATGTCCACCACACAGTCTGGTGCTCCAGCTTTGATAGCATCTGAGACAACCTTTGCCCCCGACTCCCCAATGCCGTTACCCTGAAGACTGAAACACAAACAGAACATGTTAACACACACATCACCGATAAATGTCACGCTCCACAGTAACACCCACATTGACCCTGCAGTTCAAAACCAAAATGAGACGTTCACAAAATTTAATCTTTAGAATCACACAGTGTGGCAAAGTGTAAAATATTCACCACATTTGCCAGGCAAACTTGTGACACATTGTGGTTGAATCTGTTTCACACACACACAGATAGCGGTTCACACACAGACACACACTGACTTGATGTAGGTGAGCTGATGGTTTCCTCTAAGGGCTGTTGCAATGAATATGGCTCCATCCATCCCTAGAGAATTCTCCTGTAGACTACAAACACACTCTGGTAAGACTTCACGCTTTCAAATGTTCAAGGATCTGAGAGACGTGACTTCTGTAGACATACTTTAAACTTCTCAAACTCCTGTTGTTCTTCAGAGTGCTGGAAAATGCTTTCGCTCCTTCCATCCCAATGGAGTTGCTACGTAGACTAATGCAAAGATGATAACAGATATAGAGTTCAGCATTTGTTTCTTAGTCTTGAACTTCGTTTCATATCTGAATGCAAAAGTTTGGGTTCCCCCATCTAAACAGTTTTGCTGTTATTGAAGTTATTTTTTGAAGATTTATATAAAATCTAGAAGTTGATCTAGAGTTTCAAAGTCCAAATGTTACTGAAACAGGATTTAATTGTATATAATAAGACTTACTCGAGTGTGTGTAGCGTTTCATTAACCATCAGAGCATCGGCCAGCGCCACAGCCCCTGCCTTACCTGCTGATACACCCTGAAGACTACACACACAAACGCACACACAATGTCAGACACATCCAGCTCTGGCAAATGGAGCTCAGATCTGAAATCCTGAAGAAAACTCAAATCAGACTCACCACAGCACATTGAGAGAGGAGTTCTTCTTCAGAGCAGTAGCCAGGGAAATCACACCATTATCACCCAGAGCGTTCTCCTGCAGACTATCCACACACAGACACGCAAAGAGAAATGAGTCTGAATGAACGAGGATCAAACAGATTCCCAGAATCATTTAAAGCGTTAATAAATGAGGGTGAAGACAATCTTACTCCAGCAGCTGAATGCAGCTGTTGCTCTCGAGAGAGTCTGCCAGGGCTTTAGCTGCTCCAGTTTTAATGAAGTTCCACTGGAGACTGAGACACACACACACATCTTCAGTCAACATGTGACATACTTTAAACATGAGATGAAACAAACCATGAGTACCTCTTTTACACCTGAGAAGGTACATAATCTTTAAAAACTGCTAAGTCAGTGTGATAGAAAGCATGACATCACACCCTGACTCTCATAGCCACGAAGTTCATCTTTCAGTTTTATTATTAGTCTGTCTCTGTTGGCTTTGTGCTGGGTTTATTTGAAGTATGGTTATTCACACCCAGATAAAATTTTAAGTACGTAGGAAGGAGAAGAAAATTAAAAATTGAAAACAGACAAGACACACAGGTGAATAAACGTGTTTTAACTCACTGTAAGGATGTTATCGCTCTGTTCTGCTTCATAGCTTCAGCGATTGCCTTCACACCCTCATCATGAAGAAGATTAGCAGTCAGACTTACACAAACACACACACAAACACAGATAAAGAACTGTCCCATGATTTGTCACACCGTTCAGGTCAAAGAAAAGTGTTGCATTGTGAGGGTAACGTGCTCAATAGGTGACACACTCACACACATGTAAATGGTTAAGTGTGCATGTTACTCACTCGAGTTCTCTGAGACAGGTGTTGACTTTTAAGGCTTTTGCAATATCTTTGGCACCAGCGACTCCGATGGAGTTCTCCCTCAGACTGCCACACAACAACATTTCAGTGCATGTGCAATATGTGTTATTAAACACAGACATTACTGTACACACACACACATGGACATACTTCAGACTACTGAGACCTCGGTTTGACTGAAGCGCCTGTGAGAGAGCTCTGATGCCTCGATCACTTACAGAGCTGCTCTGGAGACTGAAACGCACAGAAAAAACAGATAAAAACAGTGCAAACGTTACAATTCTGACATCACTGACTCTCCCTCATGTTGTTTCACCAATGATGATTATTAAACGCTTATTAAAGCGACAATCCTTACAGTTTGGGCTTAAAATCAACATAAATCAGTTATTGAGCAAGTACATGATGGATCAATGTTCAACACAATCTCTTTACATTTCCAGCGGTATGTTTATAATAATGCAAGTTTATAATAATGATTTATCATTTGTGCTGTTGGGTCTGATTACCTGGTCAGTTCATTTCAACATACGTAAAGTAACCTGGAATTTTATGTTTCAAGCAGAGATAGCGGTAGAGAGGAGAAAGTTACAGCTTGCAGCTTTAACTCAATAGGATTATGGTAAATAAAGGCTATATTTCATTCTCCTAATTAAGCTTTCGTTGACTAGCTTGACAAGAACATCATAAACTTGTTGTTGCACAGAAGTAGGAGAACATAACTGAAGTTCGGAGCATCATTAAGGTTCACAGT
The DNA here is from genome assembly GCA_036877525.1 of Chromobotia macracanthus. NCBI lineage: Eukaryota > Metazoa > Chordata > Actinopteri > Cypriniformes > Botiidae > Chromobotia > Chromobotia macracanthus. The sequence goes on along the minus strand of JAZGTH010000085.1, from coordinate 4,347,333 downwards.
ATATTGGTTGAAATGAAGGTTTTACCTCAACGTGTGGAGAACATGATTATTCTTAAGAGCTTGAGCCAGGACCACCGTTCCAGAGTCACCCAACTGATTACTAGATACACTGTCAAACACACACACACACACACACACACAAAGACACAGACACACACACACACACACACACACACACACACACACACACAGACACACACACACACACACACACACACACACACACACACAGACACACACACACACACACACACACACACACACACACACACACACACACACACACACACACACACACACACACACACACACACACACACACAGACACACACACACACACAAAATTGACAGGAAATAGTCTGCTTTAAAACTATACAAAGAGAAATGATTTTCTGTTTTCTGTTTTTCTTTCAGTCACTATAAGCATACAAACAACTCTCTCTCTCTCTCTCTCTCTCTCTCAAATCTCTCTCTCTCTCTCTCTCTCTCTCTCTCTCTCTCTCTCTCACAAACACTCTCTCTCTCTCTCTCTCTCTCTCTCTCTCACAAACACTCTCTCTCTCTCTCTCTCTCTCTCTCTCTCACAAACACACACTCTCTCTCTCACAAACACACTCTCTCTCTCTCTCTCTCTCTCTCTCTCTGTCTCTGTCTCTGTCTCTGTCTCTCTCTCTCTCTCTCTCTCTCTCTCTCTCTCTCTCTCACAAACACACTCTCTCTCTCTCTTTCTCTCTCACATACACACACACAGTCTCTCTCTCTCTCTTTTTCTCTCACAAACACACACACTCTCTCTCTCTCTCTCTCTCACATATACACACACAGTCTCTCTCTCTCTTTCTCTCTCACAAACACGCACACTCCTCTCACTTCAGATCCTGCAGAGTCTGATTCTTTGCGAGCGCCTCTGCAATTCTTTTCACTCCATCCGGACCAATACTGTTCTTCTGAACACTGCAATGCATGAAGATTTGTGTTTAGGTCGACATCTGTGTTTGTGGCACAATTAACACACACACACATACACACACAGACTCACTTGAGCGTGGTGAGTTTTCGGTTTGTTTGAAGAACGTCTGCCAGAGCACGCGCACCTTCATCCTCTATGTGGTTACTTTGCAGACTACACACAAATGCACGCAAAGCCCATCAGACACACACACAACACAGACACAAACATACACACATGAACAGGCTAGTACAGCCAAATGAAACATAATACAAATTCATTCTATATGAATTAAAATGTCTTTTAAAATACTTCTGTGTCCATGTTTATAGGAACTTACTTGACCAACACCAGAACCTGGTTAATTTTTAGAGCTTCACACAGCGTCTTTGCTCCCTTAGCACCAATGTTATTGCCACGGAGACTGAAAGAAATGCAGCTAATTTAATTAATTTTTAAACAAACAAATAATCGAATATAAATATCCTTAATTTGGTTAATTTATATTACAAAGATCAATGATCTCAGGGAAGGTTCTATCATTGTTCAACACTTATGTAACTACTGTAACATCTGCAGGTACAAAAAGTGCTGGTGTTTAAATAAAAATGACTGACTCCAGAACAGTGAGTGTTCGGTTGACTAGCAGAGCTCGACTGAGTGGTTTGATCCCTTTACTGCTGACTGCATTATCAGCCAGACTGAAAAAAAGAGAAAGAGGGTGTAAAACATGGTCTGTGAGGGTTAGGATACAGAAAATATAATTAATTCAATATAAAAACAATACACAGTAAGTCAATGGAACATCCCCACCATGATATGCAGTTAAATGTGTGTCGATGTTACTTTAGTTTACTAAAAGAAATACTAATAAAACATTACTGTTAACTGAAATCACATAAACTACAGGCATAAATATCATCTGCAAAACTTAACCTTAACAATTAGGAATGTTGTCTTAACAAAAAGCTGAGGCACTAAAACTGTTAACGGAAAATAAATGAAAACTAAACTAAAACTGAAATACAAATGAACTGATTGAGCTGAAATTGAACTGTTATAAAAATAAACAAATGATAAAATTACAAAAGCACGTGACAAAATTACTAAAACATTGAACTAAAGTTAACATCAAAACTGCAAATATAAAAATGAAATATGATTTCAAATATGAATAAAACTTCACTAAAACTAAAAATGAAACTATAGCATTTATAACTGGTGTGTGTGTTTGTGTGTGTGTGTGTTTGTGTGTGTGTGTGTGTGTGTGTGTGTGTGTGTGTGTGTTTGTGTGTGTGTGTTTGTGTGTGTGTGTGTGTGTGTGTGTGTGTGTGTGTGTGTGTGTGTTGTGTGTGTGTGTGTTTGTGTGTGTGTGTGTGTGTGTGTGTGTGTGTGTTGTGTGTGTGTTGTGTGTGTGTGTGTGTGTGTGTGTGTGTGTGTGTGTGTGTGTGTGTGTGTGTGTGTGTGTGTGTGTGTGTGTGTGTGTGTGTGTGTGTGTGTGTGTGTGTACCTGAGGCTCTGAATATGACACTCTTTGGCACTCAAAAGACTTCCCAACAACTCCATTGCATCTTCTTTCAATACGTTGTTTTCCATTCTATAATGCGCACAGTTGACCACAGTTAAAAGGCAATATTCTGCTTTTGTTCTGTGATAATGTGATAATTCATTATTTTGTGTTAAGTATTCAATTTTTATTTTTTGGTGATTTGTAATACTTTCTGTGTTAAAACACGTTCTCCTATACCAGTTTAATATAGAGAGAAAACTACAGGTAAGTCATTTTTAGGCTAACGTCCCCAAAAAGTATAAATATTGTTATTCTGTAGGGTTGTCAAAACCCTATTCATTTTTGGAGAAATCCAACATTAGCATAATGTCGTGAGTCTGTTTGTCATTGTTATTTAAATTTCATGTGGTATAGTATTTGCACACTTTATCTTTAAAGCGTGTATTAAAGCGTGTATATAAAACGTGGATGTTTTACCTCAGCTTACTGCAGTACAAAAGCTGTGGGAGAAGCCTTTTCAGAGAGGAGGAGTCTAAACAGTTACACAGTTGCGTCTCCTCAGAACATGCTTCTGAAACCTGCAACAAGTAGGCGAGAACAGCACAAACTCCACCCTTCAGCTTCCCTCGCAGGCTGCAGCTAACAAGATCCTCCTCCACAGACCTCAGCCACTCCCCCTGCTGCAACTCTGCCAGACATGTTACCATGGCGACACTGCGCATACTGACGGCTTCGCCTCCTGATGCTGTCACAGCATTCTGAAGCAATGTTGTTGCAGTTGTGCGTTGGGTCACCTGCTCCTCACGGCTGGTGCCCAGGGCGCTACCCAGCAATGCGCTTGTCGCCTGAGACAACAGTCCTGACAGAAAACGCATAAACATGTCAAGGTAGCCTTGGGCTGCGGCGTCTGATTGGTTGGTTTTCTGCAGCGCGGCACGGAAGTGGCTGTGAAACCCTATACGAGGCCAGGAAACGCTGCTCTCTGAGAACAAATCGAACATTCCTCGTCTCGATGACACGTAATAAAACAAAGCTCCCAGGAATTCCTGCACAGACGTGTGTGTGAACTGCCAAGCCACACTGTCTGAGGACCAGTTGTGTTTATGCTGAAGAATTCTAAAGCCGAGAGTCCCACTCTGAGGTTGAGCATCAACACCGTACGTTCGCAATTCAGTGTCGCTGAACGTGTGGCGTCGACGTAACAGACTATAAAATGCCAAACGACCCAGAGTGCTCAGTGGCTTCCTAATGCCTCCACTGGCTGCATCTGAATCAGAGAGATGTGGCCAACAGTAATGGGCATAGACTTCTGTTAGGGTTCGAGGAAGGGACGTTGTGTCAGACTCAGAAACTCTCAGAAGGCGAGACAGCGTTGTGATGATGATGTGGCAGACAGCGGGCACAGAACACAAAATGAGCAAAGGTTTCTGGGAATTCAGGTAAGTCCACACCTGAGAGGAGATATCCTCAGGTAGATGCGTGTGAGAATCGCTTTGACTCTGTGTTCTTGAAGATGAGTTATCTGGCGCCAAAAAGTATGCATCTGATGTGTTTATGTTATAGTGATCAATGTAATCCTTTATTTGTGTTTGTGATAGAGGTGGGACCTCCGTCACACGATCGACCAATCCCGCTGGCACTCTCGCCCCAACACCAGGTCTGGACAACAACCAAAGTGCTGCCCCTGGCAACAGGTTGCCCCGAACAATATTCGTGATAAGGTCCGACACAGGAACTTCCCGCCGAGGGTCGCTAGTGGGTGGAGCATCTGCAAAATCAAGGGGTTGACGAAACTCTTCCAATCCGTCAAAAATGAGCAACACTTTGCAGGCTTCGTTATAAATAATAACATCCACATTCTCGTATGGAACAAACAATCGCAGCAGCCGTTCCACGGATAAACGTTCGAAACCGCTTAACTCCCAGCATGCAATAGGGATGGCAAGACTGAGGTCTGGATAGATTTTTCTGCCACTCCAGAGGTGGATAAAACGACGGACCAATCGGCTCTTCCCACTACCGGCCACACCCACTGTCAATGTCACGCGTGGGGCGGTGCTAACCCTTGTCAAAGGTGCGATCAACTTGTCCAATCCCAATGCTCGACCGTGAAGAGGCCCCGCCCCTCTGTTGACAGACACCTGTACTAGGTCATGTTCTCGCTGCTGTAGGTCAGACACGGACTCTGTGAGCAGGAGAGCTGAATTGTGTAAGTTTTCAAAAGTTTGGAAGAAGGAATCGTCACTTTCCTCTCTCAGGCGCTGAGAAAGAGCGTCTTTGTGCTGTCGAACCACAGAGTCTATAGAGAGGAAGAGAGAGTGATTTAATTAGACATCCAGAAATGACAAATATAATCATTTTTATAAATAGACAAACACACACATGCAAGTCAAGGTGTGTTCACACTCAAAGAGAATGAATTGCTGAAGATCTCTCTTTGTTTTTGGCTTCTGGTAGCTGCTTCTACTTAACTACTGCATCCAAAAGTATTTACATTTAGATTCAATTCCTGAATTTACATTAACTGAGCATTTTATGGTCCTGGGCCTTCCACAGAAGATATATACATTACATATGCATTTACATAAATAAAGATAGACCACTTTACTGAGTAATTTCTGTCAAGATGTGAAGATACTTTCAACCACCATAACAAAAAATGTTTCTGGAAAAAAAAATACCTGCCCTGCCTTTAATTGTAGTTTTAGAATGAGTGAAATTCTGTTTCAAATTCAGAAAAAACCTTCACTAGAATGAATGAACTGTGAGATTTTATGACACACTGTGCCGAACATTTTGTGGTACATTTGTTTTGACACTAAATTACTTAAAATGTATTTTAAATAAGTTACAAAAAATCTGTTCTACATTTTAGGAAATAATTGCAGGGAAATGAACATCCCCTTTATCAATACAGACAGTATGATTGTGAATATCTTTTTACACATACTCACCATGTACATTTATCAGGTTATATTCAGTCGGGTGTGAACGCTGAAGATATGCCTGGAGCGCGGCACCTTGTGGATCAGTGACGGACAGAACCTCAACCAATAAATGTACTTTATCCTTCAGCGACACCATTTCCTGGATGAGCCCCGCCTCCTCAGCACTGAGCTTGTCTGATTTTTTCATGTAATGGACCACATTTGGCAAGACGGAGGCAGACAGGAACCGATGCAGCAACATCTTGTGTCTTTGTAACCAACCAGGATCTGGTGACAAAACAGTTTGTAGGTATACGTTTGAAAATATACAAATGCATTAAATAATGGTCCAACACATTCAGCTTAGAAAAGCTTTCGTTAGGGTCCACAAATGCAAAGTTTCATGTTTATTAAATTTTGTAAAATGAAGCAAATGTGACGAGTGTTTGCATATCTGCACCTTCCATCCTTTTGCCTGGCTCTTGTTTTGCACTGGACTTTAGATCCAGGTAGCAGTATTCCTGCCAGGGAATATGGGAATGCCTCTCCATCCCACAGGGTGTCCAGGTGTATCTTGGATATTAGACCATCAATGCCATCCTTCAGTTTTTGGATCCATTCTTCTGTAAGGCTGGAAGACATCACAAAAAAAACATGATGTGATGCGCAAATGAGCGTTTGATAAGTTGTGATGCTTTGTAAGTTAAGCACTGTTATTACTGCTCATCAGCTGCATAGCAACCACACTCCCAGGAAAGCACCATTCACAATAAGTTAACTCTATATATTAGATTTATTTATGAAATTTGAAATTGCATAGACAGGGTTTCCAATACACATGTGTTCAGATATACATTATGCATCACTTTTTGCATTAAATGTCCAGTGTTTTTACCTAAAATGTGCACTGAAAGCTACCTTGTAATGGGGACTCCTGTGGTGATGACACATAGGTCCCTGTGCACTTTGTGTGCACTTGGTTTTGTCTGTTATAGGTTTAGACATGATCCAATGCACATCAGTTCAGTGGAAACAGATCAGAACTGTCATACGTGAGATGCCGCTCAACCTCATAACCCACATACACCAACAAACATGGAGTTTCCATGGTTACAACACGACAGCTGCCCCAAACACACTTACATAAATTTGCACAGGATGAGTTTAATGGTGATGGTGAAGTTTACAGAAATAAACAAGAAAGTAACCAGAAAAGGCGCCACAGTGCTACCATGGTTATTTGGACAATTACAATGACAGTACCATGGAATTTTTAAAGCTTCAATCCGTATTTTTGCCTCTCTATCGACATCTCTGTTTGAAACATAAAATTGCAGGGTGCTTTCAGATTTATTTTCTTAATCTAGATGATAAGTTTAAATTCTAAACAACTGTTGTAAGAACAGCTTGGATTTGTTTTATAAATCATTATTATAAACTTTAATAAAATGTTGAATCGGGGTAAGGAGATTGTGTTGAACACTGATCTGGCATGGACTTGTTTAATAACTGATTTTTACGCATTTTTAAACCAAAGTTACGGATTGCAGCTTACTGTAAAAATGTAAAAAAAAAAAAAACCGTATAAATAGGCTACCATGTTACATGAATTTTAGTACCATGGTATATATCAAGGTACAATAGAATCACCATGAATCTCAAAAAAATCTCGTACATTTTTGTAAAGGATGTGAAATTTAAATAAAAAATGTCTCAAAACAAAATTTGGGGTAGTAAGGCAGAAACTTCCACCTTCAGCTCCTCCTTGAAGAAATGTAATGGCTTCCACGATAGACAGCAGCAAAAGAAACCGAATCAGCAGACATTCTGCTAATGCTTGCAAACATCACCGCATCTGCTGTAGCTTCTGAGGTTAAAGACCAAAGAACTCAAAAGCACTTCGGAAAAACTGATTTTAGGCCAAAGAGACACACCAAACTAGAAAATATGAAGAGATAGTCCTGAAGCACACATACAGGATCTGCTCAGAAATATCCCCCACAAAATGTGTTGTAAGGAACATCTGGGAACGTAACACAGGGTATAAATGAACAACACTCCTGCTGAGTGAATAGGCCCTACTGAGCTACACCTTGATTTGAAGACAAAACAATTCACCAACGCTGAAGGCAGAAGAATAAGAGTCAAAAAGTAAATTAAAGAGACTATACAGAGATTCTCTGGAGCTTAATATAAAGTTTAAGTAGTACCCCCCTTCCCCATATCAATAACATATCTGTCATTATATTATATATGATGATCAAATCATATATAATATATAATCTAATATACGTTGTGTACTGAACAATTAAATTTGCAATAATACCACGTATTCTGTTTTCTTCATATACCTTATTTATTTGTATGTTTTATTGATTTTTATAACCTGTTCCACTCTTTTTATACAACATCTGCTTATATTTCTCCAGTTTTTGCTCGGAGACTGTTTCTGTATCTTCTACATCGGTTTGTATTCCAATATCACGCTGATGTACTCATATTCAATGATGTACAGAAATCCTCTTAGATTAATTCATCTAGATTTACTTCTGTATTTCCACTGATAAGATCATGACAGTATAGTTATATATACAAATGATTTGCCATTTGAGTAGTTCAAGTCTGTAACTGGGGTTTTCTATTTATGAAGTGTCAACAAACCCAGAAACACACTCAAAATAAAACAAAGATGCAGTTCCCCAACCTCTACAAGACAGGAAATGTTAAGAAGCATTTAACAGCCCATTGCATAAAATGCAATTCCCATTATTATAATTAAGACAGCTGATGAGGAGTGCACTAACACAAATGTTAGATTACTCACTGTTGATCTCCTCTCCTTCAGAAGAAAGATAAATCACACAGGCGTGCTGGAATCTACAGGAACTTACACCGTTATTGAAAAGCTACAATTCATCTTTACCCTACTTCTCACTGCTGAGGTACTTTATTCTTTCTCTGTCTGACTGTCTTTCTGTCGCTGTCTGTCTTCCCTCTCTTTCTTGTCTTCCTGTTACACCTCCATCACTTCCTGTGCTGCTGGGCCAGATGCACATTTAAAAATCTAGCATCATCTCCGGCATGCTGTCACTGTGTGCACAAAACCACATGCGCGCACACACAAATGTCCATGATTGTTTTGCATAAAGAAATGGACTGTGCATGTTACGTGCAGACATATGTAGAGATGCATGAAATAAATAGAAATAATCAAATGTGTACAAGCAATAAATGTAAAAACAACAAGGACACTTTAAGTACCACTGCTTGTGGCTTAAGATGATGTCTGATAGAAACAGGACAGGAAGCATGAACGAAAGAACAGGAACAAATAAAGTGAAAGAGAGATGGAGAGAAAGTGTGCAGCTAAAAATATTGAATGTGGTTTGAAAGTTGGTTGTCTTGAAGAAAGGGTAGACAATATTTTCAAGAAACATTTTTGTTATGCTGGTTAAAAGTCTTTTCATATCCTGATAGCAATCACTAAGTTAAAGTGGTCTAAATATATTAATGAATCTTCTGTGGAAGCCGCAGGACCATAAAACGTTCGCCCAATCATTGTATTTGGTCAGAATGCAATGATAGGATGTCCTACTTGCCTGGAATACTACTTACTGAATACATGCTTTAAGTGTTGGAGGAGGCGTGGCTTTGGAGATCGTTCTGAATGGAGGATGGAAAAATAAGACCTCCTTGTTGATGCACAGTCAATATTAATCAAAATTCTTTATTTTCAATGTATTTTACAAAATTGCATCCGCCAAATGTGCATAAAACTGATCATCAATAGCCAACGAAAAACAACTTTTAAAAATCCTACAAGATAAAAACCTAAACAAAATGATGGGCCATATGCGAGATAAAAGCGGTATATCAACACGACAGCCTGTCACCTTTACCTTTTACTTCCTGTGAATTTTTTGTGAGTCTAGACCTCAAAAAAGTTTCTCACACTGCAGACTGAACTGTGGCTAACCTTAAAAATTAGTCACAAAGATTTGCGGTCCATGGTTGAAACGATCTAATATCTCACAAACGCAGAAGCTATTAATGTAAAGAAACAATCTTGTACTGAAAACTGTACTGGACTAACATGCTCTTCCCCTGAATAAACATTGTATCTGATGCCCCTGAGAACAATTTTCAACCCCTTGTAGATGCATGAAAGTAATTCTGTAAAAACATAAAAACATCACTTTACTGTGTAAGACTGAATGAAAGCCCACAAGCTCAAGAAGACTCACAATTCACTGTCAGTTTTGTGGTATTGATGATATCACTATGCATAAATCTCGAAAAACCCCACTATTTTAAAAATTGTTTTATTTCTAATGGCTTAGAAATGGCTTGTTTATTTCTAAACTCAATAATTTGTGAAGGTTTAACCTTGAAAAACATGTTTTGGTTTTTAAAAATTCAGAAGATTAAAAAGACAACAGCTTTTGGCAGAATTGGAGAAATGGAGTAAATAAGACAACAAGCTAACGTTTACTGCAGTCTACTCAACATTAGCTAGCATCATACATTTGTACCGAGGCTGTTTGAGAACGTACCCCAAAAAAAAGTTTCTTTTTCCCCCAAAAAATACATGTGAACCCAACTGAATGTCAAATCTCTCAATTTACACCTGTAACATTTTCCCTAAACACCTTAAAACAATTCTGAGAATGTCAAAATAGCATAACCAAAAAAATATGATGTGAACTTTTGGTATTTCTGTTAGCCTGCATTCAAACACCTTCTTTATAAAAACACACACAAACATTCATTTACACATGAACACACACGCACTTGTGCACGCACACATGCACGCGTGCATGCAAATAAACTAAAGCTCTAGTGGCATCTCAGACTGTTCATTCAGCTGCATGGAGAGATAATCAGCAGGCCGCCTGTCAAAACACAAATCAGACACAAACAGGTGAAAACTGCTGGACTGACACATATTTTAAGCCAATTCAGGGGCTAAAACAACACGATATATACTTGACACTATACATGATAAATGAAAATGTTTCTAATCCTGCTGCTCAAAGACACAAAGAGGCTCGTGTGTTCAGTTTTTTAAGGAGCAGTTCGCCCTAAAATAAAAATCTGAAATCCCTTTTTGGAGCTTGAAAATGTATTTTTCTTAGTACCACAGAAGAAATCATTTTAGAAATTTGAAACATGAAGGTAAACACACATACATTTACTATCCTATTTAAATAAGACATTCCATAGACTTTAATTGTTTTTATAACCAGCTAGTTATAAACAATATAACTTAACGCTAACAGAAAACTTTCTGCTATTTTAGATTTTCAAAATACATCATTCTGTATGATTTAGAAGCTTGATTGAGAAAATTGAGAAAATTGTTGGTATTACTATACCTGTAGAGACATTTGGTCCCCATTACGTAGTGAATACCAGTACACACACATAAGTGACTCACCTTTTTTTGTACAGGTAGACAAACAGGGCTGCACCCAATCCGAACAGCAGAAGTGCAGTCAGTACAAGCCCAACCTGCAGCCCCACGGACGAACCGGCTGCAGGTACAAACAGACACAAGCTTATTTTGACCAATACAAGCCTGAACTTCAACAGAAGTTGAATCTAACACTCATGTGACATTAACAGGTTTGTGTGGGGTCTGTACCTCCATGAAGCGGCTGCTGTCGGGCAGCTGAACAGGACAGATTGCTGTTGTTCAGTGTTTTAGTGATCAGATCCCTCTGCTGGTCAGACACAGCAAGAACAGGCCCGTGTGCATAAACAAGGCCTGACTCGCAGGACACATTTACACCTGAAAAGCACCACAGAAGAAGCACATCAGCGTGGGAAATAGAGGGAAATACAGCAGGAAACAACAAGGATCTGGGAACATCAGCAAACGTTCCGCTAATGTTTTTTAGAAAGCGTCTGAATTTTTTCATTCATTTTGAACAGAATCTAATAACTTGTTACTTGAGGGTAGGGTAGGCAATTGTACGAGGGATAGCAACAGCAAGCTAGCTTTAACAACACAAGATCCTGCCCTCCGTTCAGAGCGCTCTCCAAAGCCACGCCTCCTTCAATAGTGCACAGTATGATTGACAGACTGATTCTGTATGCTGCTTGTGCTCCCTGGGAATCGAACCCACAACCTTTGCACTGCTAACACATAGCTCTATCAACTGAGCTATACAAACACCTAACCCTAACTTTCAACCACCTATCCTGCTTTTAAGCGTCTCAACACTTACAGTCATGGCCAAAAATATTGGCATCCTTGCAATTCTGTCTGAAAATGCAACACTACTTTGCAGTTGCAAATGTTTTGGTACTCACACGTTTCTTTTTTTTGTTTGCATTGGAACAACAAAAAAAAAAAACAGAGAAGAGAAGTCTGATACAATTCCACACAGAACCCAAAAAATTCACTGGACAAAATTATTGGCACCCTTAACTTAATATATGGTTGCACCCCCTTTGGAAAAAATAACTGAAATCAATCGCTTCCTGTAACCATGAATGAGTTTCTTACAAAAGAGGTTTTTGCAAACTGCTCCAGGTCATTCAGATTTGAAGGATGTTCTGTGGGATTCAGATCTGGACTCGTGGCTGGCTGTTTCAGAACTTTCCAGCACTTTGTTTGTAACCATTTCTGAGTGCTTTTTGAAGTGTGTTTCAGGTCATTGTCCTGCTGGAAGACCCATGACCTCTGGTGGAGACGCAGCTTTCTGACACTGGCCACTACTTGCGCCCCAAAATTCTTTGGTAATCATCAGATTTCATGATACCGTTCACACAGTCAAGGCATCCAGTGCCAGAAGCAGCAAAGCAAACCCAAAACATCTTTGAACCTCCACCATGTTTGACTGTAGGGACTGTGTCCTTTTTTTTTTGAACTTAAAAAGTGCCATGATGTCCTTACCAGAAAGCTTATCTGATTCCAAAAAAAATTTCTCCCAGAAGGATAGGTTGGAACCTTCTGATGATATTGCACACAGTGGACACAGGAACATTAAGATCTCTGGAGATGGACCAGTAACCTTGTGATTGTCCATGTTTTTCCACATTTGTTTCTCTCAAATCCACAGACAACTCTTTACACTTTTTTTTCTTTCCATGCTCAGTATGACACACAACACAAAGGTTGAGTCAACTTTTCTCCATTTTAACTGGTTGCAAGTGTGATTACTATATGGCCCACACTTGTTACTTGCCACAGGTGTGTCTAAATACAAATTACAGGAGCATCACATGCTTGAAAAGCAATTATTTCTTACAAATTTGACAAGTTGCCAATAATTTTGTCCAGTCCATTTTTGAGACTTTTCTTCTCTGTCTTTTGTGTTGTTCCAGCACAAACAAAAAGAATAGGCACGCAAGTACCAAAACATTTGCAATTGGAACAATTTTCTGAGAGACGTGTTGCATTTTCTGACAGAATTGCAAGTGCCATGACTGTATCCGTGGTGTGTATGTTTGTGTTACCTTTCAGATGTAATCCTGAGATTCCACAGTCACATAATTGTTCTAATAAAACAGCAAACTCCTCATTGACACAACCTTAAAGAGACAAAGACAGAAGCAAAACCTTTTATGAACACACTGAGACACATCAGTACACAACCCAATACACAACCCAAAACTAACTACTAATTAACTAACTAACCCAAACACAACTAAATTATACTTTTTGTTCAAGACAAGTAATCCTGACTAACGTTATAATTGGACTTCATGAATAAACGTTGCAGGGCATGGCCTCTTTGAATTTTCGGAGTGACTGTACCTCTTCCCATCATTTCTTTAAGTGTGTGTCGGCACATGTTTGTGCATGCATCATGAGTCACTGTTACAAAACAATCCTTCATGCCAAATTACTGAATGGTTAAAACGGAACAGAAAAACAGAGATATCAACAGCCCAACCATTACTAAAACCACGATAAGAGAAAGTTTACACTAAATACTTTTCAGAAGTTGATGTACAGCAGTGTCACATGCTAAACTTCATCTAATGCCGTTTTAAACAGCATTTTGATTATTATACTGTTAATATTGAGACTACACCAAAAAATGTGATCAGTATGTGTGCTTCCCTGGGTTTGAGCCCATACCCTTTGCACTGCTAATGCAATGCTCTACCAATTGAGCTACAGGGAGGTTTCTGTATCTCAGCTGGTAAAGCTTTAAAACATTAATTTGTCATAAACTGCAGAAAAGTGGTTAGAAATGTATTTTTATATTTGTGGCTGGCGTTTTCAGGTTTACGAGGATTTCAACATACTTCCTGGTTTTGGAAGTTCTGTCTGCAGGCACAGATCCACAGAGCTGGAGAAGGAAAGACTCGGGCAGCGGTTTTGTTGGCGTGGAGTCACCTGGGTATAAATCCAGAGATCTGCCCCATCTGACGAACAACGCGATACAGAATCTAAACTGCACACAAAAACACACAGGTGAAATCATGAAGGAATGCTTTACTTAAATTATCTATATCAAAGATTATAGAATTAACAACATGCCGCAGTTCTGTTACTAAGAACGGGGAAAGTGCAACGCTCAATATGGCCGCTCTAGCCAAGAAAGTCCCGCCTACTAGTAGAAAGAGGCGGGACTTCTACTGAAGTGGGACTGCTACTGAAAATGCGCAGTAGCAGAAGAGATCTGGAGAAACTTTTAATAGGGCAATTAGGACCTATTAAAAGAAAAAAAGAAACAGAGTGTATGGTACAGTTTATGTCAGGTTTAATATTTAGTTGGAAATATAGTGTTTTATTGTGACCTTAGCCAGCAATTTTAAAGCTGTCTTCCCCCATTCAAGTATATAGAACAAAGATAGCTGTCTACATACACGCAGTTCCCATACAGACCTGAAAGTTGGGTTTATGATTGTTGTGTTGTACTGGAGAATTTTACAAAACTTCAGATCATCACTAAACACTAGGCGGTCCAGATGGCGTGAATCACTACCACATACACCCGACCCCGACGGTTCGAAACACAACACCACAGTAGTCACATCAGTCACCAATGGCAACCTCTGATCTGCCCAGAGACCAAAAGAAGATAACATATGATTACTTAAATACAGACCCACTGTGAGCTCTGAATGCTTGTGTTAAACTGTGATTTCAGCCAAAATAACAATTAGACACATCCATCCAAACTCAGTGTATACCTATACACACACTGACCTGCTCCAGACACATTGCCCAATAGGTAGTGCCCATCAGTTCCTATGCTGCCAGTTAGTGGGATAGAAAATTCTTTAGCTCCTCCTCCATGAAACACCACAATGAGTCCATGCAGTGGAGTCAAAGGCGGACCAATCAGCTCCACAAAAATACTTTGCTGTGATTGGTTCACTCCAGACACCCTGCCCAGCTCACTGATGACAAGGGCCTCCAGGGGCGGGGCTATAGTGGGTGTGGGGGGGCAGTCATTCTTCTTCCGTGGTGTGGGAGAAGCAACCTGCAGATTCAGGACACGACGTCCATGTAAATATCAGAATACACATCAAGCATAGTTCTCCTAAAGAATCACAGATGGAAGGCGATCTCACCCTGTAAGCGTTGAGGCTGAGTCTGTCCATTCCACAGCGGGAGAGAGTCTCGTCCCCGGTAAGCGCACTAATGTCCTCCACCAGGGGGAGCTGTCCTGGTGTCAGAGCTTCTGTGAGCTCGGTGGTTTTTTTATCAGATCCACGTGTGTGGTAAACAACTGCATCCAGTAAACCTTTCTTTGGAATGCCCGAATCCTCTTTGGAGGGTGGAGACTCGCTACGATATATCGCTATGGCGTCGGGTCCGTTTTGAATAGTGTTTGCAGGGATAGTGATGTCTGCGCCGACCTTCGCACTGCCAATCTGCAAAAAACAGATTCAAAACGACAAATTTTACAACAGACAGAAAAAAATAAATGAAACAAACAAATAAAAAAAAAGTGTCTTTATCAGATGACAGAATTTATTTTATTTGGAACACAAAAACATTGCTTTATTGCATCTTGCCTAATTCAGATGTTCTCTTCCATGTACATGGAGTTTTTGTTCTAATCACAAGTGAGAAACATTTTGTCAATCGCTTGATTTTTAATTCCGTGATACAGTGTTATTTTAATATCCTGCTCCACATAACTGTACATTAAACCAGTGTTGTAGTTGAGTCAGCGAGTCCAGAGATGAGTCGAGTCCAGAGATGAGTCGAGTCCAGAGATGAGTCGAGTCCAGAGATGAGTCGAGAGATTGTTGTAGTACTCAAGTCCGGTCTTGGATTTGGATGAGCTGGACTCGACTACAACTCTGCATTAAACATCAAATATCTTCTGCTAATCATCTTCTAATGTCTAATATTCTAGACAACCTCAGTAAAACTAGAAACCATTTTTGTTTGTTGTCTCCTGTCACTTTTAAAATGTACATACAGTGCTAACTGCCCGATTTTATCACCATATGACCCACTCATGCCGCTACATTTGCATGTGTATAATCTTTCCGGCATTCCTGTTTTGATGCGTCAACATCAAAATGTTTCCTCTGCATTCACTCACCAGGAAGTATCCCTCTTTATCCGTGTAGTACTCATTGAGCTCCAGCTCGAAGTATACTTTTCCGGTCTGTCCATTGATCATCACCAGCCAGATGAAGTCCAGGTACATCAGGACACCAGATGGATGCCAGAGCTCGATGAACTCCTCGTCTTCGGCTCCGCCGGGGGAATCCGCGTTGATTTCACTGATCAGGAAATCCTGACTGCTGTGAAAGGAAGGCTGGAATCGTCCTGACACTGATGTGTACGAAGCTGAAATAACAACAGATGTAAAAAAAACATAACCAGACTGAATTCTTTGATACATTATTATTTGATGCAATAATACCATGTATTCTATGTATTTTATAACCTTTCTGAGTTTTTTCTGGTATCAATTCTTTGTTCCTTATTTTTCTATCTCAGCTATGAAATTTGTTTTCTGTAAAGCTGCTTTGCAAAAACAATGGGAAAAGTGCTATATAAATACATTTCAAATGACTTGAAGTTTCTGACTTGAATACTTGAATGCACTGTAGGTCACTCTGGATAAAAGAATCTGCTAAATGCATAAATGTAAATGTAGTTATGCTGTTTTTATAATCCAAATTGGCTGAACAACTACTGCAGATATAGCAAAGGTTTATCAGACTCAAAATATGTCTGTAAATGCAGCTCAGTTCTGCTACACTCCATGTAAAATTCAAGAATAGAGACGTACTGATGTTACTTGGGCAGGATTGAAACCAAGCACAGTCGTTTGGTTTTCCGGGGGTCTGGGGCCTCGTCACAAACAGACCTGGATCTCTCGTCCACTCTGCAACACCACAGCGACTTCTATACACCCCTGATGTGTAAAAACTGCTGGGCAAGCAAACACAACACACACACACACACACACACACACACACACACACACACACACACACAACACAACAAAGTGATTAAACAAACACACACTGCACAACAAAGCAATACGCAAATACACACTGATTACCTTTCTGTGACTATTAACGGTTTTCTCCCAGGTATGAGCGTCTCAGTGAGGTTGTTGCTAGGCATGTGTGTTGTGTCACCATAAACAAAGGCATCGATTGGCTGCTGGTGGCTGAGGGGGCCATCCTTAGGAAATTTCGAAGCCGGGCCTTTATAAACTGCCAAAGCTGCACTCTGTGGTGCTGAGAGATTAAAATGACATGTTAAGGGGCACGAATAACTCAAAAACACAAAATCCCTTATTTATTAGAGGTGCACCTAAAATACTAATAATCAATAAAGGCAATATTCTGTCATGAAGTAAATCACATCAGAGACAGTTTCCTTTACAATGGAAATTAACGGCGATTTTTATCACCACGCTCCAAGATAGGAAAAAAGAAAACAACTAATGGAACAACACAGCTCAAACATTAACATTTTTTCCTTTGTGTTCAGCAAAATAAAGTCAGTCATGCAGGTTTGGTAAACAATGACTTTTCATTTTTGGGTGCACTGTGCTTTTAAATGAGCTTAACAAATGTGTACAAGCAACATTACCTGCCAGACTACCAGCATCCACCGAAACAGTAAAGATTCCGGCCTGTTTTGCGCTGAACTCCACACTTGTGCTAATCTGATCTTTGGTAACATCGTAAAGCACCACAGATAAAGAATCCACTGCCATGCCAACATTGAGTTCCACGAGCCCCCGCTTGTCTGGACCACCGAGGTCCACCTCATTGATCCAAACATATCCGGGGGTCGGTGGGGGGCAATGGTTGACCCACCCAGGGGTGGGTGGGCCAGTGTGAAACGTCCAGAGGTTACTGGACTGCCAACAGCGCTGGATCGATTCGTCCCCCTCCAGAGCCTTCTCGTCCTCCACGTACGGAACCGAGCCTGGAGTCAGAACCGACGCAAGCCCGTCAGCACCTTCTGCCGATTTACGAGAAGTGTACACTACAGCATCCAACAAACCCACCCCCGAAACCTGCCCGCCCTGCAGAACCGGAGCCCAGTTGGGCCCGTAGAGCGCGATGGCATCGGGTCCGTTCTGAACAGAGTTGAGCGGGAGCGAGATGGCGGGGCGGGGAGTCATTTCTGCAGATCCAATCAGGAAGTAGCCTCGCTGATCCGTCTGATGTCCACTGAGGTCGATGATGCGGTAGGCCTGATCGCCGTTGCCATTGTAGAACACAAGTGTGTACCCGTCCAGAGAGACGGGATTCGTGCCCTCAAAGTACAACTCAACAAACTCCTGAGTGTCCAGTTTGGGGTTATCACAGTTCACCTCACTGATCATCAGACAGGCGCTCGACTCATTGAATACACGCACCACACACAACAAATACAGCAAAGCCACAAGCATGGTTGCTGACCGGTTATAAACAGAGGCTACTGGAAATGCTCAAAAAGACCTGCGGAAAAAAAGAGAAGATTTATTCCAGGTGAATGTCATCGCATAAACATCTTAAGTTTCATTTCCACAACGTCAACGCCTGTAACTCCTGACATGAAGACAGTCATGTCACAGTAACATGTCAACACATTTCCATTGTTAACCTTGATCATGTCATATACTGAATAATTGATTTTTGTTCATTATCCCCCAAAAAAAGTTACGGATGGCAGATTTCAAGAAGATATGCATACTGCAAAAGATATGCATACTGCAGAAGATATGCATACTGCATACTGTTTCATAAACTTTCGTGAAAACAGTGGCCTGTATAACCAGATGATGTGCAACATACATCCAGCATCCCAATAAAACACGCAACGTCAGATCTATACGTATCTAATGAACGTTTCCATTTGCATTCACACGATTAACTTGTTTTAAGACGTTAAGAGCCATCCGTGAGCCACACGACGACCCGAATAAAGACAAGCCCGCTTTAGCAGCTGATCTCACGGTACAAGATCTGCGATGGGACCGTTTGTTGCACATAAAACGCGACGCGACGCGTCGAACAAAAGCGCCACCAAACGCGTTCACACAAGAAAGCGGATTTCGTAACTCGACCTCAGCGGGTCCAAACGCAACAGTATCGCTCACCGCGACGACCGATGCCCGGCGGGACTCGTCTGAAAGCGACGTCCGACTTCCAGCAACTTTTCGGCGGCTCGTTGAACCGATTTCATCCGCTCGCGTCCTCCACGCGCGCGGGGGCGGCGGGCGGGGCGAGCTCGCGCGCATTCCCGGAGACACAGATCCCGTTTTCCCGTTTTCCCGTTTTCCCAACACAACACGCCCCCGTGCTTTGTGCACACTGGAAGTATTTGGACACAAGCGAAACACTGACTTCCATTAAAACCAGAGTTAAAATGATCACTAAAATCATTTCATGGCATCAAAGCGACAGCACTGTATCCAGATCAGTGATTTCACAAACATTTGGCAAAACATTTTGAATGCATTTATTGAACTTTATTCAAACTTTATTATATGCACGTGCATTTATTAAACTTGAATATTAAATATGGAAATTAAACGACGAGATTAAGTATTGGGACGCTTTTTGGCTACAGAACGTTCCCTAAATGTTTCCTCAACGTTATTAGAAAACGCTCTCGCAGCAACGTTAGCAGAGCGCTTTCTAAACGTTGTGCATCTTATATATCAAAGGTTTTTCTTCTGACAACACTAAGTTGTTACAGGATTGAAAAAAACAAGCAGTAACGTTATTACAACGTTTAAAAACGTTCCCACAGCTTCCAAAATAGCATTTTTAACGTTTTTGTTACTTATTGGAAACGTTACGGAAACGTTCTTGCAACCTTTAGTTTTTCTCTGGGATTGGATCGTGTATATTTATTAGGACGTCCACGTTGGTTGACTAACCTTATATAAACCTAAAGGTTAATAAAAACCTAAAAGAGGAATAAAATCACCATTTTCATTTATTATTATTCTGTCAAGTGACCTTGAGAAAGTTCATATTCGTCAAAATCACAGTGCCAAAAAATGGCTTTTGCTTCTTTAGCATCATTTTGCAAATGAAACTTTCTTTGATATTTTGTGCAATAACATTCAGACATTTTTAGGTGTCTCTTTAATGCAAGAAAACATGATTATATGGAATATGTTTCATATTTTTGCTGGAAGAGTTTTAGTCATAACTTACAATCACTTTTCCTCCATTACTCAATAGTTTGGGAGTAAAGAGCTGCATGTATTCATATATACATTCTCTCCTCCACCAGAGGTCGCTGTCTCCGCAATATTAGTATTATTAATATTAATATGATTATAATATTAATAGACTTCGTAACAACATGCTGCTATAGTATTGTTGTTAATACTGCAACACTGTGTATTGTACATACAGTTTAATAAGTAGTGTATACTTTTAGTGAGATGCACTAAAAATGCCTTCAATTCAATCAATTTATGTACATGCAGAAATGTTATAGACAAAAACAGTAGGGCATGTAGGGTAACCTTCATGTTTTTTAAAGCAGGGACCTTTGAGAACACTTTCAAACCAAATATGCCAAATATGTGTGGTGCCAAAAACTGCACCACCAAAAAGATGGACCGTATTTACTTGTGGCTGTGTGTGGGCTGGCTCTGGTGTGATGCGTCTACCAAAACAGCTTTTTAACAGTTTCTCTAAAACCTCGCAAAACAGTACAAACAATAAAATAAAAACACATAAAATAAATAAGTGATATGAATATAATATATACAAAACTATCCTGAGAGCATGAAGACAGAGGAGGTTAAACATAAGATTCATTAAACCAGCATTTAATGATCCTGCCTGAGGATTTAAGACATCCCCTAATAACACACTTGATTCACCCATCAGCTCATTAAAAAACACTCAGTGAAAAAGAATAAAGTATGTGTACAGTGCATAGTATGTGAGTTCGAAGCCTACAAATGACATCATGACGATTGGTGATTGGCTGATGGTGCCACAAGAACACACACACACACACACACACACACACACACACACACACACACACACACACACACACACACACAGCAGAGAGGATCAAATCTGCCTGCTTCACACCTGTAAGCCAGCTAACAATCTTGGGTTGTAAGGAAGTTTCCCTAACCTTTCCATCAAGTAACAAAAACATAAAAATGTTATTTTGAAAGATCTAGGAATATAGATGCTGTATTCAAAATATTGCTTTGTTGAAAGAACATTATTTTTAATTCTGTAATGTTTTTCAAACATTTCACTTACACCAAACAAATATGTTTTTGACAACTTTGAGAGAACATATACAGAGCATTAGCCAATGTTCTGAGAACATTCCCTGTTGACTGGGACAAGCCCCTGTTTTAGTAATACTAAAACACCTGCTATAATATAATGAAATATTTGTTATTATATATTTTATATATATAAATATTTACGACTTGTAAAAGATTTGATTCTGTCAGAATGCACTATTACTTTTAAACGGTTGTTAATAGAGAAAGTCTATGAGACATATTTTAAACACTCAAACAAAACTCTTAATGTAATTGACTTTAGATATAGATTATATCACCATAGGGTTTAAAGGCTGTTCCATTAAAAGCAGTGTAGGAAAGTAACTGCATATCCTGATAGCCATCATATATTTTTAAAATATATTTATATAAACATATTTCTTCTGCGGAACGTGCAGAACCGTAAAATGTTCGTCCAATCACTGCATTTGTTCTGAATGCAATGATAGGATGTCCTACTTGCCTTTCAAGCGATGTATTTGCATACTGCTGCACACTGTTGGCTTTGGTGAGCACTCTGAATGGAGGGCATTCAAAGCTTGGTTGCTATTTCTAGCCTTTCCAAAATTGCCTACCCAACCTTTAATGTTCACATTCTCTTTATCTCTAACACTTGTTCTTGGTCTCAGAGCAAGTGGTTCTTCAAGCGACTAGTGGGAAGTCTGAAGTTTCTCAGAAGGTGTCGATCTACATAACGTATGAGAAATCTGATTGGTGGATGTCTGTCTTTCTCCTGATCCTCACTGAATTTCCTGAATTTCTCTGTATGGTAGCTTCAGGCAAACTCAGGACACCTGGAGTGTGTTTGTCAGGCTGATTATAAGAAAGTGATGTTGCTGACGGGTAGACAAGAGTGCGTTTGGGAACTCAGCAGAGGGTGTGTTTGGCTCCTTTCTAAGCGTGCGTATGCAAGCATCTGTTCATTTATTTGTGAATGAGATGTTGAGTCACTTGTGCAGACAGAATGTCTGAATCATCAGCTTGACTTGTAACACATAACAGACTGTTTCAGTGATGCTCGCACACACACACACACACACACACACACACACACACACACAAACATGTTCTCATCTAAATGGGGACATTCCCTAGACTCCCTAGACTATTGTTTTTATGCACAACTAGTTATAAACATAACCTAATCCTAATCCACACCCCAACCCTAACGAAAAACATTCTGCAGTTTAACAATTTTAATAAAACTATAATTGTTTACTATATTTTTATAGCATTTTTACTATAAGAGGTTTTGCTGAGATTTGTCAGGTTTTGCTTACTTTTGGGTACCAGTTTGTCTCCATTGTATGGTTAAGTAAATACACACACACACAGAAATGAAAGTAAGATTTGTTGGTCTAATCTATATCTATCTATCAATCTGTCTGTCTGTCTGTCTGTCTGTCTCTATCTATCAGACATTTACGATTAGACATCATCAGATGCTTTTCAAAAATGTGAACATAATGTTATGCAATAGAACAGCTGCCGTCTTTGTTTGAAATACATAAAGGAGCTTTTGTGCCAGTATTAGCACACAACACAGCATGTCTGAACAGACGTCTAAATATCATGTGTTTTCAGGTCTATTTTTAGTCAGAAGTAGGAAAGCGTGTGAGACTGAATTGTACACACATCTGCGTGTGTGAATGCAGTAATCCTGAATCCTGTCAGCAGATGGTCTAACATGTTTGTGTTCATACAGAACATATGTAGGTCAGGTGCAGCATGTGCTGTCGTTACCGTGGAAACAAGGAGTGTAGCATGACTATAGTTTCAGTACCATGATGCTTTAGGATCACATGAAACGTTGTTTCTGTTAAACAATGTTATTTAATGAGAGGTGAGACTTATACAAGTACTAGGCGAAGGGTGGTTATGCAAAGATGCTATATATATATATATATATATATAATATATATATATTAAAACAGAAATGTCATAAACAGGGTCTTCATACAGCAATGGTTAGGAAATAAGTGCAGTTTAGTATGTGAAACAAAACAGAAAGAAAGGCCTGCGCATAAGACCTGATACCACACACATGAAACAAGAGGACCTAATTACACAGGTTTTAAATCAGTTCTTGTCATAACGTTAGTAGAACATTTCTTAGTGTTAAATATATTGTATATCAAAACGTTATTCTTAATTAGTGGAATGTTTTAAAAACGTTACAAAATTTAAAAAATGTTTGAATAACCTTTATATAACCCAGCAGTAATGTTAATTCAATGCCTAACATTTTTAACGTTTCTGTTACTTAATGGAAATGTTAGGGAAATGTTCTTACAACCTAAAATTGTTAGCTGGGCAGGGGCCTGTGAAGCTGGCAAAGACAGGTGAGAACAATCAGGAACAAAACGAAACTACAAGTACATAATAAAAGTGCAAGTACAAGCAGACATGGATCGTATATGTGACCTTGTTGACCTAATACAGTATAGAGATTTGGTTTCAGGACAGGTGAGTTTATAGCACTGTGCGATAATGCCACCATTTTAATAAAAATACATCTATATATGATTTGATTTTGCTCTGGGATAGTTAAGCACTAATAGACCGGTCACCTCTTTACCTGTTCTCTTCTGGGCAATCCTACCTTTAGTGCTCTATCCATCATTCAGATAACAGCTCAGGTAATAAATCATCAGTCTGTTCCGGAAGACTCCTGGGAGAACTCTGTTCTATTTTCCTTCGGAGAGGCAGGGAAATAAAAGTAGAGCGGAGGAAATAGGGAAATGTCACGTGTAGGCAGACTGCTGGTTTTCAACTTTATCATTTCAGAAGCAATTCAACCCAAACTGTTTTGATGAGCAAACCAAACCTTTTTAGACTATTTTTTAGATGCATTTGCAATGCAAAATGTTGTCTGGGGATTCTAAGGAAAACTTCATTCATGTATAATTATTTGATTGCATTAAACCCCAGATTTGGCAGCTGGTACATTCAGAGTATTACATTCTCTGTATATGTGCTGAGATATTACACACGTTAATGTCAAATGCTCCAGTTATAGATATTATGCCATTGTGCAGTGTTGAATTTCAAGGTCATACTCACTATATGGATCTTTTCCAGGGTTTTTTGTAGAAATGTACTCACACACTGTAAAAATTTTTTTGTTGCTTTAAGTTTAATCAATTTGGCTGCACAAGTCATTTCAACTTACTCTTTGTAATCTTGACTGGGTTTGAGTTGCTGTAACTTTTAAGAAATGGTTGAAAAATTGCTTAACCTATTTTTTAAGTTATACCAGTCAGGATTTAAAGTTTTATGTTGAAATGACTTGTATAGCCAAGTTGATTAAACTTAAAAATTAAGGCAGCAAAGTTTTTTTTACAGTGCACTTATATATGGCTGAGCTGATGGTTATCGTTTACAAAACGATAAATGGCAACTAAACATGCAAAATGTAATCATTTTAATGTCTGTGCTGTCTCTGAGATGTGACGTAAACTTTTTAAGCATGTTTTCAAAAGAGTAACACACTGTTGGGCCGGGGAACCTAAAAACAGCCCAGAAATCTGGGGTAACCCACTTTGGGAATAACTGGAATATTTGTACTTGTGTAATTGGCTAAAATATACCTGACATTGTCTAATACGGCACAAGAAAATCTTTGACCTTGAATAAAACGTGGCCCTTTTTTAAACATCTAGAATCATACGGTAATGCAAACACAGAACACTTTAAAATATTTGAAATGTTCTTTTGACGGCAAAGTAAGAAGCCTTTGATGACAGTAAGCAATTTTAGATTATTATAATGGATTTTTGAAAAATGGTAGTCTCTCTGTGAGCAGGCAGAACAAATCGCTCCTCTCTCTGTCTCTCTCTCTCTCTCTCTCTCTCTTTCTCTCTCACTCTCTCTCTGTCTCTCTCTCTCTCTCTCTCTCTCTCTGCTCATCCCTTGGGGTCTCACTAACTATAGCCTCGGTTTCTTGAAGGATGCCAAATAACAATGCTGAAGCAAAGTGAGGGAGAGATAAAGAGGAAATAGAAAAGGACAGCAGAACCTCTTGGCTTATCGTTCGTAGAAGGGGGTGGAGGGTGGAAGCTAAAGCTAAATTCACCTCCATAATGTTAGGGTGTTGTATGGTTGCCAAGGCATTGCTATATGGTTGCTAAGGTGTTTTGATTTGTTGCTAAGGTTTTCTTTTTTAAACCTCCTTTGCTGTAAATTTATAAAATTATTTTAGCTGATTTATTGTCCCCTAACTAAAATAAAAATATTTGTAACATATGTTGCAGAACAAATCATAGGCCAACATTTGAAACTTATGGTTAGGAGCAAAAATAATAGTGCCTTGGAATATTAAAAGTCACTTGCCCTAGAAAACATCAAAAACTAAAAGCCACAGATATTTTTTAAGCTGGATGTGTGTGTGTGCACGGCTGCTGTTTAATTAATGTTGACTGTGAAGATCACAGGATTGTTCATTCTGCCAAGAGAGAACAGGAGAAAAGCAGACAACTAGAGAAGAATAGAAAGTGAGATTATTATTAAGTACATCGGTGAAGCAAAACTGGAAGTTGCCTGCAGTGGTTGCCATGGAAATGTCTTAGACTCACTCCCTGATTATGTGTGTGTGCGGCTGCAGTCATGCATGTGTTTATATGTGTGTGCGTGTGGCTGCAGTCATGCATGTGTTTATATGTGTGTGCGTGTGGCTGCAGTCATGCATGTGTTTATATGTGTGTGCGTGTGGCTGCAGTCATGCATGTGTTTATATGTGTGTTGCTGCAATCATGCATGTGTTTATATGTGTGTTTGTGTGGCTGCAGTCATGCATGTGTTTATGTGTACACATAATAAAATATAAAAACATCAAGCTCTATTACACACAACTGTCATACAGTCATACAGTGAAAAAGTACTGTAGCAAGATAATGATACAGTGTTGCTATCAGACAGTGTAGCATGATATTATGATTATTATAGTAATACTGGGTATTGCAGTATTTACATGGCAATCAAGTTCCATGAAAAGAATTCTCTGGTGGATTATAGTTTTTTTTTAAAAACAACAACTAGGAAAATAAAATCACAAATGAGATTATTAATATCTAAACCATTTCACCTTGACATTCAATTAAATGAAATTGAGCAAATGAAGATTTCCTTGTGTATCAGATGTTTCTCCTGAAAACTTGATGTTCCATGCTCATCTTTTTCAAGGAACCAAAGTCTGTGATTAAATTGATGTTTCTCATTAAATTTGATTAAATTTATCTGGGCTCTGCTATGCCTGTTAATTTTGTAGCTCTCTACACTTACTGTATGCCAACAGTTGTTTCATTTGTGTCTATTTCTATGCCTCTTTTAAAAGGAATTCTGACAGAAACACTTGAGACGTGAAACCTCTTGAGCTATGAAAGAGACACTTCACTCGAATGTTCTTCTGGATTTGCACAACATTGCAGGATTTGAGGTGTGCAGAGTTTGAGTCTAGATGAGATCTAGATGAGTATGATTCAAGAAAAATGTCAGGAAACACCACATCTTATTGAAATGTTGTGCTTTTGGGGTACAATGTCAGATATTACTTATAACTTACCCATTAAAGTCACCATAAATTCAAAATATTCTTTTCTTACTTTTATGGAATAGTATGGAATAATCTGGTCTTTCTTGTAAATGATTTGTCCATGCATGTCATTATTTTTTTAATTCATGTGCCTTCATAACCTTGAATCAAAATCTGAAAATGTACTTTCATTCTGGAACTGTAGATCTGATGATGTCAGTATGACACGAACTATAAAGAAAGTATTTTAAGATAAACAAACAACTTTTCATTATCAGTCCCATGACAATGTATGTGCGCATATTTGCGTCAGCTTTTGTCTCGGGTGAATACAACATAAGACAAAATCATCAGCAGAGTTTTAATTACTTTGATTAAGCCGCATAATGAATCTTTGTGTACGTATGTGTTGGGTTGAAAAGTTAATTATGTGCATAGATAGCTGCGAGTGATTACAACTAAACGCCTTTGAACAAAAATTCCTGAAAGGTCACGGCTATGCATGTTTATGTTTGTGTGTAAGAGACAATCAATTATTAGACATGTTTTCACACAAACTAGCTAGAAACATGACAGTATAGACACTGAATAAACCCTTTACTGCTTTAAAACTGTTCAGTGGGTGAAACGTGTTTAGCTTGTATTACATCACAAAATCAAAAATAAGAAATCATATTTTGCTTTCATGAAGATATTTTATTTTATCTTTAGTTTTTATATCTTTAAACCTTTATATCCATATATATATAAAATTTATTTTATCTTAACAGGAATTTTACTGTTCAGCCTGTACATTCCAGATTAGCATGAACTTTTTTTTGAACCAAATGGTTTAAGATGACAGAAAGTACATGCTAATTTGTTCTCACTAGTTCTACAAAATTCCCCAGAGCGATGAAACGGGTCTCCTCTGCTTTGTGATTCCTCATTTGTATGCGTTTCATTACTGTGGGATTTTTGAAGGATTCAGAGCGAGGTCCTTTCCCTTATCTGCGTTTGTCCTCTTTTTGTTGCCTTCACTCTATATATTCACTCTTTCATCCTTTTTTTACTGTTGAACTCTCTTGTGACTCAGTCTGAACTGAACATTGCTTATCACCACAACTTAATGAGCTCCCAAGCATTACAGGCATTAAACACACACACACTGTCTGGCTGGCTGGTAGTTATCTAGTTATCCACTAAAACTCCCCGCAGTCTAATTGTGCATTTATTCATTTGCTCTCTGAAACAACTCATTAGAGTTTTATATCAGAGCGAGTGCGAGAGAGACCTCGTTTTAATGACCTTCAGATAACCATCAAAATGTGTAGACAGCCTGGAGAAGAGATGAATTAAGTAACAAGGCCAGAGAAAGAGCCTGAGTGTGGCAGCTATCAGTACATCTCACCCTTTAATGATGTTTAAAATACACACAAAAAACACCTTTTAAACATCACCTGTATGCATGAACCAATCCTATGCAATTCTATAGTGATTAAGACATTAAGTCTGGACACAAACAGGGGACAGCTAACAGGGAACGTTCTCAGAACATTGACTAACATTCTCTAAAACTTCTCTCAAAGTTATTAAAACGTATTTGAAGCAGTGTTTGTAGAACGTTTTTCAAATGATATATCATATATATCAAAAACGTTATTCTTAAGTTGTTAGTAAAATGTTAACAGAATTTAAAAAATGTTCGAGTAACGTTCTTATAACCGAACAATAGCGTTAATACAACTTCTAAAAATCTGGATTTCAGAGAGGCTAGCAATGGCAAGATAGCTTTGAAGCCATAAGACCCGCCCTCCCTTCAGAGCAATCTCCAAAGCCACGCATCCTCCAATAGTGCACATGCAAATACATGGTTTGACAGACGAACATTATATAGTCCTGTGTCTTTCACAGAAGATATATAAATGTATATTTATACCACTTAGTGATTGCTGTCAGGATGTGAGGAGACTTTCAACCGGCATGTCAAAAAAATGTTTTCGGAAAAGGCCGCCTGCTGTGCCTTTAAAGACAATGCAGTTAAATCTACAATTTCCACTGAAACCACTTAAATACAAAACCCAATTAAGTTACATTTGGCCAGTTTGACATTCTGAGGGCATGTTATAAATGGTTGGTGGTGGAACACATTTGCTAATATGTCTGCCAAACAAAACCACAGGAGCTGAATCCATTAGGATCCCCTGATGTGATAAAATTTTGATTTATCAAGTCACAATTTAGCACCAACAGGAAGCTGGACACAACCTGATGCTTCCTGATGCCATTTTTACAATTTTTTACCATTTTTACAAAGAACTGCCCTAGCTAACAAGAACGTTTCCATAACGTTTCCGTTAAGTAACAGAAACATTAAAAATTTTATTTTGAAACTTTTAGGAACGTTCACATCAAATGTTCACCCAAATCCCATTTTTAGATGTTGTATTAACGTTATTGCTTGGTTACAAGAACGTTATTTAAACATTTTGTTACAGACATTCCACTTTAGAAACGTTCCACGACTTACTTAAGAATAACATTTTTGATATACATATATATATATATATATATAAGCGTTCTACTAGTGTTACAGCAAGAACTTTTTTGATCAATTTGAGAGAACATTGGGTGGTCACTTAACTACTAAAGAAACTGAAGAGACACTTTACTATGCATTTAATTTAACAGTTTAATTAACTGTTTATCAGTCAGAACAATCTACAACTGTATGACAATTCTTACAGCAGCTAAATAACATCCAGTTTCATATATATATATTTATTCATTTTGAAAAAACACCAACTATGGCCCCTTAGAGTAAAAATTTCAAGATTGCATGAATGAAACACTCTGTATTCTTGATCAAAATTAAATAGTTATTTTCAACTATTACTAAAATTAGTCCTATTGAATTCTAACAAAATCCACCAACAATAAACTGTGGAATGGTTATTATTTCCTAACATTAACTAGTCGTTTGCACCCCTGCGTGGTCTATGTGTATTTCTGTGTCTGTCCTTTGAGAAGGTTGATGATGAGAAAATTACTTGTGTGCTTTGCAACACAACTAACCTCAAACATTTTAACACCGTAAGAGTCTCTACCACCTAAATCAATATTTGATATACATCCTACGTAAACATACACTTTAAGTTAAGACTAAACATTGTTTCTTCAGAAGTTCGTTAATTGATGGTTTGTTCTCTGTTCGCTACAGAACATTCGCTACAGATTAGCACAAAACAGTGTCACAATGTTCTAAGCAGCAGATGTTGTCATGTTCTTAAAAAGCCTTTGAGGCCTTGCTTACCTAATTGATCCATTATATGAGAAGACGGAAACTGGCCTCAGTTGAGCCATTAAGATCAGAGCAGTTGTTCCAAAAAAGTCCCACGAAAACGAACAACTCCTGATGCATTTCTTCAAAGATCTCATAGAAACAACAACTACAAACACGCATAATAAAATCCCTGTAATCTAACGGAGACTGTGCCATTACTCTTAAAAAACCCTAGAAGTATAGTAAAGGAAGCTTTTTGAAGACAGATAAAATCACCCATCTACAACAACTAGGCAGTGGCTCTCCGAATTATCGTGGCATCTAGTTTTGCTTAGCCTAAACCTGGTAAAACTAAAAAAAAGATAGAAAATCTTTTTTTCCCTTTTGGTGCACTTATATGATTTTGTAATAGGCTGGTTTAAAAGTCATATGAAGATCTTCAACAAAGATTCTTCTGTTGGAAATGTCTTCACGTCTTCACAGAACAGTGCTGTGAGTTTCAGCTCTCTGTAGGAAGTTACGTGCCCGTAAAAACATGGAAAATGGGAAAGCCACGACATCTCAAAATTTACCCCGTGTTTTCCAAACCCAATTGATTTTCTTTATTTCATGGAACACAAATGCAAAAATATTGCAGGATTTCCAGAGTGCCCTGTTGTGAATAAGAAATGAGAGCTTTAGAGGAGAGATTTTTCAGCAAATAATTTTCGCCCAAAAACTTTGCATTCCTTACACAAAGCTCTCTTTTTCTTGTGAGGTAAATTTCTAAAGTGACGATTCCATGAAAGTGGGTGATAATTAAATAGATCCTTTCGCTGTCCGTTTATGCTAAATAAGAATAAGTTCTAAAGTATTAAGTTCCAAAATCACCATGTATTAGTTGATAGTTCTTGATATAAACACTGATTATGAAATATAGGCCCTCTTGCAGTTTATATGCAAATTTGGGAGGGGAGGAGGAGAAGTTTCCCAGGAGAACCTTTAAAGTAATTTTGCTACCTTTGTCATTTAAAAATCCTCTGGTCATCCAAGAACTTGTAGCTTTATTGTCTTCATACACAAATTTCAATGGGTGTGGTCATCATCACTTTGCTCTTGTCTTGACGATTCGGAGACGGGCTTTTTGAGGATTCCTCTCGAGAAGAATGTGGCTCGGACAGGATGCTACGTTTGAGGGGGGTGGGGCGTAGACAGGATGTACCTGAGGGAGGAGAGGGCTCTGTGTGTCTGTGGGCGGAGCAACGACTGGCCCCTCCCCTAGACGCCCGACAGGAAGCTCTACGGCGATGACGATTCAGCAGGTCGTATTTCAGGAAGTAAAACACATCTTTAACGCCACAGCGGCGCTCTGGATCCAATGCCAATAGCCGACCGAACATACGCAACGCATCATCAGAGAAACGACGCCATTGAGATGGTACGGCACCGGGTGGACACGCCCCTCGCTGCCACCGCTGGAACTCTGAGAAAAATGCGTCGCTAGGCAACGCAGCTTCCCATGGAAAGTTTCCGGTAAGCATGCAAAACAGCAAAACCCCAAATGCCCATACGTCCTGAGTCGTCGCCACTATAATCCCCTCCGATGTGGAGGCCTGGCACACCTCGGCCGCGGTGTAGGGGATGGTGCCACTGATGCGCTTTATTCGGCTGCCCGTCCGGCGCGTCATTCCCAAATCGGCCAATTTCACACGTCGACACTCTCGATCAAAGAGGAGAACGTTTTCCGGTTTCACGTCTCGATGAACGAGACTCTTGCTGTGCATGAAGTCCAGAGCCAAACCCAGCTGCTGAACACAGCGCTTGACCATTTCTTCTGGTAAACCGGCCTGAGA
The DNA here is from genome assembly GCA_036877525.1 of Chromobotia macracanthus. NCBI lineage: Eukaryota > Metazoa > Chordata > Actinopteri > Cypriniformes > Botiidae > Chromobotia > Chromobotia macracanthus. The sequence continues at coordinate 4,315,604 of JAZGTH010000085.1, read as the reverse complement.
GGAGATACAGTTTGAGAAGATGAGGAGAAGATCGAAGAGGATTCTGGTGTTGAGGGTAATTAGCATAAGATAATGGGTAGCGGAACTGACAATGTCATTTAATTATAACACACAAAAACCTCTAATTTATTTGAGATTATGTATCCACTTGACCTTGGTTGACCTAATTGACATACTGACTGATACAGTGATTTCCACAAAATATTTAGCTGGTTTCTGTATATTTTCTTTTTTATATCTATAGCACAAATGAATAGTGATGAATATGAATAGTTTTACTATGAATAGTAAATGAATAGTTATGAAAACTATTATTAGAATTATTAGAATTATTTTCTAATTGGAAACTATATTGTGCAAACATGTGACTTTAATATTGTGCAAACGTGACTTTTTTTTTGTGAATTTAAAATTTATTTTGTATTGTGACATTAGTACAAGTTCCCCCCCTAAATATACAAATATACATTCTTCTATACCATTTAGTTTACTTTTGAGGGTTTTTGTATAGATAATAAATTTACAGTAATAAATTACAGTATATATTACAATATACAGTGTATATTATATATTACAGTATAAATATACACACACATATATATTCATATATACCTATGTAACCTATATAATATATATATATATATATATATATATATATATATATATATATATATATATATATATGCATGTATTACAGTATGTATCTATGTGTATATATACACATACATACATACTGTAATACATGCATGCTGTAATCTATATAGCAATTTTCTGCACTCTGTAAGCCTTTCAGATGAAAGAGCTGACATTATCGGAAAAATATTACTAAATAGTACAAAAAGCAATAGAATACAGTCATAATGAAAAATAAGTCATGATATATAGTGTAATTGGTGTTGGTAACAGGTGTGGTGCAGACGATATTTGCAGCTTTCAGTTGCAGTGGCACATTTTATGTGACATGACATCTTGGGTATGATGCCTGTAATGTTAATAATAAGGTGCTGTGATGTCATGGTTGTGATACCTGAGGTGGGATGATGTCAAACAGGTCTCCTGCAGGTGCATACTCCTGGCCAAACACATAGCTGTCCTCTGTCTCGAACAGGACATTCAAAACTTTAATGATAAACGGGCTGCAGCCGAGTGCAGCTGTCAGGCTGTATTCACGCAGAAAACTGCGCAGCTTTGTCTTGTTCTTATTGACGTACTTCAGGGCCAGTTTAGTGCCTGAAACACACAAAATTATAAACGGAAATGGTGACATGCCCTAATTCAGTCTAGCGTGCAATTTTTTCCAGTAAAACAAATTCATAATTGACATTCTGTAACGTTTTAAAACATTCCACTAACAACTTAAAAATAATGTTTTTGATATATGATGTATAATGTTAAAAAAAGTTCTACTAACGTTACTGCAAGAACATTTTTAAGAAACTTGTAGAGAACTTTAGCCAACCTTGCTGGGGACTTGGTGCGTTGTTATTTTTAAACTCAACTTTACTTTGTGCCAAATAAGTTTGTTTATGTTCCAAACACAAATCCGACAGATTTAGAACAACATGTGGGTATAGTCTGACAGAACAATCACTCTTGAGAGAACTTGTCTGTCTTGCCTTAGGGCACATGGTGGTAACTCATGAATCATGCCTTCTGTGGTTTGAACCTACAACCTTTCAATTACCAGCGCAGATCATTAACTGTGAAATATACAAACTCACCCTGTTTCCGGTGCACAACCAGGTCGACTTTGCCGTAGGTGCCCTTCCCCAGAGGACCAATCAGCTCAAACTGCTGCTCTACCTCGGAGGCGGAGAGAGAAGTGATTGACAGAGCCTGCATGTCCTCCACAGGGGCCCCGTCCGTACTGCTGCCCCGCCCCGCTGGAAGAACCCCAACCTGGGCACTGAAAGACATGCAAATACACCCGTTATCCTTCACACTAATATTATACAAGGTTAATACAGTTTACTGAAACTATTGAAACATTTCTGTTCATTAAAAAATCTAATACTACATTACATTTATTCATTTATACACTACATTACATATATTCAGCAGACGCTTAGCGATTTACAGAAAGAGAGGGCATTTAACATTTTGCCCTAGGAACCAACAAGCCTAGTCCATACAGGCATAAATATTATTTTGAAAACTTAAACAAAATGAAAATTACAAATTTTGCCTTCGCAATAAACCGAAATAAGTTTAAAGCTGAGGCACATTATTAACTGAAAATAAATTAAAACTAAACTCAAACTGAAATAAAAATGAATTTATCTGTCATGCAGGAACATTAAAAATACATAAATGACAAATGCGTATAACAAAATATAGCACAAATTTAACTGAAATTAAATAGAAAATTACAAATATAAAAATAAAAGCTTAAAAATAAAACTGTATCATTGTAATAAAACTAAAAACTACAATAACTCTGATCTTATGAACATATACGCATACGCATATACCCTTATTACTGTATATTGAAGTATTGTATTGCAGTGAATCCCACAATGCATATGAAACTACATATTTCACCCTTAATGAGTTATTTCTCTGCTCTGGTTCTTGTTGTTTGTGTAGCACTCTCAGATAAAGCAGTCAGATAAACCTTTGCAGTTATTTTAATTTTCAGTTATGATGTCTAGAAAAGCTCCCAGTGACCCAGAATAAGACGTCAAGTTTTCAGCATCATGCACAGTGACAGCACACGGGACACAGGCTAAAAACAAGACCATCCCCTAACCAACCATGTTCTGAGAGCACCATCTCCTGTGGCTGCCTCACATTAAGATTTCTGTGTTCAGAGTGACCTCACAGATGTTCTGGGTGCTGAAACCCAGTCCAGATTAGCCCCTGACTGAGAAATAAATGAGAAATTGATTCAGAAACTGCTCTGTTTTCACCAGAGGTCATTGCCTACTTCAGTTAGATACCGTGGGCATTTATTTTCACTGCACTGAGGCACCAGTTTTTCTCCCTGTCTCTGCATGACTGCTAGAGCGCACGGTTGGATAAGATTCTGAATTTAAAAATGGTCTCTTTTCAATATATAACATGGAGTGTGAATTGAATTAGCTACACCCCACATTTATTTCCACTTAAAGTACATTAATAATTTTTTGCTGTTTTCAAATGAATGCTGATGGCTCACAATCCATTGTGCTCAAGCAAAACCAGGGTCATGGGTTTGAACCCAAGAAAGTCACTTATTCTCACTCTTATTAGAGCATCTACAAACGAAACGTGACGAAATGTAAATGTTTTTAACAACGCAAAATTATGGCTCAATTTGTTGTTTGTTGTTCTTTATATTGATTTGCTATTCAGTAAAACACTCCACCATAATAATCATAAATCTCCCCCAACATCTGGGACGGTCTCTTCCATAATGACCCCAAATTCTTCACCTGCTCTTCCTCACTGATTTCCCAAACAACAGTCTTACCTGATTTGAGCACCATGCATGAAATACATATTTTTGCACACGAATAACAATACAAACACACACACAATAAAAATTCTTACTGTATTTGAATCTATTCTATTTATTTCTTTCATTCCTGCCATTTCCAACACCTGTTTTGTTGTTTGCCTGTTTAGTTTTTTGGCACTGTCGTGCACACTTTTATTCTTTGGCAATATTATATAATTGTCAACAATCATTACAAACAGCAACCATGCATTTGCATACATAAATCATGTGCTGCTCAACAGAGCGAATAAATGAAACTGTTCGTACACAAAGTGCCTTTTGGTCCACACCTTTTGTCCCAAGAAATCGATGCAGTTGATGGGAATGAATTTCACCCTGATGACCTGGATGATCCAGATCCATGAAAAGACTAAAGAAAGCTCGTAAACTCACCTGCCGGTGCCCTGCTGCCTCGCATCCTCATGTTCCTGCATCCAAACGCCGCGTCCGGATTCCCTTCTGAAACAGACCGGAGTGACTACGAATTCATTCCGTATCCACCGAGTCCAAAACCGCTTGGCTCTTTATAACCAAAAAGCAAGACTTGGCTCAACATCTGGATCATAAATATCTGGATCTCTGTTAAACAAATCACACTCAGCATTGCTCTACATCCTCGTCTCTGAGGTCTGCATCCGTAACAGCCTCTTATTGTTCCCAGACGTTCGTTGTTTTCTGGTGCTTTTGCGCTCCCGATGAGGATGCTGCGCTCACTGAGGGTATCTGTTGTGTGTATGTTTGGTCATCGGTGATGTACGACGTGTGTTTGTGTGTGAGAAAGAGAGAGAGAGAGAAAAAAACAGGGAGAAATGTGAAAGAAAGGGAGAAACGTGTATGCGTAAATGACCTACTTCGTTGCGCTTCCGCTCCTGGATGTTGGTGACGCTGGCGCTCGTCGCCTCTGCCTGGCAGCATCCGCGGTCCCTTCAGGGATGTCGGATGCGCTCATCCAGACCCGCTCTCTCATCCCTGTATTGCCCTCTGAATATTCATATATCTCTGAATTGCCCTGGAGATACACCCAGAACGTTCCCAGAACGTTCTCCAAAACATGCATAACTCTCAGTTACCATAAACGTTCTTGGAGTAACGTTAGAAGAACGTTTTTAACACCGTATATAGTTTGTATTAAAACATGTATTCTTAAAAGTTGTTAGTGGAACGTTTTAAAAACATTGCAGAAAGGAAAACGTTTGAATAACGTTAATATAACCTTGCAATAATGTTGATACAGGGTCTAGACAACTGGACGTGTGAACCTTACAAGAACTTTCAAAACAACACTTTTGGGTTTTAGTTACTTAATGAAAACGTTAGAAAAACGTTCTAATAATGCTAATAACGTGCTTAAATTGTTATCTTGATAATCACCAGTTATGAATTGACGATTATGTTTATGAATCTCAAAAAATGTAAATCATGTAGTCTGATTCTGTCTACTGTCTATTCTGTTACTTATTTACTTTAATAAAGGACAACAAACTACCATAATAGATAAAGTGGTCTTAAATCCTAATGGTCTTACAAATGTCTAATTTGCAATTTATGCAAAATATAATTTGTTATTTCTTCTACTTCAAGATTTTGCAGGTGTTTCACAGGAGCACTCTATGAGTTTCTGCTTTTGCTCTTACCGGTTAAACTCTTTTGTCCTACTTTAAGTTTATTTCTCTTCACTTTATCCAGGTCAACATCTTTTTTAAAAACACTCTGTCTTCAAAACTATGAGTGAAGTACTGCTGAAAACATTTGTTTAGTATCGCACATTTAACTGTGCAAAAATATTTGGTAGGTTTATAGTAATTATTTTTTTAATTTAAGCTGTCTGTCCGATTCCCAGAAAAATGTCTGTTTGGCTTCATTTGACTTCAACATACGTAAAGTACGTAAATTGCAATTTTATGTTTCAAACAGAGAGGCAAAAATTACTGATCGCAGCTTTAATTATAACATCATATAAAATGCAGGGTCCAAGAACTGTGACATCATTATCTGAAGGAAAGGATATATATGTGTGTGTGTGTGTGGTATTAAAGGATGTCCTTGCATTTGTGGCAGTGTCATTTGTGACCTCGTAACCACTCAGCCGAGCTCATCAGCAGCTCTTTGAGAATCTTCCCAGTTCTATGATTTGCTGATTATCTGAGATCTGAAGCCCTTGACTGCCTTTTTACAAGTGTCTTTGCCCTCCCGAAGAGAACAAAAGCCTGCAGCATCTTTGAAGAGACATTAGCTCAGTTCCAGAACCTCGTAAGCTACCTCACAGCCTGGTGAGGTAGCCTGCAGAAAAAAAAACGCCCTCTAAAGCAGCGTTGACCAGTCTGAAACACTCAACAAACCACTAATTTACATCAGATTTAAAAACACTAGCATGTTGTAAAACTAATGATACTTTCTTCTAATCTTCTAATAAGCATAAATATACAAAGCACACACAAACATGGGATTAAACAACATGTTTAGCAATACTTTTACGCCATCTTGGATTTATTCTTTGCTGAGCTCATTGCAATGCATCGTGGGATTGCTTTCACCATGAAGGACCCGAGTGATGCTGCCTCAGAAATTAAATGAGGTATCAGAGAGGCAGCATAATTAGGTTGCCAAATTTTTGGAAGAGTGTAAAACGCTGCTTCTGTAGCTCCTCGCTGGGTTCTGGAACAGAGCAATTGTAAATAATTGTTCTAACTGTTATCTTCATCTCCTGGGTGGCCCCCACCAGAAAACTGCTCCTGTTCTGAAACGAATATGTGACAACTGTGAGCTCCGCAGATTTCATGCTGAAAGTCATTGTTGTTTTTTGTTTGTATTTAATTAGAAGAAAGGCATAATTACCCACCTGAGGTTTGAGTGACAGCCTCTAAAGTTCATCAGATGCACCTATCATGGCTGCCACCAGCTCGTGTACATGACGCGGCTTCAACACTGACCTTTCTGCGTTCAACGTGTTTGTCATCTTTGGACGTTTTGCCTTATTTACTTAGTCGAAGCAAGAAAATCAATCGAAGTAAAACTACTTGCTATCCTTTAGCTGATAAACACATGACCAATTCTAAACACGCCGATATTTACTTCATGAATCATCTGACATTCTTAAGTGACTGATGATATAATGTACATATAACTGTGATATAAATATCTCAAACTCTTTGTACTCTTTCAGTGCGTCATTGTGAGGCAGCGGATGCCCGACAGGCACAAATTGTCTCTCTTGAGTTTTGAAATAAGGTCACTCTCTCTGTCCTACTGATCACAGATGCCCCATCTGTAGCTTTTGCAGACCATGTGGGACTTAAAATAGTTGTCATGCAGGTCTGCTTCCAATAGACTTTATTCTGTAATATCAAACGTGGCTCCGCCCTCAAACTATCAGCATGGGCGACACCTCCATCTCACTCTCTTCGCTGTTTTAAAGGTAGGGTATGCAATTTCAGAGAGGCTGGCAATAGCAAACTAGCTATGAAAGCATAAGATCCCGCCCTCTGTTCAGAGTGTTCTCCAAAGCCACACCTCCTCCAATAATTCATAGAGATATGCAAATACATAGTTTAACAGGCAAGTAAAACATCCTATCATTGCATGTGAACTGAATCCAACGATTGGACAAAATTGTACCTTCCACAGAAGATATATATTTGCATAAATATATTTACACCACTTCCACATTTACACTATATTGACACCACGTTGCTATCAGAATGTGAAGAGACTTTCAACCAGCATAACAAAAAATGTTTCTGAAAAAAAATCACCTACCAGGCAGGTGAAAAAACCGATGAAATAAGCTCACATTGCAAAAGCCATAGCAACCACACAGAACACCCTATATCAAATGCATAGCAACACCCTGAAGAAACACAACACCTTAGCAACCATCTTATCCACAGCAGGATGGCTGAATGACCCGGCAACCACTCACAATGCCCTATTGCCACGGTGGCATATTTTTGCATAGAAAAGCACCATGTTTTTCCTCTGAAAATGTACAGATCTGTTTTATTGCACGCTGCTGGTCTGGACTGTCTGTGTAATTGTTTTCTCTTTCTCATGGTCTGGACTTTCTCCACCACCTTTGCTTGTTTTAGCTTCTCATGAGCTTTTTGGTGTCTCTGCAGACAGCACACAGAGTTATTACAACTTATTGACTGCCAAGGGGGAATGCTGCTGCCTAGATGCCTCAAAGTGCTGACTGCTGAGGGCTCTAATCTGATCCGACGGTGCTGTCCGAGCGGGTTGCCAGGTATGCGTTACAAAACCAGCCTAATGGCCAATCAAAATCTTCCCAACGACCACAGCCCAAATACAAAACACAAAATATTGCCCTCGTATACCTAACATATATGTTTACAGTCGCTGTTATGCATTACACCCATTATCTTGACAATCACTGTCTATTAGTACACACTACACAATAAAGTATTTCAATACTAACCTTGCAGTCAGAAAATATTTATGCGGAAAAAACGCGGATTTGGCAACACGGGGCAGCGCACACAGGGGGAGAGATGGACTGATTGTTTTCTCAAAACTGAAGGCACTGGCAAATAAGATTACTGTTTAAAATACTGCCATCTACTGTCTCCAAAACATTATTTCAAGTCATTCCTGTTTCATGTTACTGTCCGATCTGTCATTATTGCAGTAAAATACATATGCTATGCATGCCTATATGTTTAATGAATGTATATAATTTTCCTAGCATCAAATGATATGCTGTTTATGGCTCCGATGTGTTCCCCTGCAAAATAAAGACATGACGGATAAAATTAACTGTCTCTGAATAATACACTGCATATGTGCTTGAAAACACAGGTTTGTCACAGTATAGCTAAAAAGTCTGGCAATATAACACATGGAGGACCGACACGATGTTTCCAAGCAGTTTATTATAGCACAAATCCCTGAAGATGTATGTTTCACTCTCCTTGACTGGATCTAGCCAAGGTGACAATAAGCAGTTTCGTGAGAACACCACGACCTGCAAAGGAAGTTACTCTACCGTCTCTGTACATTAAACTGGAGGGTATTGTAACATTAAAGGGGTCATGACATGAGGAATCAGACTTTAATGTATCTTTTGACATATAAGAGGTGTCATTAACACATCCTGCAAGTTTCATAGCTTAAAATGCCTTCCTTATCAATAAAAAAAGCATTTATGTAATTGCTTCTGGAAAAACACAAATGTATAAGTTCTAATGGCACTTATAGTGAGTACACTGTCCGTAAAATCTTTATTTTTCACAAAACATTGTTGGCTCAAACTAAATCAACGTAAAAACAAATTCCATACGATTTTCTTCCTGATTGTGTGTTTAGTTCGATGTGATGGAATTTGGTTTCCTGGAATGCTGGAATACGGCCTGGCATCTTAGTGCAGGTCAGGGATTACTCCAGTGTCGCCACGGAGATGTTGGTCCAGGACCAGTGAGGGGTCCCAATGACCCTGCTCCTGTGTCCTTTCTGAAAGAGAAGTATGTTTAGTGTTTCTTGACATCAAAGTACAAAGGACATTTGTAAATATTTAAAGCTGCAATTCGTAACTTTGCCTCTCTATTGCCATCTCTGGCTGAAACACAAAATTGCAGTTTACTTTACGTTCTTTCCATTATGTATGTAGTCAAATGAATCTCCTGGAAAATCGGACCGACAGCTCAAATTATAAATCAGTACGATAAACTTACCGTTGTGTATCAGGGTAAGGTAAGAAGATCATGTTGAACAGTGATCTGCTCAATAATTAATTTTAAATGAATTAATTATAACTACTTTTTGTTTATTTTTAACCATAAAAAGTTACGGATTGTGGCAGTGAAATGTAGTAGAACTTGACATATCTAGAAAGACAAATATTTGTCATAAAAAAAAAGAATTTTTTGTTTTATATTTTAATGCTTGTTTTGTTTCATTTTAAATAATTTTATCATCTCGGGGCCCCTTTAGAAGTTTGTTGAGGCCCTTGAGTGGGCCCCGGTCCCCAGTTGAAAAACACTGGTGTATACCATGACATATGTGTTTTTGCAGTGGGCAGTCCCGTTTTATATTATTTACACATGTAACAACATGGATACATGTGCAAATTTCAAGTCTGTCAGTCAAGACAAGGCACAACCCAAGCAAGAGTTTTTATTTTTCCAGCAAAAGTATCAGTGTCTTAATACATGCTGTCAAAAAAATAAAACTCCCAAACCAGATGTTATGAGACAATGGTCATGCTGTGCACAAGAACAGCTGTTTATATCACTCGTAAGCATTAGTGTGAGAGAGCGAAAGAGAGAGTGTGTGTGCATGTGTGCGTGAGCATCTCACCTGCTGTTGTCTCATAGGAGATGTTATGCTGGGTGAGGAGTGATCGTAGCCGTTCAATCTCAGCTCGCTGCTTCTCAAAGTCCTGCTCCAATAAACACAAAACAAACATGATATTTAATATCAGCTGAAGCCAAACACACACAGATCACAGCACATGTATGTTTCTGACCTGTGTGCACTGCTCCAGATTCTGATGCGTCTGTGATGTCCTGATCTCCTCTGAGTTCTGCTGCTCAGCTCTTCTCAGGAGACCTGCTTCTTCAAACAGCTCCCGCAGAAGCTTATTATAACCCTAAACACACACACACCCCTGTTATTAGTTCCTCAGATGCGTGAGTGTGATCACAGTGTGTGTGTGTGTGTGTGTGTAGAGGTCACCTGTTGTGTGATGAGGTCTTCATATCGAGCTTGCTCAATTTCATCCCACTCCTTCTGTAACTTCTCACTTAAAACTGGATAAACTACAAACACAAAACCAGACGAATCACTCAAAACATGTGTCCTAATTATACCAAAACCAAGAGCTTCTCTTTCCCAGCATGTCTACAACACAATATCCCCGCTAACAATTTTAGGTTGTAAGAATGTTTTCCTAACGCTTCCATTAAGTAACAAAAACATTTAAAAAGTTATTTTAAATGTTTGTGTTTCGGATTGGTTATAAGAACATTATTCAAACATTTTTAATTCTTCACCATTCCACTAACAAATTAAGAATAAGGTTTTTAATATATGATATATAATGTTCTAGAAAAGGTTCTATTAACATTACTGTCTTTTTGATAACTTTGAGAGAACTTTTAAAGAACGTAAGCCAATATTCTGAGAACGTTCCCTGTTAGCTGGGATATAAAACACAGTATATAACCCACCCAAAAGGGACTGAGGGTGGCATACAAGCGGCGTTTCAAATGTAAGCGAGTAAACGCACGTCTGCGGTTCAGACACGCTCGCTAGTTTACTGCTATTACCGCAGACCAGGAGCACCTACAACACAAAAGACATGGATTTATTATTAACAGCAACAAGACAGTAAGGCAGAGACCTTAAACATACATGTTGGTGCTACATTTACAATACATATATATATCTGTACGTAAACACATACAGTATGAAGGCTTACTGTACCTTGGTCTGTCTGTTTTTGTTTCCGCATGAATCTCCCTCTCGCATCCACATGCCAGTAAATGTGTTATTCTGAATCTCCCATTCCTGCCAAATACTGTACACACAACAATTTTCAATAACAAAAGACAAGCTATTTAAAACAAACACATAAAGCTTTTAAATGTGTATAAATAATAATTACCCCAGTATACCACTGTAGGCATTCCACCTGAAACTCTGCTCATGCTGGGTCACATTGTGAAATGGACAGAACACATATTTATATCTAAAAAAGATAACCACAAACATATAATACAATCCAAACTATAAACAATTACTGTATGTTTATAGTCTGCTAATACGCTTCTGTTTATGCATTTCTCTGTATCGAGGCTCATAAACAATCCACAATGCCGCTTCATTTTTAAAGACAAGGACAATGGGATGTTTCTCACGTGGCTTCAATGTAGTTGTAACATTTTCCTGCGAGTCTGTGCAAATGCTGAGGTCCAGACACAGGAGAGGGGCTCACTTTTGCCTGCAGGCGGCTACCCTGAGCCACAAACTGATTATTCAACCTGAAGAAAAAGCAAAAAAAAGAGTAGAAACCGTAAAGTTAGGACTTTACTCTCTGATCTGTGATTCAAAACAGGGTTTCTTGGGAAACTCACCCAAATGTATTCGGCTCCTCCACTATCTTCATTTTCCCTCCTGAAGTGACCACCACTGAAACATTTGTTAAAAATAATGGCCGTATTAATATTAAGTAAATATCCTAAGGACAACAATAAAGAAATTGACATTTCTTTATTAAATAAAATCTCCATTCTGTATGCAACACAGCACAACATATGTAGAGAATACATAGTTCCTTATGCATTAAAAAAGACTGAATCTGTTGCACTTACCCAGAGTTGTTAGACATAACAAGCACCATTTCAGATAAACACACTCCATAATCTTTAAATTATTAAAGTGTTTAAAACTAAAAACTACATTTCTGTGTTTCTTCGTCTGGCGTTCATGTGACAGTACAGCCCACATCAATGATGGGAGAAATCAGCTGATCCCGATTACGTGTTTCACGACCATGTTAATTCTGAAATGCAACGTTATCGAAATAAAGAACAAAACGACAGATTACAAATATGTCGCATATATTCTTACATCTTTCTAAATACATCTATTTGCTGCTTAAATAAAACACAAAGGATGATACGCATAAACCTTCTTGCACAAATGAACGCGGCGATGATAGTAAACTAAAAAAACATCGGGTCCATTTCCGGGGCGTAATCCTGTCAAAATAAAAGTCGACTTCCGTTATTGTTTATCATTCGGTTTCTATTTCATTTAACTTGATCATAATTATGAGCTAAAATACACATTCGTTGACGCACGTTTTCCAAACCTAAAAATTACAACATTAATGTCTGATATAGTAAATGACATAAATATATTTTGGTTTGTAGAAGTGATCAGCCATGTTTCATTACGTCACTGTGTTTTGGCCTCACGCGTAAAACTGCGTGTTACAGAATAAATCTTTCATTTGATTTATGAAGCATAAACATTACAATACGCGCCGTGATCCGCAATGCAAACCAACATGAGTGTGTTGTAAGTGATCGAGGAGTTTAAAACACGGACACGCCATAGAAAACACGTATGAGAAGTTGTTTATTGCTATAATAAAGTGCAGTACAGAGATGGGGCGTAAAAAACAAGGTAAAAGTGAGCGACCGGTTCACAAAGGCAAAGACACCCGACACAGGATGAAGGGGAAATCTCTGGAAACTTTCACAGAGGAGATGCATGGGGCTCTGCAAGGTCTGTTATGTTCTGTCAGGTTAGGTGATGTATTAAAACTGTTTGCATGTGTGGTATCCTCTGTTTGTGTTTGTGTTCTGCTGAATTGCTTTTCAAGTTCAGTTTTATGATCAGACTCGAGCTCCATTAGCAACCATAACATAATAACACAGACCTGATACAGTATATACAATAAAAAAGACATGCTTTTAAAAAATAAGTCCAGTTATAATAATATTTCAGCATAGGTGACTGGTATCTAGGATTTTACAATAACAATAATATTTTGATAACAGTATTCTGAGAATCGACACAAATTTATACTGTAGACTTCTCAGTACAGCCTGAAAAACAAACTCTTGCGTTACAAAACGCATCACTCGCACGACTGCATCTAGGTTTTTTTAAAGAGATCTTTGTGTAGTCTTCATTACAGTCAAATATATCAAAGTGTGATCAGATCTGATGGGGTTTTGTTTCCAGCCAGCGAGGCTGCAGAATCAGAAGCTGCTGGAAGTGTCAAGTTGCCCTGCCCGTTAGCGATGTGGGACCTGGGTCACTGTGACCCTAAACGCTGTACGGGGCGGAAGCTGGCCAGGAAAGGATTTGTGCGCTGCCTAAGACTCAACCAGCGCTTCAATGGCCTAATTCTGAGCCCGATGGGCACCAAATACGTTACACCTGCAGACAGGTGAGCCACAACAGATGTTTTTTATCCAATCCAGTCTTGCATCAAAATCTTCCCTCTATCCATCAACATCAAACACAACCTCCAGACAGGCACCTTCAGAGTTTTTAATATTTTAATAGAGCACGAGTCACAAACACGTCACTCAAAAAGTTATTTTCAAAATTATTTTACTTACTGTTACATTTTGATGTTTTTCAGGGAGATTGTGGCTCAGGGTGGACTAGCCGTGATTGATTGTTCGTGGGCGCGACTTGAAGACACGCCCTTCAGCAAGATGATTGGCTCACATCCAAGGCTTTTACCTTATTTGGTCGCCGCAAATCCTGTAAACTACGGCAAACCGTGCAAGCTGTCGTGTGTTGAGGCGTATGCCGCTACCTTCTGCATTGTGGGTAAGTAGCTCTTGACTTTTCTTCTGCGCCTCTGTTGAGTCACTGATGCATAAAACTGTTTAACGTATGCAATGCGGCTTCAATGAAAAAACACTTATTATACGTGCACTAAATTTTCCAAAATTTCACATACATATGTGAACGTTTATTGTGAAATTATTTATCTAATGACATGGCTATCAGTTGATTGAAGAATTAATTGACACAAGATAAAATGACCCTGTGTTAACCAGCTAACTGGACACTGTTATTGGATACTGGATACTGATGTGTCTTTGTGTATTTATGTGATTATCCATCAGGATTTCGTGACCTTGCTGTGCTTCTGCTGAGGAAATTTAAGTGGGGGTTGGGATTTTTGGAGTTGAATAAGACTCTTCTAGAGCGTTATGCTTCTAGCCAGTCAGAAGAGGAGCTGCTGGCTGCAGAGAAAGAGTTTCTCACCTCCACCCCACAAGAAGAGGATATAGGTTTGATTCATCAGGCTTATCAAATCTTCTTGAAATAATACGAAAAAAATTAATGTTTAATAGTGTTTAATAATACCTAATAAACTGTGTGTGTTCCAGATCCTTTTGATGTAGACTCAGGCAGAGACTTTGTTAACCTCAACAGACCAGTACGGTAAGAATATTTTTTTTATTCTATGAAACGCTATTAATTTATGCTTAAAATATTTAATTTTCTGTTAAAGCAAATGACTTCAACAGGCCTGATAAAACAGTTTCTATCGATGAGTAGGTTTAGTGTAGGGGGCATAGAATATGCAGTTTGTACAGTATTAAAACCATTACATCTATGGAATTTCCCAATAAAACATGAAAACCGAACATGTGTGTGCCTATGTGTGTGTCTCAGGGCTGAGGAGAGTGACAGTGATGAGACTTCAGAGGAAGATGAGGATGAAGAAGAAGACCAGAAGTGTAAAGAGGCAGAAGACGATGATGATAGTGATCAGGACTCTTAAATTAGGATCTTAGAGTGAAAGTTTCTTTAACTGATTTAATAGACCGGTTAGGTTAGCACTTGGACATTGACCTCTAGCTGCCATAGGCAAACCTCTGTTTTATGAATGTTTGCAGATTTTAAAGCTAGTACGTAAACACACCAAGAGTAATCAGAGGCTGTAGTCTAATTTCAGTAACCAACTTTCCCAACACTTTTGATAATGTGCAAAAGATGTTATTGTGAGAAGGATTTTTTCAAACTGTAATTACATTTTATTATAGCAAAATACTATAAATACATTGACTGTTAATTATACACATAATAAAAGGTCTAAATAAATATTTAAAGGGTGTTTGTAAAATGGTGCGTTTAAGAATAGTTTGTGTCTTGGCCAAGGACTTTATTTGCAAACCTCTCATTTAAACCTGCCTCTGGACTAATTAAATCGATTGAAAATGGTGCTTGTTCAGAGAAGATTTGTAACATGAAAATCACTTCCATTTGAGAGAAGGGCTAGAATTTACCCTTTGCATTTCTTTATCTAAAACTAAACTTATTTGAAGGACATACAGAACTTTACAAAACGATGATTGGTACAATAATGGTATCCGATGGTAATATTATGGAACTTTGTGATATTCAATGATACTAAATTATTACCGTACAATAATCTTTTCTTTGTTTTAGAACGGATCATGAAGACATTTTAGTAGTTAACGATCTAATGTCATCATATCACATACCTCTAAGGTATCACATATCTCTTTTAATTAAACAATTTGTTATGTAGCCTACAAACAACATAGCAAGAACTATATTTAAACAGGATCAGGTGCATCAAATACATAATTATACATACATACATACATGTAATTAAAGGGCTAGGGCATTTACAAAAAATCATATTCTTACCATAGTCTTTACTGATATGGGTACAAGATATATTGCATTTTTATATTTCATCATGTTTCACTCTTGATTTCTTGGATTTGTGTATATTTTTCCAGCATAAGGATGGCGGTAACCAAACAGTCACCATTATGTTCATAACAAGTCCGTAAATGATGTCCTGTTGAGAAAAGAAACTTTGAGTAAAGCTAGTCATGAATTTCAAGGCATAATATATTAGTGTACATACAGTAAAAAAAAATAAATGATTGTGGTTTCAGTATTATCACAAAATACACATGAGGGCATTTTTCTTCAGCTATAACCCATCAGTACGTTTGTTTGGGATTCACCACGCGAGGGCGCTCCATCGCGCTCGTCTAGTGCCCGTTTTTTTTACTTTTATTAATTTTTTTTTTGGCCGTAACAAATTACAAACGCAACCGAGTTGCAAACCGGGACGCGCAGATAAAATAACAAAAGAAAAAATCATCTCCGTTTCGCTCTCGCCCGCGGTCGTGTTGTTGTGGCGTGACGTCACCGGCGTGAAGCGAAGGCGCAGAGAGGGCGGCCATGACTGTGCTCTCCACAATTATTTAATCCCAAATAAATTACCCACGGAAAACTTCCATGGCAAGAGCCACGAGTCAGATCGTGAGTACCACCGGGGTCTCGGGATCGCGGGCTCGAAGCCGCCCCGTACCGCGTCGCACGGGCCGCCCGTTTAACGCGTTTTCTTCTTCGGCGGCGGCGGCGCGGGACGCTCGCGCTGCGACCCGCTGTTAGCAGTCATTAGCATGCTAGTCCCCAAAACAAGCGCAAGTCATTTAACCAGGAAGTGTCAACTCGAGCGTTTGATCGCGTCTTCGAGCGGGATTTCTGAATGAATGATGATGCTTGATGTTGATATTTTTAAAGGTGTAGTGTTGATATGTTCGTCCTTACGGTCTGTGAGCTAGTTCTGTCAACAAATCAAGCCGCTTGTTTTCTCGTCCGTTAGCCTGACCGCTAACTCACGACGCCGGGGTTTGATGCGACCCGAAAACGTGTTTCAGTCTGTGTTTTATCCTCGTACTTCTCCCAACGTTTTAAAGAAATTAAGGCGACATTCAAGGCGTGTTATTAAGCATCTTACTGATTGTAAGTCTGTTTTGAGTCAGGTAGCGCTGCTAGCACAAGTCGCCTCAGGGTGTTGTGCCTCGTTTTCGTCTCAGTTGGTCTTTATATTAAACTTTAATAAAGCGTGAATTCGCTTCTTTTGAATGCTACCATCTGTTTTAACCGGGCATTAAGACATCTGAGGCATCTTTGTGTTATTTAGGGATGTTACTTCAGAAATCAAACCGACTCACAGTCGAGGCCTATACAGCGGCTTAGAGGTTTATTACTGTTTTACCATCCCAGGTGCTTTTGACAGTCAGTGATCTGAGTATTAACATAAATCATGTCATGTATATCACTAGATTAAGACTAAACATCTATAAATATGATTATCCCGTGATCATGTCCATTGGTGTGTCATTTTGAAACACACAGTCTGTAGTTTATCAAGATGCAAACTGGCTTTGGTCCAGCAAAGGTCTTGTTGCTCTCTGTAGTCTCGTGTGGCAGTGACATTGTTTTAAAGCTATGGTTAAGATCTCTGGATGAATACTGCGGTGAAATATAACAGGGTTTAGGTTCTAGTTTGGGCTGAAAAAGGGCCGGTTGTTAACAGGATTATTGTTGGAGGTGTGTGTAAAGATGTTGTTGACATGTAAGGTTTATAGTGATGTTTTGAAGCTCTGTTGTAGGATTGCTGTGAGTTACAGTAGAGTTACAGTAAACTAGTGATTAGATTCTGCTGTGTGGGTGGGTGTGGGAGAATGAGAGTGGACAAACATATCTGCTTGTGTTATGAGTTGTAGTCTGTATGGTTTGCTTTTGAAAGCCATACGCCATGTAGAATGCAAACATTGCAGTTTAAGCGGTGCCTCAAATAAAATTAATTTTATTGTCAGAACAGTATTTGAGTCTGTTTATTAACTGGTTTTTTTAAGGGTGGTGCTCTGTATTCAAGACTGAATATACCATAAGCCTATGTAAACAGTTTCGTTCTGGTCACAGAA
Source organism: Chromobotia macracanthus (assembly GCA_036877525.1). NCBI lineage: Eukaryota > Metazoa > Chordata > Actinopteri > Cypriniformes > Botiidae > Chromobotia > Chromobotia macracanthus. The sequence continues at coordinate 4,297,874 of JAZGTH010000085.1, read as the reverse complement.
TTGTTAATTAGGTTGTTAATATGTAAACCTGTTATGGCAAGTTGTATTTTGTCTGGTTTCAACGAAAAACGATGTCATATCCATTTCCACCTGCTGTTGTGAAGTTGCAGCCGTGATATCACACAAACAGGCATTACATCAGGCGTGTTGTAAGGTTGAGGATTAAGTATAGTTAAGTGTGAATGTTATACTGAATGCTCTCTGTCTCTTTCCCCCTCTCATCAGTATGATGTTGCATCCCTCCACTCCTCTGTTCTCATCTCCTGTCCATCCATGGTAAGAGGCCAGCAGGACACGCCCCGTCTCCACGGCAACAGCATGGAGGGACAGGCCCCGCCCACCCAGCCACGCAAGAAGAGACCCGAAGATTTCCGATTCGGCAAGATACTGGGAGAAGGCTCTTTTTCCACCGTAAGACACACACTCACACAGGAACCAAATTTCCCTTGATCCTTCGAGATTAAAAGTGTCCAGTCTCTACGTTACAGCTTTGTGACATCACAGGTTTAAAGGCTTCAGTGGCCACAGTTGCACATCAGTGCAGCCTATTGGTTGATCAGAATCTTGGTCTTAAAAAAACTTAAAAACAATGGAAAAAAAACTTAGAAATATGACATCAGGAAAAAACTTAAAACATATGGTATGACCTGGTAAATACTGTGGTGATACGTTTGATTGTATTATTGCAAAAATGGACCTGATACACTAACCTTGGCATCTTTGGTGCTAACAGGTTGTCTTAGCAAAAGAACACTCGACAGGGAAGGAATATGCAAGTAAGTCATGACATACAGTCCGCCTGTGATGTACAATCATTAGTTTAATTTGTAATTCAATTATATTTAACGTATCACAAGCAGCTGGATGTGACGCTTGTAATGAGGATTGTTTCTGCATCTGAATGTATTTAACAGTCAAGATCCTGGAAAAGCGCCACATAATGAAGGAGAATAAAGCGCAATATGTCAAAAGAGAGAGAGACATCATGTCACACCTGGATCATCCGTTCTTTGTTAAGCTGTTCTTCACCTTTCAGGACGAGGAGAAGCTGTGTATCCTTCACACAAACTGTTTTCAACCAGTATAGCATTTATAATAGCTGATGTTGATCTAATCTATATGACCAAAGGTTAAAAGGGAAAATGTGAAAATGGCGAAACTAAATTAAAGTTTGTTCTGCTTGTCTGTAATAAATAAACTATCTGAAAACAAAATGTGCTCTTGACAAAGTTATGGTGGATTTAAAAAAAAACTGACACAAGGGGGAGCTACCAGATCTGTCCATCACCTAAACAGGCACAATTATTGGTCAGTGTCTTTAAAACGTCCAATCGTTAACCAGTTTATCGGCTTGGCCTGTACGTATGTATATACGTGCAACTTTGGTTTTCCCAAGTCATTTGTTCGTAAATGTAAGAGTTCACCTTAGATAAGTCTGATCGTGTGGTCTGATATTTTCCTGAATATACTGTCAAGATTTTGGTCTGAGCTATGCTAAAAACGGCGAACTGCTGAAATACATTCGAAAAATTGGCTCATTTGACGAGACCTGCACGCGGTTCTACTCCGCAGAGATAGTTTGTGCTCTTGAGTACCTGCATCAGAAAGGCATAATCCACAGGTGAGTCCCTTTATCTTTAAAGTGTATCTTGCAAACCAACTAAAATTAATTTATTATTTTAAAAGGAAGCTACTTGTTTCTTTTTGTGAAGTGCGCTTGTTAATTATTTGTTATGGGTTTTTGTAACAGAGATTTGAAGCCAGAGAACATTCTGCTCAGTGAGGAGATGCACATTCAAATAACAGATTTTGGCACGGCCAAACAACTGTCATCTGACAGCAAACAAGGTAAAATGCACAGATGTGTGGCTTAACAACAACTTGCACAGTATTCTGTCATTATGGTGCCTTTATTAAATGATATTGTTACAGTAATGTTTCTCCCTGCAGCAAGAGCAAACTCATTTGTCGGTACTGCTCAGTATGTCTCGCCTGAATTACTGACTGAGAAATCTGCCTGCAAGAGGTAAACACAACTAATGAATATTTCATGTGCTGCAGTTGTGATGGTTTTAATTGGTAATGAAATGAGCCTGATTCACAGAGGGATTGTGTTCATTTCTTTCAGTGTTTATATAGTGTGTTTTTAGTATTTTTGCTGTGTATTTGTTGTAATTGTTATATTTCCCGTGGCAGTTCGGATCTCTGGGCATTAGGCTGCATCATCTACCAGCTTGTTGCTGGCCTTCCACCCTTTAGAGCCGGGTGAGTTTGCTCTATAGGATGCACCCTATCTAGTGTGCATAAGGGAACCCTGGTTAAAATAACATTATGCCTTATAATTCATCACAGGAACGAGTATTTGATATTCCAGAAGATTTTAAAACTGGAGTACGAGTTTCCTGAGAAATTTTTCCCCAAAGCCAAGGACCTTGTGGAGCAACTTTTGGTCAGCCTTATTAATCATAAAAGTTTGTTTTGTTATGTAGGTGTGAATCTGCCCTAACTGGTGTGTATTTTCACAGTTATTGGATCCGTGCAAGCGGATTGGTTGCGAGGAGACGGGTGGATACGGGCCGCTGAAGTCCCACCCTTTCTTCGAGTCTGTTGGCTGGGATGACTTGCATTTGCAGACTCCGCCCAAATTAACGCCGTATCTGCCAGCCATGTCTGAGGATGATGAGGATTGCTATGGAAACGTAAGTGAACGCAAACACACAATGTCAAACATCACTTTTTCGATAGCTCATGCTTAAGCGTCTTTCACACTGAGTGCGATTAAACGCTGCAAGTGTTTGATGCAGTGCTGCTTTTGAATCGGAGCAATAAATTTATACATTTTCTTCTGTTGTCCTGTGATGAAACAGGCCATCCAATGAGGGTTGATCTTTAGATCAGCCTTCAACAGAGATGTTGAAGCACAGAATTTAACTACAAATAAAACAATAGCTGCAAACACACCAAAGAAAAGCCATATTCAGTGTCAAGTATAGCATATACATTTATACTACTAATGTTTTATATATGTTTCTCAATAGTATTGTTACAAATTGTGATGTAATCAGTTTATTGACATTTATCAGCATTTATGCTTGTTTGCATTTTTATATGCACTGCAATGAATGTTAAATAAGAATATATTGAATATATGTCTTTAAAATGATAATTATGGACATGGTGATGTTCATCTCAAAGTAAATAAACGTTTGGTATACAAAGCGCTCAGTTATGTGCTTCAGTTAAAGCTGCGATCTGTAACTTTTGCCTCTCTACCACCATCTCTGTTTGAAACATAAAATAGCAGGGAACTTGCAAAGTTATTTTAAATTGGATGTTTAAATTTTAAACAACTGCTGTAAGAAGCTACAAACGCTGCACCATCTACAATACCCTAATATATGAAATAGTAGCCCGATCTTCTTTATTTTTAAAGACCCATCAGCTCAAATTATAAATCATTATTATAAAATTACAGTAAAGCGATTGTGTCGAACACTCATTTGTTATGTACTTGCTCAATAAATGATTTTTGTTTATTTTAACCAAAAAAGTTACAGATTGCAGCTTTTGGCTTGCTAATGTTTTAAGATCTCTATAGTGAAGGTCAGAGGGAGGGCTGGTCAGCTTAAAAGTATGTGGTTTTGTGTGAGTAAAATACATTTTTAATTGGCATCATCATCATCATCTATATTACAGACATGAATTAGCTGGCATGGGTTAATCCATTTGCATTTACTGTAGTGTGAAACACACCATCACAGTTTGATGGCGTGTTGCTTCACTTTATCTCGTCAGTCTCTGTATGAGCTGTTAAAGGTTTATTCTAATCTTTGATTCTAATCTTTAGTATTACACTTGGGTTGCGAATCCTCCGAGTGGTGTTTGTGCTGCGGACGTTTATGATACATCAAATCATGCAAATTATTGAGGAAAGATTTGCTTAAAAAAATTGTTAAATGCAAATGCTAGATGCCTATATAAAAATACATAAACTAAATCTTTCTTTACCACCAGATGAAATGTGTAAATAAAAACTAAAATGTTTATTGTATAGAAACATTTACTTACATTTACTTACTGTATTTAATCAGGTAGATCATAAAACGGGCAAGAACAGTTTGGCTTTAAGATTTATTTAGAATATTTTAGAGGCTTTAACTTTGGTCTGTATATAACCACCAAACAACTGCCTGGCAACACCCTGGTATTATTGCAGTTTTTTACATTTTCTTCAAAAAATGTAGGTTGTTTGTAATCTCTTTCTTTTTTAGTACGATGATCTCCTGAGCCAGTTCAGTTGTATGCAGGTGGCACAGCCTGGCCCTGCCCCTTTAGTTCCTTTTACGGGAGAGTCAAATCCTCCTACATATAACCCCTCCCCTAGTGTGGATCAGTTTATACATATTCATGAGCTGGACAGTAACAGCATGGAGCTTGACCTGCAGTATAGCGATGAGGAAAAACGCATCTTGCTGGACAAGCAGAGCGCTGCCAACCCATGGTAAACATACATGCACTCTTTATTCTGTCTGGTTGACTTGACTTCATGCAGGCTTTCTGTAAATCTGTGCTGTCTTGATTTTTAACAGGCATCAGTTTGTGGAGAATAACCTCATCCTAAAAATGGGTCCAGTGGACAAACGCAAAGTACGTCACTTGTTGATATTCTGTGTGCACATAACTGTAGTTTTTTTTTTTTACACAAATACGAATAAGAAACTAAAGTGTTTGTAAAAATGTAATAACTGTTGAAATGGCTTTTCAGTTCAGAAAAAGTAAAATTAATCCGTAATATCAGAGCTTAATCTGTCATTATATAATAAAAACATGGTGGGAAAAAAATCTAGTCTTGCCTAACAGTGGAGTGCCTGAACCATCTTTATGCGTCCGAAGTGTTACTACGTGATTATATATATATTTTTTTTATTATATTTTAATTGAAAATTGTGGTATTAATATTTTTATTATGCAATTTATGGCATGCTTTCACTAGATACAACTTACTCATGCTATGCAACAAAAACAGTCGTAATGGGTGTTGTTTTGTGATGTAAACGACTGATGTTTTTCATTAAACCATTTAATATATTATGGATTCTAGAACACCTGGAAGGCTCTATTGACCAATCAGCATCCAAAACCGGTACGATCCATTTTCTAATCATGCGTTTGTAATGTTGCATTGTGTGTGTAGGGCCTGTTTGCACGGAGGAGGCAGTTGCTTCTGACAGAAGGGCCTCATTTGTACTACGTAGACCCGGTCAATAAAGTTCTGAAAGGGGAGATTCCGTGGTCACCTGAGCTGCGACCCGAAGCCAAGAACTTTAAGACCTTCTTTGTACACACGGTAATGACAGTTCTTACCCTCGCATTTGTTGTTGTCAGCTCATATACTGTCTGCATGCATCATCACACAGCAACAAAAATTCAGATTCAAATTAGATGTTGAATGTTTGTGTTTTGTTCCTGTAGCCAAACCGGACATACTATCTAATGGACCCGAGTGGCAACGCTGATAAATGGTGCAAGAAAATCCAGGAGGTTTGGAGGAAGATCTACCACAAACACCAGAGCCCCAGCCTATAGGACTACAGCGCTCTCTATTTGGTGACACCCCCCACAGCCCTCCAGCCAATCACAGGACAGGGACACACCCCTGTAGAGACACAACTCCAGCTATATATTGTCTTTTTGTCTGTTCATATATCAGTTTCTTCTCTACCTGGCGCTTTCAGATTTAGGTGTTATATGCAACAAGGAGGAGTCTTTACAACCAAAAGCAGTAAGGCCATAGTTAGCATGCTGTGTCGGCAGGCAAGCCATAGAAACCTTTATCGCTTAGTTAGGTGACTTCGCAAATCTTTCCATTGTTTTTTGCGTTGCAGGTAGCGAACATGTTCGAGTTGTGCAATCTCCACCCATCCATAGAGAAACACATGCACACTTTCTGTACCTTTATGCTCAACGATCGCAAACGCGCACACACACTCATCTCCTTACCTAGAAATACCTAAACGCTGCTCTCCAATGGAGCGAGTGTCGCTTAAGTCTGCGTTTAGAATTAAGGCGGGTCCTTGAACCCTTATTGGCTACAGTAGCTGGTCTTGCTGATTATGATTGGAGGATGTGGTTTCGAATGTTTTTGCGGTATTCCTTAGCATGTTGATAATCCAAGTAAAACGTAAAAACACAGTAGGAAACGTCAAATCGCGACAAATCACCACGAAAGCCACATGGGTAATGTGGTTCAAAAAGGTAGTTTATTACCTCCCTCTTACCCTGAGTTTAAAGCACGACTGAGTTTCCTGTTCAACTGTTTTCCTATGCTTGCAATGTGACAGCGTGCCGATCGGGGTCTGTGACGGAGGGGCAATCTGATCGAGTGTGTGGTTTTCTCCTCTTATTTGGCCGTTTTAACAGGAAGTTTTGGGAGCATGAGTGAGACCGTCAGACTGATTGATTGACAGTGTGTGTGTGTGTGCGTGCGTGTGTGCGTGTGTGTGTCTTCCTGATTGGTCACAGATGACTGTGATGTACAGTTGATGTAATATTGAAATGGGAGGCGACTTACGAGGTGACTCTAGGATCCAGGTTTTGTATTTTTATTCTTGTATAAGGTTATTGGGCCATTCTGTTCTGGCCTGGCTTCTGTGTTATTTAAATTCTAATATATGAAAGCATATTTGGATTAAAGTCATGTTCCAGGGCCTTGCTGTGTATGTATTGAATATGTAAAGCCTTTGAATGTGAAGAATTATTGTAAACTATGATATTTTACTGCATTTTGTTTTCTTACTATATCATATACATTTTCTATTTGCGCAGTGATTGGCTCATTTCTGATAATTTAATGCCCGTGTGCGCGCGGCCCCGTGTGTGCGTGCGTGCGTGTGTGTGCGCGCGTCCTGCGCGCGTGTGCGTGCGTGTGGGGCCTTTGTGCATTTAGGCTATGTGTGTATTTCTTCTTGTCGGCCTATTGTGCTCGGCAAAACCTAGAACTGAAATAAAGCATGTAGGGTTTTAGGCCAACAAAATACGTCTCCTTTTTCCTCAGTCAAATGTGTTTTTGCATATGATTAGTAGATCAAAAGGTGCTTGGTTAAATGGTGAATAGTGAATAGTTTACCTTAAAGCTGCAGTCTGTAACTTTCTTAGGTTATAAATGAACAAAAATCAGTTAGTGAGCAAGTACATAACAGATCAGTGTTGCAAACAATCTCATTCCCACGATTCACAACGATAAGTTCATAAAGATGATTTATAATCTGACTTGTCAGGTTGGATTTTGTGGGAAATGTCTTTCTGTAAACATAAAGAAGATCCAGCTACTATATCACATGTCCAGGTATTGTAGAGGGGGCAGCATTATTGCTTTTTCTTACAGCTGTTCAGAATTTAAACTCTGCAAGTAACCTGCAAGTTTATGTTATGTGCAGGTTACGTACATTTTCACGCATGTAGAAAACATGAAGCCAAAATAACATTTACTGGGAATTCCGACCCGACAGCCCAAATGATAAATTATTACAATCTTACCTTTGCAATTCGGGTAAAATAAGGAAACTGTTCTGAAAACGGATCTGTGATGTATTTCCTGATTTTTGTTTATTTGTAACCAAGTAAGTTATGGATTGCAATTTAAGATTAAAACCTAAATTTGTCGGCCTGTACAGTACGGTCATGTAAACTCGTATCAGTGGCAACAGCATCAGCCATTTCAGCATCATATGGTGCGTGTCTCAAAACCCAGACAATCATCAACTTAAGATGCATTTTTGTCATGCATTAATATTAGCAGGGCAACTATTTTCTATATAACAGTACTGATCGCATCTCACGGTTAACCGGTACCGGTAGCTCTTGGTGCGGTGCGGTGGCTCGCCGTGCGCGTCTGATGGTCTTTGGAGAGCCGAGCGGTCCCCGTTACGCATTTCAGCAGAACAAAGAGCGCAGGATGGCCGAGAGCCCCAGCAGCCACGACTGTCGACGCCCGGGTCCGATACTGACTTTTAACCACAGATCCTCCAAATGGGTCCGTCTGAACGTCGGTGGCACTTATTTTCTGACCACCCGACAGACGCTCTGCCGGGACCCCAAATCATTCCTGTTCCGCCTGTGCCAAGCGGACCCAGATCTGGATTCGGATAAGGTAATTCACATTTACTTCCTTTAAAGTCTGCTTCTGGTTTTGAAAAGATAACAGAGTGAAGAAAGAGTGATGCTGCTGTTAGTTTTACTCACTGAAATGTACAGGTTCTTAAATTGTACATCAGTTTATAATTATTATAATAAACATTATTTTTGTAACAATGCTGGGTTAAATGATTATAGCTTATAAATAAAAGCAGAATTGTGTGTATTAAAAAAGTGTTAAGTCCAGAATACCATTTGGATCTATTTAATGTGTAATCCCATTATGATTATTATATGTTAAGCACAAGTTACAAGATCTCCCTCTTTCTGTGCCAGTTAGGAGGAATCACCTTAAAATGGGTCGCCAGCATTTAATTCAACTTTCCTCAAGTTTATGATTCAAGTTTATCATCATCAGGAGTGTGTTTGTACTGTTTTTATGGTAACTGTTTTTTGGGGATTGTCCATTTGGTTGTTTCCCTGTTGAATAGTTTTGAACAAACACACTATTACTGTGTGTTTCTCACCTTTCCTCTCCAACCCTCAGCAAGCTCTCCACTGCGATAAATTCTCCATCTTTAAGTCACTTTATCTGGAAAGTTTGCAGGCTGATTGTGACACCTTGTGGCACCCTAGGGAGCCCTTGCTGTTGACATCATCGGCAGGCTGCCCCATGTTTGGCCTGTAATGTGAACAGGTTCCACTCCTGTCATCTGAGCTGTGTCAGAGATCAGGGTCACTCCACTGGGTCCAATAAGGCAATGAACGGTGCACGCCGGAGGTTTATATTTGAGGCCTGGTGACAGTTCTGTGCTTCCCAAAGTATCCGAGTTTTATTTCCCACTGAAATGAGGTCTAATTGCTGCCCTAAAGTGTAGGTACACTAAACATGTTTTGTAGGGAAAAAATCATAATGTAGTTGAACTGTAATTGAATTGACTGAATCAACATATACTAAAAAAGTGAATCGTAGGGCAGGTTAAAATAACTTTATAGAGTAACAGCTGCACTTGTTTACAGTGTGAAATGGTGCCAAATGAAGAGCACAAGTTAAAGCGTTTACTTCTTACATCTTGTCACATGTAACTTAATTGCTTGTAGCAGTTATTACTGAACATTTAATTCTATAATTTAAACAGAACACAAATAAACTACATTCTCTCAGGCAGCCTCAGCTGTCTCGCCTCCTCTCATCTCGAATCTCAGACGTTAATCTAAAAATAACCCTAATCCAGAGTAATTCTGCTCTCTGAGGCTTTAACCCTGTAAAGAGCAGGAGTCTCTAGGGCTCTGGGAAACCTCTCTCTCTTTCCGTGTGTGCCCCAGATTTGTTTAAAAGGGTGATTTCAGCATCTCGCTTGTTCACAGCGAGCTCACACACTCTTCTGGGTTTATTTTGGAATCTGAACGTTTCTTGGTTGAAGGCAGAAAGGAATTTTGGTTTGTCAGGTTGTGTGTAAAAAGTGTGTGTATGTGTGTATGCGCGTGTTTATTTTTTTATGAATGTGGCCTGCATGCCATTAAAGCAAGAGATGCTGAACTGAAAGCGCACACTTCACGTCATTAATGTTTAAACTCACTTTCCTCTAATGGATTTCTTCACTTAGTGCCAACCAGGAATTCACATTCTCACACACAGTAAAGTAAAAACAGCCTTTGTGACTCTCAGCATTGTGTCGTCTCTATGTCTGTCTATATGACAACATGCATGTTTGTTTCAAAATTACTAGTGTGATCTACTATTTTACTTTCCCATGTTATAATAATAACTATTTTTACTGTTTTTATTATTCAAAGAAAATGTGGGTTGTGTTTGCCTGGGTAAAGCCAAAATTCCTACAATCAGTAAAATCAGTAAAATCACATTAAAATAAACAAATTGCTAATAACAGCACATCTTTTCTCAAGCTACATCATATGCGGTTCTTTTAAAGATATCAGATCAAGTGGAACCTGCATGTTAGGTTGGAACACCAATTACACAAATACACGTAGTGTACCTGTAACTTGTCTTTTATATACAGGACGAGACTGGAGCGTACTTGATTGATAGGGATCCAGTGTATTTTGGGCTTGTTCTAAATTACCTTAGGCATGGCAAGCTGGTTCTCAACAAGAACCTGTCAGAGGAGGGTAAGAGACCCGCACATGCAAACATGTACTTAATGGAATCCAATGATTGTTGATTCATTTGTGTAAAATCACAGATGCAACTTTTATTCTTTTAGGGGCTCTTGAAGAGGCAGAGTTCTACAACATCACGTCGTTAATTAAACTCATTAAAGACAAGATTACTGAAAGAGATGCCAAGATTACACATGTAAGTGAACACAAACACACACACACACACACACACACTTGCATATGGGGTTTACAGGGACTATGCATAAGCATAATGATTTTTATACTGAGCTAATCAAATTTTCTGTCCTCTTCCTCAAACCCTCACAGAAAACTTTAGACATTTTTTATTTAAAAAAAAACACCATTCAGCATGTTTTAAAGCTATTTGGTTTATGAGGACCGTAATTATATGTCATTATATGTTTATGTCCTTGTAAATCACATAGACCAGTACACACACACACATTTATTTCGTACTTGCTTTTATCCAAAATTACTTACAAATGAGTGACATCACAACACATGTGGGTCATTATTTGAGGATAGCACACAGTGATTACTGTTATGAAGTGATTATTTTAATGGGGACATATCATGAACAATCACAATGCAAAACTCCCTCCCCGTTTGACCCAGTCCATTTATGGAAACTAAGCTGCAGAAACGGGTCATACAGAATGATGTTAGAACTAACAGCTCATTAGCATATATATTTAAATAAATCAGTCTATTGGCCACACATTCACATCTTAGTAAATATGTGTAAGTATGTTTCTGGCCTATGGAAAATAGAGAGTATGAAAAAATATTGTGAAATATTACAATTGTTTCTGATGCATTGTTTCTATTCATTTTTAACCCTAAATGGTGACAGATTGCAGCTTTAAATATATTAACTTATACAAGCAGAAAATAGTATTTTACATTTGCATTTGTTAGTTAAAGATGATGAACGTTAATGTAATTTTGGTGACATTCAGGCATAAACAGACATGCAAAGGCATATTTTAAAGACAGTAAACAATAATTTAGATTCATATTAAATATCATTTCATGTTGCATGTAAATAAATAGTAACATTTCTTGTCTTTCTTTGTAGACACCAGTCAAGCATGTTTACAGAGTGTTGCAGTGTCAAGAGGAAGAACTCACTCAGATGGTCTCAACCATGTCAGATGGATGGAAGTTTGAACAGGTACATCAATCACTGCTCTAGTTCATTCTGACCATTCTAGCTCCACGGCAACCAGAATCACTGCCGCTGGGTCACCTGACCTGCCTTTGTGTGATTCCACACCCGTCTTACGCTCTGATTGGTTGTTACAGCTTGTCAGTGTAGGTTATGGGCGGGCCCAAAGGTCAGAGTTTTTCCTGATTGTGTCTCGGGAGGTGAATGGGGAGGAGTCAAGCCAAAATCACCCCGCCCACAGCAGAGAGGTGTGTCCAACAATCCTGCCCTCTTGCTAATTGCCGCATGTACTGCACCTTGGTCAGATGCGACACTGGGTTTTATTGAGGTGGTCAAAGTGAATATTGTTGTTGCCTTTTTGACTGTGTGCATGTCTTAATCGGTGGGCTTTTTGTCACATTTTGCATGTTTATGAGTGTTCATCTTTTGTTAATAAGGGGCAAACATTTCTACATCAGTCTGTATCCGTGCACACTAATTACACAATTTTGCTCTGTAAAAACATTATTGCATTTTGTGACTATATACCTTTGTGAAAGTGGATTCTCGAAATAAGCATGAAAAATAAGTTCAGACATGTTTGTTATTTCTGAGTGAATTTTCCCCTGAATGTTCTGCGATCAGTTCAACAGTTACTTTTCTGTTTATATCTTTATTTCTGTTTTTTTCTTGTGTAGTTGGTCAGTATTGGCTCCTCCTACAGTTATGGTAATGAAGATCAGGCGGAGTTCCTGTGCGTTGTTTCAAAGGAGCTGCACAATCAGTCATATAGTGGCAACAACCAACCTTCTGAGAAAGCCAAGGTAAACAGTGTGTGCTTGTGTAGTATACTGAGAAACAGTGGTAGTTCTTAGTGCTGTCAAATATTATAGAATTAACAAGATGTTGCCATTCTATATCGTAAGTCACTTAACACTAATGATTCTTTGGTGGAGGGGCTCTCTGTACAGAGTATTGTGAAAAACTTCACAGCCTTTGCGCATGCACAGTACCTGAAGAAATGTGAAAAAGCTGCTTTTTATAGCGTTAAAATGATGCCCGCCAAGTGCAGAGATTTCCTTGAAGGGACTTTAGTGCTATTCTGAAGATAGATGTAATTTATTATACTAGATTAATATTAGTAAACATAGATAAGTATAGCTCTGTGGGTATTAGTAATGCTTTTGACGTTGTCATCCTTCTCTCATCCTTCATCCTTCTTTTTTCTTCTCTAGATTCTGCAAGAACGAGGTTCTAGAATATGATCATCTAGAACCGCCGTTTTACGACCTATCGGCTTCTTACTAGAACATTCCATGAGCTTGTTCTCCTCACTTCTCATAGAGCACTTAGTCTTACACATCGGACTTCAAATGCATGAAAACACATCAGGAGCATGTCCACTGTAAATGGTGCCTGTTAATTTGAATGAAAACTGGAACACTTTGTTTTGAACTTTCAGCTGTAGGCTGCGTCTGATTCTGTCTGCTCAGAGGTTGAAGATCTAGAACACTGTAAATCTCAGGGATCAGGAGATAATAAGTGTATGTTGCAGTATGGATTTAATCATTTATATATGCAGGTAACAATTCTGTAATATTTGCATTGATGACAGTTTTCAGGGCTTATTTTAATCTTCTGCTTCGCATACACAATAAAGTTTAGCACTTGTTTAGCACTAATTTAGTTTTTAATGCACGATTGTGAAATCTCATAGGGCTTTTCAAGAGTTCAGCTCTACTTGAAAATACATTTGACTTATTAAACTTTTACTAAATGTTATTATACCCCTTTTAACTATGTAAATTATTGCTTTTGCACTACAGCTGGAGTTTTATTGTTACTATGCAGTTGCAATGGCAGGTAGCATTAATAAAAAAGACATTTGATGGTATCCTTATGTTTTGTGGATTGTAGAATACACAATAATTCTGTCCTTAGTGTTCCAGCTTTGTAGCTCAGTTCAGATTTATATCAGACTTTGGCTGTCCTGACCTGCCAGGCTTTAATATTTGGACAATTGTTATTCTGTAATGTACACCAGTTTTGATATTTTTTGAAACTAATAAATCTAAGCCTGGAAATCTGAATGAAACACGTCACCTCATGTCACTGTAAAATCCCAACGAATGACTGTAGCCAACACACACCCACATGGTTTTAAGATATAAATCCATTGTAAGAAATCACTTCATGTGTCTGTGGGCTTTTTTATTTTGTAAAAAGCAGATCATCTGGGATTGCACAACCTCTCTCCTCCTAGTTCATTTAAAGCTGCAATCCATTACTTTCACCATCTCGGTTTGAAACATAAGATTGCAGGTTACTTGAAGTACTTACTTTAACTACTGTTACTTTACACGTTAAAGTCAAACTGACATTTTATTATTATAATCTTACTGTTGCAACTGTTAAATGTACTTTGTTTATAACCCAGAAGGTTATTGATTGCAGCTTAAAACTGTTGCAAAGAAGTCATGGTCAATTAAGTGCATAGGTACAGCTCCACCATGTGGTACATTGCTAAATAACAAGTACAGCCACAAGTGTGGCAGATTTGCTCTGTGGTACCCAGAAATGTTATTGCATAGTATTTTGGGAGCCTGGCAAGCAGGGCATGATAAAGTTAGTTATTAAATTTGATCACTTTCACAACATCATTTCAAACATTATGTAATCCTGGGCACAAAAGCTAATGCTTCCCAATGCATAACAGAATGCAATATTAGAGTTTAACCCTTTCATGCAGAAATGAATTCACATGTCCAGACTGTAATTGAAGCTACACCATCTATGCACATGAGCAGCGTTTCCATTACAACGACTGGTCTGCGAACAGTGGCAAACCAGTGGCAGTAGATATGAACTAATGTATCAGCAGTTTTCAGAACAGAATAAACTCTAAACGTTGATTTCATCAATACAATGATTCGGTGGTTGTCAACAGACCAATTACATTGCAAAACTAAAAGGTGTTTTGTCACGCCTTTCAATGCCACCAAATGAATCAAAGTTTTCACTCACATTTGTGTTTTGGTGCAATGTGCATTCACACAAAAGGCCACCAACTAGTTACAGTTTCCTGGCTGTGAATAAGTCAAATATGTATGTGTATTTTTCTCCCAGTCTCTTATCTTTCATTGAAACGTTCAGCAAATGTATTTATGTATTTTCATCGATAGATTTTTAAAATTGGGACGCTGTCCCTTTAAATTTTAGCCGTCTAAAGGAACGCCTGATGTAAACGTTTTCTTCAAGGCGAAGGACAGCGTCTCGTATTCCCAAAATAAAGCGTCCCTGCCTGAAAACCGAAGCATTTCAACCCATCAATCGGTTAAACCAAAAGCATTGACATTATTTCAACAACTCCCGAATTTCTTTCAGGCGTTCTTCGTGTGGAGTCGCAGGTCCTGATTAGACTGCTTCAGAACCGTATGTGTTTTCGGGAGGGAAACTTCACGGCTTTGGTTCTGAGTCAAATACGGTTCGAGTGCGCGGACCCAGAAGTCGTATAACACTGGGATTCACAAGGTAAGATGGTTCTGTCGGGAAACGTAAAACGGTTTCGTGTTTTGGTGGCCGGTAAACGGTGGTATCGGTTTTGTTTGGCATGGTTACTGCGTGAACGCGCGTTCGCGTCCAGGGAAGTCGCGTTTCTTTGTCCTGCGCGCTCATGAACGGCGTTCCAGCGCTGGACTGGATGATGATGATGATGATGATGATGATGTCGTCATAATGTGAATTAAAAACCTTGATGATGATGTCACAAGGTGAAGATGAAGACCTCAGCTATTGCAACGTGATTGCGATGTCGTAATATGAAGTTGGCAGTAATCTGAAGTCACAGGGTGACAAAAAAGACTGATTGTTGTGCTAAAGTGTGTCATAAGTTAACTAACCTCAAACATGTCGTAATGTGAAGCTGCAAATCGTGATTATGATGTCATGTCATGTTACATTTGAAACCTGTAACTTGTCAAAATGTCATGTTAACAACAACTAGCATAGCATTAGCTTTCGAGCTACTAGGCACCTGGCAGTTTACTGGTGAAGCTGATAAATATTTATTATAATGCAGTGAAGTAACATTATGGGGCATAATGCAGCTGTTTGTTGAATTTAGTAGATAATTTCCATATAAAAGTTGTGCCATGTAACATTTTGAAGTTGCACTATTACTGTTATTCCAATTATTCAGTACCACTGTGTATATAGAAGTTCCCATGTATTATTTGTTTAATCTTTTTCATAGAAATGTCTGGCATTGCTCTGAGTCGACTTGCGCAAGAGCGTAAAGCATGGAGGAAAGACCATCCCTTCGTAAGTAACACATTCATATACTAACTAGCACTTATTATCAGCCTATATTTCATCTGTTATAACCTGTATGTGCTTGTATGTAAGTGTTTGCTTTTGCTCATAAATTAACTTCTGAACTCTGTAACCTCTCTGCATTGTCCCCAGGGCTTTGTTGCTGTGCCAACGAAAAACCCTGATGGTACCATGAATCTTATGAACTGGGAATGTGCTATTCCAGGAAAGAAGGGGGTAAGGCTGCCGCATGAACGTTAATTAGATTTTACAACTGATGATACATGTGATGGCATGTGACATCTCTATTTGTCATTCTGTAGACTCCATGGGAAGGAGGGCTGTTTAAGTTAAGGATGCTGTTTAAAGACGACTACCCCTCTTCACCTCCAAAATGTGAGGTTTTTTTTTTTTACACATACATATGATGTCTGAATCTTACAGCTGTAGTCCATTAGACTTCATCACCTCTCTCTTTCTCTCTCTTGCTCTTCTGTAGGTAAGTTTGAGCCTCCACTCTTCCATCCCAATGTTTATCCATCAGGAACAGTTTGTCTGTCCATCCTGGAGGAGGACAAAGACTGGAGACCTGCCATCACCATCAAACAGGTATAAATTTCATATAATACAAATGAAACAAATCATATATTTGAGCTTTCATAAGGGGAG
Source organism: Chromobotia macracanthus (assembly GCA_036877525.1). NCBI lineage: Eukaryota > Metazoa > Chordata > Actinopteri > Cypriniformes > Botiidae > Chromobotia > Chromobotia macracanthus. The sequence goes on along the minus strand of JAZGTH010000085.1, from coordinate 4,281,469 downwards.
TGCTAGGGTAGGCATGAAGATTTTAAATGAGTAAAAACTTAAAGGGATAGTTTTACTCACCGTCATGTCTTCCCAAACCTATATGACTTTTTTTCTTAGAAACAAAAGATATTGTGAAGTATGTTGGTAACCAAACAACAGGCACCCATTGATGTCCATTGTATGGACACAAGACCACTCAGACGTTTCTTAAAATATCTTTTTCGTGTACCACAGAAGAAAAAAAGTCTTACAGGTTTGGAATGACATGAGGGTGAGTAAATGATGGAAGAATTCTCATTTTTGGGTGGAAGATTCCTTTAAGCTTAGTCTGTTCCTCGCACAAAGCTGTTGTGTTTGCATAGAAATAAAACTGAATTAAACATGCCTTCAGAAGATACAAAATATTAACGCACAACTTGCATTAAATTTGATGCAAAGAATTTAGATGCTGGTTAACAGGGTAGTTCCTGCAGTGAGTTTGCTTTTGGACACGTTTTCACACATAAAGAACACAGTGTTTTTATTTGCTGTGTAATAATGTCTTTTAGTTTTATGATATTATATTCTGGTGCTCTGAAAATACAACTTAACGTGCTGTATTTTCTTTTTCAGATCCTGCTGGGGATTCAGGAGCTTCTAAATGAGCCAAACATACAGGATCCAGCTCAGGCGGAGGCATACACTATATACTGGTATGATAAACACATGACATAATGAAGTGTTATGCTCACTGTCTACATATACAGCTAGTTCTAAGGCAACATTTACCCTAAATGGAGCATCATATGTAGATGATTTGATTCCCTGTTCATAGCCCTCCCTTCCGTCCAAAGCCACGCCTCCTCCAACACATGAACACATACATAGTTTGACAGGCAAATAGGACTGAATGCAATGATTGGACAAACATTTTAAAGGTTCTGCGCCATTAACAGAAGATATATATTTATATATAATATATTTTGACCACTTAAATGCTACCAGGATGTAAAGAGAGTTTTAACCAGCATAAAAATGTTTCTGGAAAAAATCACCTACCCTGCCTTTAACTCATAAAAATAGCACACTCCATAATCAACTAATGCTTGTATGAAATCTGATTTTAGCTTAACCACTCACAAAAAAGTTAACACACCAATAATGGGTGAAATAGCATAAGTATTTAAATACACTTTTTTTTTTTATCAATTCCTTATTTCAGTGAATTATCTCAGTATCTAATTCCATATCTAGTATCACTGAGCCAATCACAATGCATTCTGGGATTGCTTTATCCAATCCCAGAATGCATTACTAATCCAAGTATCTTATAAGGCAGCATAATTTTTTACATTATTTAGATAGGCAGCTCATGAGGTTTTGAAACAGCTATAGTGTGTGACAGCTGCTTCAGGTACTGAATGGTCCATGTATGTTTTTGTTTGCAGTCAGAATAGAGTGGAGTACGAGAAACGAGTTCGTGCACAAGCCAAAAAATTTTCCCCATCGTAAAGTAGAAGAAGAGATGGAGGCGAGACCTGAGGGATTATGTGAATATTTGTGCTGTCCTCTCAACGGGACTAAAGGACTTAAAATATGACGTCTGTGCCATCACCCTCCCATCTTCACCAAATTCACATTTTCACACACTCCTCTTCCCTTTTACCTGCAAACTCTCTTCGTTCCGCCCAGAATGATGTTACAAATTCTGTAACCCCATTGCGTTCCCAAACCAGAAATGACATCACAGTCTTTGGTCAAAACAGACTGTTGGATTTTAGCTCTTACTTCATTTGGTGTTTGTTTGTTTGTGAGCGTTTACATGAACTGTGTGCGCGCACGCATGCGTGTGTGCACGTATATTCCAGTGTCAATCTGTTTGTGGATGGTTTATTACGTTATGTTTGTAAGACATAGTGCTTCATGGTGAAATTTCCCCCACGAGTGCTGATCTAGGACCAGTTTGCTCTCCATTGGACATTGTATTTGACCAGCTATGTGGTCTTAGATGTGTCTAGGATTGTCTAATGTTGATGTATCCAGAACATTTGCTGCGGGGAACAGAGGAACCGGAGTTCTGTTTAACATGCTGTATGTTTCTTCTTTGCTGGATGGGAACATGTGTCCTGTGTTCACAAACGTTGTGTCTTTGTGTTTAATAAAACTCTTTCTACAAAATATGCTTGTGGACTGTGTGTTCTGATTAGACACTTTTCTTGCATGCATGGCTTGTTTAAAAATAGCTCAATGACACACAACAAAAGCAGAGGGTTCGGGACGAGTTTTAAACAGTTTTTTTTTCTTAACTCGTCTTTGCCTTTGGTGTCGCTTCATTTTTAAAACATCCATCTGCATGTGTCTGTGTGTGATGGTGAAACTACAGATATTGACTCAATACAGCACTGGTTGGAAATTCATCACAGATGTATGCATATTACATTTTTAATGCTGTATTTATTCAAACATTCTGATTATAGTACAATAAAAGCAGCAGCCGTTAACAGCAGAATTGTGGAACGTCTCCAAGGACGGTAATATAATTAGCACACAATAGCAACAGTATATTAAAATATTTTAGCAACTGTGGAGAAAACAAATATGAAAAAATGTCAGTGAGACGACAAAGTTGCACATTGTGTGTACAATGTTTTTGTATTTTTTTGTGTTATAGTAGTCAATTTGGCAGCAGTTTTATTGGTGATATGCATTTTATTAATTCACTGTCAAATGTGGGTAATAGTTACTCTTTGTGGTTTACTTAGTTATTGTGAGCCACAGTATTACATTTTGCATGCAGTGCAACAATGTGCCAGACAAATGTGTTAGACACTGTAAATATGTGGGGAATGAGAGAGGGTGCAGTAGTCTTCACTGCATATGATGCTTCCTCTTTCCGTTGCCATGACATCACGAATCCAACAGCCTGAGTCGACCTCCGAGCCAACAGGAGAGCAAAGCATGCTTGGAGATTGGGGGGTGGGTTTGTGCTCACTGGTCATTCCCGTCTTCTCGTAATCGAAGGTGCTTTGCTGAGTGGGCTTGTCTTCATTTTCTGTCAGAATGTCAATCTGCAGAGACTCCTCCCCCTGCAGTATATCCCTCACCTTAGCCGACAGCAACGTATGGATCTGAAAATATATGCACACATACGATAAAATGTCATTGAACTGCGATGTACAAACCAGCATTAAATTCCTGCAACATTGTTCACACGCATTCTGCAAGAATGTAGTATATTGTATCTAAGACATAATACACCTCAAAACCTTATTTGACATGCTCCTGATTTGTGGTATCTTCTGGTACTGACCTGTTCCCTGTATGAAGTTTATAAATACATTGTTACGTCTGTGGATCTTGTCTATGGAAAAGCTCTTCAGACTACAGCTGTCTCGGGGCTACAGAGAGTTGTCTAAATGTATTTATTTAGTGGCATTTTCTAAACCTTACCAGTGGCTAACCTTACCAATATCACATGACCTGTTGGTTTCACACTAAAAAATTCTATAAATTATATTTAGAGACCATAATACTACTTTTTTATAGGGTGGGCTCAAATTATGGGCTGAATTACCCTGAAGTAATAAGAATAACACACACAAGCTCAGTTTACTGTGTGTGATGTTATAATATTTGAATTTACCTGTGTGTCTACTTTCCAGTCTTTGAGATATGAGGCTGGGGATGGAACATAATCCTGCTTTCTGCATCTAACACAAGCACATCCAGAGTTTATTTACAGACAGAAATGCTAAACCCTCTAAAACAGGTGTGACATCATATTTCAATATAATGTTTCTTACCTGGAGTATGAGAAACACAGCAGGAGGACCAGTGGTATTGGAACTAGCAGAAGATACCTGGTAGTGTGGAATGAGCTGTTTGGTGGAATGAGCTTTTCTGGTACGAAACACACACATGTGACTATTTATTGTTAAGTTCTTTTTTGTTCGTGCATTCTTATAGCTCAACTGGTAGAGCATTACATTAGCACAAAAGCGCAAAAGGTTGTGGGTTTGATTCCTAGGGAACACACACACAGCCTATAGCTTGAATGCACCTTAAGTTACTTCAGATAAAAAGGTCTGCATAAATGTAAATGTAATGTATGTTGTGCTATTTCACTTACTGTTAATGTTTCCTGACCTCCAGTGTAAGGCCGGCGTCCACTGACTCCAAACACCTTTATAGTATTCGTCGTTTGGTTTTGATCGCACACAAATTGCGTAATTTGTGTGAGGTTTAAATCTAGATTCTTCCACACACACCTTCTGCTCCATGACGACGACCTCATATATCTGTAAACATAAGCATAAATATAACATTTAAAACTAAGAGTGCACAACAGAAGTCGAGGAAGGGAAGGTTAGGGACTTATTTGGTCTCTATATTACTCAGTTGTTTGTGGGTTTGAGAGATAAGAAAAGTTTTGTCATTTTGATAAAAGGTCACAAGGACATTTTTCTTCTACGGAATTTTTTCTTCTAAATAAATGTGTGGATTAAAATGCACTAATTAAAGACAAGGAATGTGTAAAAAAAAACTATTTTAGTTGTAAAACTATTAGTTTTTAGTTGTAAAACTTTAGTTTTTTTTAGTTGTAAAGCTGCAATCCGTAACTTTTCCTCTCCATCTCTGCTGGAAAATTTTCCTAAAATAAATTGCAGGTTACTTTACGTCCTTTAAATTATGTAATAACTGAAATTTCCTGGGAAATCCGACCCGACAGCTCAAATTACAAATCACTATTATAAACTTACGGTGGTGAATGAGGGTAAGGGGACCGTTGTGAACACTGTTATGTAACTGTGCAACATTGCAGCTTTAACTTTCACAAATGAAACAAAGTCATTCAGGTTTCAGACAACATAAGGGTTAAAACGATTCTCTAAAACTAAAAGCACATTTCTTGTACACACCCCTGAATGCTTGCTGTACATTCTGAGCTGGTATTGAAGGTGCCTCACAATGAGGCGTTCGGGATCATATCCGCTTTCCCACTGCACAACAGCCCTGTCCTGATTCCAGAGCAGTGACAGGTTACGTGGGGTGACCGGGCGTACTGCAACACACACACACACACACACACACATCAGTGAGATGCAGGACAAACGTGTGTCTATGGGATGGTATGCACCCCTGACATGTGTTCTTGTTCTCACTGCGGTTTTTAGGGATGTAGCTGGCATCCAGAACGACAGAGAAGTTGTTGCCATGGTAACTATAGTGGAGGGAGATATTGTAGCTGTCCATATCAGTGAACAAAAAATCTGACGGCAAATCCAGCACGCACACCAATGACTGTTCTTTCCTTTGTAGTGGGCAGTTAAAGTGTTCCCTACAAACACAGAGTATATAATAATAATAATTATATATAATATATATATAATAATCATTTACGCATTTTGCAGAGGCTTTTACAGTACATTCAAGTTATACATTTGATCAGTATGTGTTCTCTGGGAGTCAAACCCAGGATCTCTGCATTGTTAACGCAACCAGCTGAACTACATGATATAATATAATAGTATTATATAAGATGAATAGGTCTGTGACCTGAGTGCCTTTAAAATATTTAAAATATTAGTTATACAGTGTCATTAATTGTGATAATAATTAAGAATTCAATTCTCACTCAGTCATGCTGACATGCAGCCAGAGTGGAGGTTTGTTGTTCGGGGCCTCAGCGGAGATGTTCAAACAACAAGTTATAGTAGAAATATAATCAGCGAGACAATCCAGACTGTACTGATCACCTAAACACAGTCATCAATGACATCACAAAGATGTAAATGCCAGGAAATGAAGACAAAACAAATGCATATCCAACGTGGCACAAAGAGGACAGTCAGACATACCCAAAGTGATGCAGGTTCCCAATATATCAGTGAAACAAATGAATGTGAGGACAAATAGGGAGACATGCATGTTCATCTGTTTAAAAAATGAAAGAAAATAATTAGGATTTATATAAATGATAAACCACTCCAGATTGCCTTTCGTTTTCAGCAACTCCAAAGTTTTAAAAATATTATTTTCATGATAATGACATTTTCCATTCCTGCAATAATACACTGAGCACATAAGATGTTTTTTTAAAAGAACCTTCCTGCCATAAAATGGAACCGATTTACAATTAAAAGTATGTTAATATAACCATCAGCTGGGCATAGTTCATAAGCTTTGAATGTTACATGCGGTAAACATAAGCAGAGAATTAATGTAGCTTACAAATACACTGTACTGTGCCATGTACGGTACATTGCGATGCAATTAACTGAAGAAATATGGATAGACCAAAAGCAACAACAAAAGCACCAGAAGAAATAACACAATACCGACAAGTGTCAAGGCACAACCAGAAGAGAAATACAGAAAAGCATTTTAAAAACAGGTTAAATGAACAGTAGAAACAGTAAACGAGTAACAGAAAACTGTTTACCTGCAGCCACAGCTGTTACTAGCTGTTACCGGTACTAGTAAAATATATAAGCAGCTTTGTGGAAGCTGTTCTCTCTCTCTCTCTAGCTCTCTCTCTCTCACAGAGGCAGGCGCTGTCAATCAGTCATCTAATCTGTTGCTTGTTTTATCATCTCTGCCAGGTTCACATGTGGTTATTCACATCAGCAAGTTCTGTGACACATTTCAAAGTTTCTTAAACTTGGTCATTACACTTGTGTGTGCTTCTAGGCTCTAAGATGGTCGTGATATGCAGTGGGCAACTTCACACCGATAAGGGAAACATCAGCAAGCAGACAATCACAAACCACATCTGTGAAGACAAGAAGTCAACAACAAGCAGTCACTAATAATTCAGAAATGAATCCTCCTCCACCATCAGTTCAGTGAAACTCGTAAACTTGAGAATATACAAGTATGGTTTTATTATTATCATCATCCTACATGTGAGACAAACATGAGGTTGAATGTGAAACTGCTTGCTTCTTAACCACACATGTAGGTTGATGAGACACAATAAGAACAATCTGAATGCATGTGGCTTTGAATAAGACGTTTCGTTTTGTTGCGATCATCAGCCCAGCTAACAGGAACGTTCTCAGATCATTGGCTAACGTTCTCGTTATCGAATGCATTATTGTGGTAAAGTTAGTATAACCCTTTTAACGTTATATAACATTATTGAACATTGTGAAAACATTATAGAAGTGGGAATAATTTTCTTATAACCCAGCAATAACGTTAATACAACATCTAAGTGCCCAGAACTTGAGGCCCGGAGGGTGATCGAGTTCATTCTGTTTGGTTTGTCCTAAATAACATATTTGGATGACACCACCCATTTTCACCTCAAGATAAGCGCTACCCTGTAGTGCCCTACTTTCAGGTGTGCCCTACAAAGTAGTAATTCTATTAGTGAAGGTTGCTCTGATAGTCATTTTAATGGCGAATGGGTGCTGTTATATATAAACATATATATACTAGTATTCAGTAAATACTTTCACTGATTTCAATATGGTAAACTTAATATTACGATATGTGAACATGTTTCAACATTATGCGCCATGTCTCGTGTTCGTAGTCTGTGGTTTTATCTCTGAATTATCTGATCTGCTCTGTCAGATGGTAAGACATAAAAATAAGCAGCAACCCCAGATCAGTTTTTAACACGGCCTGCAAAATTCATGCACAAATGAACACATATATTGCAACATCAGTTGCAATAAGCCATTATAAACAGTGTTGCATTTGCACTTTACAACTTTGCAATTGATTTTAATTGCACTTACAGCATTTTAGAGAGGTTGCTGTCTCACTGTGGTCATGTAACTCATCGTGTATGTTTAGTTCATTTGAAAGTAATGATATTAAACTTGTACTTGAACAGAGTCTCGATCATTCTGATACCAGAACTACAGATGCATCATGGGAGAGAATAGGATACACCTTTAATGAATAACTATTTCAGTCATGTGCATATCTGAACATGTCAGAAACTTCTTTATGGCAACAAAGATCTAGTTTGGTATTTGATTTGGTATCATTTGATTACACAATATTCGCAGCTTTGCGTGTGTTGTTCAGAGGCCTGGTTTGATCAGTCAACACCTCTCATCTCCTGAGCAGATAAAGATCAGATTTTTTCTCAACATCAACATGAGGTTGTGGATGTATCTGGGAGATAAGGACAGGAAGCGTACAAAAATAATGCTGAAATGAGCAAGAAATGTATTTAAAAATATAAAAACATGCGACGCTTTATGTAAAGGCAGGAAATCGACAACACAGTAGACGTTTATTCACACAAACAGCTGCATTTCGCACAGGGTTTTAGAAGATTTAAAGGATTATATTGCTTTAACATGATTTTTTGTTTCAGTTTTATTTCAATCTTTAGCCACATTTCACTTCATCTGAGCTTTCTGAACGGAGCTCATGGTTTAATAATGAGCCAGCAGGAGGCAGTAATGAGCTTTCAGGAGGTTTTCAAATACTGTGTGAAAAGCGCTAAAAAACATTTACATCACCCGTGTATAATACAGCATGAATGACAAGAACCGTATGCTAAAAAAAAAAAATTATATATAGCGTGTAAATATTATATTTAGTTTTGTGGTTTTACGCGATGCACACAACCCGAACAACATAAGAGGCAACACAGCCACGTCACTCAAATTGCAGTTCGTCTTAATATCCTTAATTTAATTGGCATGTTTGTTTAAATCAACAACAACGTTAGCTATATATAAAGTACAGTACTCGACGTCTACATGCAGATGTTGTATTATAATTTATTATTATTTTATTAGGTCCTTTATAAAGGTAATTTCTCCCCGGAACTTTCGGAGGCGGAACGTTTCTTCGCCACCCCTGTTTCTCATCGACACGCCCTACGACGAGCACAACCAGGAAACGATGTGCCAACACTGAGCCTACATTGCATCTATTTATTAAAAGCAATTTATTAAAACAACGCTGGAGGAAGCGATCGCATTGTTTGAATTGTATCTAGTGGTCATGATTATATCGTTTTCATGGGCTGTTTACTTTATGTTCGTGTCTAAGGCTGGCGTTGGCAAGAATTATGGCATAGACTGGTGAAGAACGGGAGAGATTTCAGTATGTTGCATTAACGAGACGTGAACATGAAGTCTTGACAGGTGGGCACTGTACACATCTTCCTTCCCTTCTTTGCAGGTGCTTTTGTGGTTTAAGATGTTATAGAAGATGGACTTCTCTAAGTTCCTGGCAGATGATTTTGATGTGAAGGATTGGGTGAACGGAGCTTTTAAAGTTGTCCAGAAAGATGCGCCTGGAAAAGCGGATGCACACGCCTCTACTCTGGTCATGAAGCTGCAGCTTTTTATTCAAGAGGTTAATAACTCAATAGAGGGTGAGAGATGTCATTATGTGCTATATTTACTATATGTACTATATTTACTACTGTTTACTATATATGTACTATATTTACTATATGTACTATATTTACTACTGTTTACTATATGTACTATATTTACTACTATTTACTATATGTACTATATGTACTAATGTACTATATGTACTAATGTACTATATGTACTAATGTACTATATGTACTAATGTACTAATGTACTATATGTACTATATGTACTATATTTACTACTATTTACTATATTTACTACTATTTACTATATGTACTATATGTACTATATGTACTATATGTACTACATTTACTACTATTTACTATATGTACTATATGTATATATGTACTATTTACTACTATTTACTATATGTACTAATGTATAATGTACTATATGTACTATATGTACTAATGTACTAATGTACTATATTTACTAATGTACTAATGTACTATATGTACTATATGTACTATATTTACTACTATTTACTATATTTACTATATGTACTATATGTACTATATGTACTATATGTACTATATGTACTATATTTACTACTATTTACTACTATTTACTATATGTGCTATATTTGCATAACCCTATATAGATTATGATTAATGTCATAGCATATACTTTAATAATGTGTCAGTAATGTAACTAATTAATAAATAATATAACTCTGTAATGCATGTGTTAGATATCCCAGCTAAAAAGAGTGTTCTCTCAAAGTTCTCATAAAACGTTTTTTTAAACTTTTTTAAAGTTATATATCAAATATATCTCAAAAACGCCATTATTATGTTAGTAGTGGAACGTTTTGAAAACATACAAATACAAAATTTAAAACATTTGAATAATGATCATGTAAACGTCTGTCAATACAGATCTATATAAAATATTACCTTATATTTTCTTGAATAGTTTTTAATGTAGACATCTTTCTCTTATGCTGCATTATCTTCTCTCTTTCTCACTCTCACATTCTTTCGATTTCATGTTTTTTTGTTTGTATGTGTGTGTGTGCACACTGTGTCTGCGTGCGTGTGTCTGCGTGCGTGTGTCTGCGTGCGTGTGTCTGCGTGCGTGTGTCTGCGTGCGTGTGTCTGCGTGCGTGTGTCTGCGTGCGTGTGTCTGCGTGCGTGTGTCTGCGTGCGTGTGTCTGCGTGCGTGTGTCTGCGTGCGTGTGTCTGCGTGCGTGTGTCTGCGTGCGTGTGTCTGCGTGCGTGTCTGTGTAGAGAGCAGTAATCAGGCTCTACAGAACATGCCCCGAGTGTTGAGGGACATTGAGGCTGTAAAACAAGAGGCTTCATTTCTTAAGGAGCAGATGATTTTGGTTAAAGAGGACATCAAGAAATTTGAACAGGATACTGTGCAGTCTATGCAGGTACTCATAAATAAACACATTGTTAACTTTTAATCCTATACATGAGATGAATGAAACAATATGTGCTGTCAATAGGCTGTTAATGCTTTAATGGTTAAAAGTTGTATATCTTAGCACCCCTGTATGGATACATAATATTAACTTTGATGAGCCCTGTATGTTAATGTGTGTGTGTGGCAGGTGTTGGTGGAGATCGACCAGGTGAAATCTCGCATGCAGTTAGCAGCAGATGCTCTCCAGGAGGCAGATAAATGGAGCACTCTGAGTGCTGACATTGAGGAGACCTTTAAAACACAGGTGGAGTGTTGGAATCTGTTTGCGTATAGCATGTATGTTACAGTAATTGTCAGAAAGCGTCTGATCAGCTGACGGTCTGATGTGTGTGTTTTGCTTGCAGGATGTAGCTGTGATCAGCAGTAAACTGGCTGCCATGCAGGGTAGTTTGGCAATGTTAGTGGACACTCCGGACTACAGTGAGAAGTGTGTTCAGCTGGAAGCTCTGAAGAACCGCCTGGAAGCTCTTGCCAGCCCTCAGATCGTCTCCACCTTCAACTCGCTGTCTATCGGTGACACACACATCATAACACAACATTACCTTTAGCTGACTTGTTTCAAGTTAAGATTTTGTAAAGCTTTGTAAAGGAATACACATGTACGCACAATATATATATTTATCTACAAACTAATTTAAAGCAGTTAAATATTAGCTTTTAGATCAAAGTAGTGCAACCCGTCAGTGAATAATCGTGTTAAATAATCGTGATCCTAATATTGTTAAAAATAATCATGATTATGATTTTTTTGGTCATAATCGAGCAGACGTAAATCAAAGGGGTTTTAGGATCCAGGGAAATAAATTCAGTCAAGTGTGTCTTTTACTGGTTTACTCAACTTTTTACTGGTTGTATAGTTAATTTATACAGGGTTTTTGTTCATTATTGGATGGTTTGTAGCAATGGTTTTGAATTATAGAAAAAAATCAGAAAATAGAATTGATGTGCATATATCACATACAGTATTGTCTGTTATATAATATTAATTGTAATGTGATGTGATGTTATTCAGTTGTATGTTCTGTTTCAGATCAAGCCAAGCTTTTCGTAAGAGTTTTCACTGAGATGGAGAGAATGCCTCAGTTACTGGCTTATTATTACAAATGTCACAAGGTAAAATGACACATACATCTGATCAGACTGTTCTGAGTGCAACTGTAGCGTAACATATGCTTGTCTTGTTTTAATGTAAACGTGTGTGTATGTGTGTGTGTTTTAGGCACAGTTGTTAAGTGTGTGGGAAAGCTTATGTCAGTCAGATGCCGCTCTGAAACAGCAGCTGTCAGAATTCTACGACACACTTCTGTCCACGTGGCACACACAGTTACAGTGGAGCAGTCAGGTACAGATACGCTCACAAAAACATCATCTTTACAGCTGGGTTGATCACACACATCCACACGTGTTTATATTTGTGTGCAGGTGTTTAAGAACCCCTGTGAAGTGGTCACTGTACTGATGATCCAGACTTTGGGGGCGATGGTGCCATCTATCCCAGAATGCATTGAGGCAGCCTTAAAGCGTTGCTCTGGCGACTGTCGCCTGGACATCTTATTGGAGCTGCATCAGACGGCAGCTAACTTCAGCCGCAGCCTGGAGGCAGCCATGCAGCCACAGCTCGGTGCGTGTTTGAATATGTGCATGGATTTGTCAAAGTGCATGTATTGCAACAAAATCTCATATAGCTGTAATGTAAAAAAATATTTAAATGATATATGGTTTAAACTGTAATTGTAAAGTAAATTGTACATCATGGAAGGAATTATTGTACTGAATGCTGATAAATGTTTCTTGTGTTTGTTTTAGGGGAGTGTAACTTGTTGAAGGTGGCAGAGCTGGTATCATGTGTGTATTCGCCTTATAAGCCGTATCAGATGCAGTACGGCGACCTGGAGGAGACAAACCTGTTGATCCAACTCAGCGCTGTTCCACTGGTGAGGCAACTCATGTTTGTCTCGCACCCATACAAACTCAATGAGATTTCTGCCTGCATTACAGACAGTTTCACGTGTTTTAAAATTGTTTTGTCCTCGTTGAATCTGAATTGAATGTTATAAAAGAGAAAGATACAATTTTTTGTGCTACAAATTTATTTAAAGAAGATAAATAGAAAACATCTTTTTATTGCTTTGACTTTACTGGCTCAAAAAAAATGAATTACCGGTTTGGATCAGTGTTGAATTCCTGAATCTGTCAGTAGTTACTAAATTATTATCAGACACTTGTACTGAATAGTTAAATGACAATGTGCAGTTAAAGATATAAGTTTTGTTGTAATCAATAGTATGTTAATTAAAAACATGAATGCATATAACAGAAACAGTATTGTTTTGTTTAGTATTTAGTTTTGATCAATTGTGCAAATGCAGAATTCTGTCGGAAACAGTGATGTAAACAAAACAAGGCTTGTATTTGTTCTGTGTTTCTGTGTGTGTTAGGAGCGTGGTGAGGTGCTGGACTGCGTGCTGGAGCTCACACACTCGGTACAGAAGGTCTTTGGTTTGGCAGCCGCTGCTGTTGATCGCTGTGTTAAATTTACTGATGGTCTCGGTGTGTGTGGGCTGATCAAAGCCCTGCGTGGTCTTTTCAACAAGTATGAATCATATGTGCATTTACTACACTTACACACACACACCCAGACAAACACACAAGTGTTGTTTTGAGCTGCGTTTTTGCTCTCTTTCAGATATGTGTCCGATTTTTCGGTCACTCTTCAGTCAATCAGAAAGAAGTACAAGTTAGAGGATATGCCCACCTCTGAGATCTTCACAGAGGATTGGACGGCTTTCCAGAACTCTGTCAGGTGGGCGGGGTTTCATTTGTTCTTTGTAAGGTAAAGTTTACTTGTAACAGAATGGTAATAGAGTTGTTTCTGTTTTCCTCAGAATCATTGCAACCTGTGGAGAGCTGCTTAGACAATGTGGAGCTTTTGAGCAGCAGCTTTCAAACAAGTATGAAAAGCAAAGACAAGCATCACTATTATTATTGTTTATACTTTATTGGTTTGTTTCATGATTGTGCAATGCCATTGTCAGAATCCTGGGGAGGGCGGGGCGTTTCCTGTGGGAGGGGTTTAACCCCAGAAGTCTGACTGGCTTACATGAGGGTGTGGCTGAGAGGCGGAGCCAGAAGAACCCATGGCAGGAATACAATTATCTCCAGCAAACAAACACAGTGGAGTATAACAATCTACTGGAAATGCTGCACTCGCTTAAGGTTTTACTTCATCTGTGCGTTTGAAATTTTAGTATTGTGTACGTTTAAAAAATGAACTCAAGTATTGGTGACATTTTATGTGCAGGAGAAAGGAACAGGAAACTCAAGCTTATTGGCCGAGACTCGCAACGCTCTCACGCGCCTGAACCAGCAGGCCAATCAGCTCGCGTTTGACTCTGTGTTTCTGCAAATCAAGCAGCAGCTCTTCCTTCTCAACAAACCAGAGGTGCGTGTGAGCGTTTCAGAAGTTTGGGTTATTTTAGGTCAGTGTGAAAGCAGGTTAAATACAGAAGTGTGTCTGTTTGACTTTTGCAGAGTCGCGGCTCTGCTGATTTGGGTGAAACTCTAACTGACGATCTCCCGGCCTTCAGTTTGTCACCGCAGGAGTACATAACTAATGTAAGACAATATTAACATATTATCGAAGGGCAGGAGTCAGTCAGTTTGCTTATATAATGTCATACATCATGACAAATCACAACAAGACATTCTTAAAGATAGGACAAAGGATAGGATAGGTGTTCAGTCTGGCACAGGTGTGAAATTATTCTTGCATTACAGTTCAGGGATGCAGCATCTGTGCCACAAAAACAATGTCACATTTCACCCCAGAAATAAACTAGTTGCATAATAAAAAAGTATTGTTTATAATATTAATTTTCTTCATTGTCATGTCATTATGATTTCATGACAGTTAATTAGTTTGCTCCAAAACTGAGTCATCTTTGTTTTATAGATCGGGCAGTATATCATATGTGTGTATGTATGTTTGTATATAGATCGGGCAGTATATCATATGTGTGTATATATGTTTGTTTATAGATTGGGCAGTATATCATATGTGTGTATGTATGTTTGTATATAGATCGGGCAGTATATCATATGTGTGTATGTATGTTTGTATATAGATCGGGCAGTATATCATGTGTGTGTATATATGTTTGTATATAGATCGGGCAGTATATGATATGTGTGTATATATGTTTGTTTATAGATCGGGCAGTATATCATGTCTTTGCCTTTGCATTTGGAGCCGTTTGTGACTCAAGAGGATCCAGCACTGGAACTTGCCTTACATACTGGCAAACTGCCATACCCACCAGAACAAGGTTATATATAAACGCAGCACACATACTCCACCCAGCAGTGTAATGCATACAGACAGCAAATTCATACACAGATATACACACTCTCAAATCATGTCTTCTTTCCTCCTGTAGGTGATGATGTTCCAGAGCTGGAGAACACTGCAGATTATTGGCTGGGGTCTATCGCCAGGGCAACCATGCAGACCTATTGTGATGTCATCCTACAGATTCCCGAGCTGAGCCCACATGCAACCAAACAGCTTGCAACTGACATTGGTGACCATCATTACGTCACAGCACTTTTATCACCTTCAGTAACTGATATACAGCATTAGTACAAGCAATATAGGGGGTCTAAAAATTTGAAACCACTAGAGGAAATAATTAAATTCATTTTTTTTTGCAACCCATATAACTTGAATGGCATATATGTGTATGTATAATGAATGTCATGAATATCAGAATGTCTCGGTACGTGTTGTGCTTTAATGACATCATGCACTTGAGCTGGCATGGACCGCACATGTTTGTGCTAAACCTGATGATCCGTGTTCTCCCAGCATGATCTGAGAATGTTCTTGTGTGTGTCAGGGGAAATGAGAAAATCAGACCTTTTGTAGTACAGATTTTCTTAGATTTCATTATTTAACCTTTGAAACAGTGCAGAATCCAAAATATTTAAAACTATATTATAAACCTAAAACTATATTACAAGGTTAATACAGTTTGAATTCCAGATTTTCAATCCCAGCTAACAGGAAACGTTCTCAGAATGTTGGCTAACTTTCTCTAACAAAATCTTGTAGTAACGTTAGTATAATTTTCTTTATTATATATCATATATATCAAAAACGTTATTCTTAAGCTGTTAAATATTTGTCAACACTTTTGTAATTGAGCCAAAACATTAATGCAATGTCTTAAAATCTGGATGTTTCTAGAACTTTCAAAATAACATTTTATGTTACTTGAAAATGTTAGGGAATTTTTTTTACAATCTAAAATTGTTAGCTGGCATGTTGTCTATTTAAAGTCTATTAAAAACATTGATTTATTGCATTAATTAATTTTTAAGAAACGTTAATTTTCATTTGTTCGCTTTTTCAGATTTGTTTATTTGTCAGCCTTGTAATGCAGTTCTTGTCTTTAAAACCACTTGTTATTCTTTTGTCTTGACAGATTACCTGAGTAACGTTATGGATGCTTTGGGGCTACAGACCTCCAGATCCATGCAGAACATCGTAACTCTTCTCCGAGCCAAACCGGACGAATACCGGCAGACGGCCAAGCCCCTCCCACGCAGACTGTCGTCCTCCATCGCCAACATGCGAGGTCTGGAGTACTGATGCAGGACTGAGAGATGAACACATGGCTGCACGTTTGATGAAGCGTTTCTGAATTACCACCAAAATGTGAAACTAAACAGATCTAATATTCCCCGGCAAACTCAGTAAATCTGTAACTGGGCTTATGTTCTGCATCCTGTTGTGACTTTAGGACGTTTCTCGTTCTTTAAACTAATGTTTTGATGGTCAGTTTGGGGAAAAGAATGAATGAATCATGAGTTTGTGGGATACAGAGATTTAAAGGTTGGGAATGTTTTATGGGGTCGGGTTTTGCATATTTA
Organism: Chromobotia macracanthus; assembly: GCA_036877525.1. NCBI lineage: Eukaryota > Metazoa > Chordata > Actinopteri > Cypriniformes > Botiidae > Chromobotia > Chromobotia macracanthus. Next base: position 4,264,787 of record JAZGTH010000085.1, on the reverse strand, counting down.
CTGTGATATTTGGCATGTGTGCTATTAGTCTTGATAAATATTGCTTATTGATGATTGGTCACGGTAACTTACTAATGCTTGTCTCGATCTCTGACTTAATATTTCTGTTCTTTGCTCATCAGAGGGAAATTTCATACAGACTATCAGAAATGTTTGTTAACAAAATAAACTATCTGAACTGTTTAAAGTGGATTGCTCTTTTTAAAAGCGCGGTGCAACACAAATTACTTTTACTAGTTAAAATTGACAGTTTTTAATATTGCTTTATACATTTGTTTCAACACCTTACTGTCACCAATTTGTCTTTGGAAATCACTTCATTCTCTGTTACAGATTACCCCTATAGAAAAATGTTTAATACAACATATATGATGTGCTATGTGTGTATATATTAAATATGATCATAGTCACATTTTGATGTAATTGTATTTAAAAAAAAATCACATTCCTGTTTCATTCGTGTAAAATACGTTTACGTTTTTAAACATGAAAACGCACATCAAGGTTGTTAATCACTTTAATCATATTGATTATTAATCATGTAGATTGATCGGGATGATTGGCAGTGGTCAGAGGTGGTGTTTGCATATCTGTAATTCAAGTACATCAAACTTAATACACAAGAAAGGAAGGACTGATCAAACTGACATTGAGCAGGCACAGAGAATCAAACGAGAAAAAAATCAGACATATCTACCATTCCAAATGATTGTAAGAGGGCAGGTGCTCACGTGTACATCATAAACGGAGACAAATCCAACAGAAAAGAAATTTAATGAACATGTTTAGGAATCAAACGAACCTCTTATGAAGTGAAACACCAGCCGTCTGCCGGTGTGGATATGTGTCGTGTTCTTTCTGGAAGCGCATGCTTTAAAATATTCATTCTGTAATACTTTGCGACCCCTGGATCAAAGTGGTCTTAATGCCTTCTAAAATAAAACCAGCAGCCTTTATATTTATATATGTGAACAACAAAGTGGCCATAAAAAATATGAACAACCTTTAATATGGGACAAAGTGAAGAATCAAGAACAAAAACTCTGTAGAAAATATAAATTATTCCATAAGTCGATAATTATAAACAAAATAATTTATAAAAACTATAAATATGCACAACTTTGGAAAAAAATAAAATAAAGACCTATATGGGCTATAAGGTTTCATTCTGGGGTGGAAGCGAACTCAGTGACCCCAGCATGAAGACGTCTCCTTTTCATCTGGTAAGGTTTTGAAAATAAAAGCTGTATCGTATTGTCTTTCTACTAAATATCATATTTTCACTTCCGTCCTCTGCATTCCCCAGATCAGAAGCTGATGATGTCAGCAGACCTGGAATAACTCAAAGCGTCTCTCTGACACCAGACCACCACCTGCTCCAACCTTCACAAGTCTCTCATATTCGTCTTTTGATGTGCTTTCCTGTTTCTGTTGACGTGTCAGTTTGAGGCTTTTCATCTGCAGTAACAGTGCTGAGCACGGAGACTCATAATGATACAACGTGATGTCAAGCACCTTATTCAAACTAGCTGTACCCATCCATATTTCATCCTTAAAGCTACTAGCACCAATATTTCTATTTTCCAACCCTGTTACCCCAGCTTCAACGGAACATTCTCAGAATGTTGACTAACGTTCTCTCAAAGTTCTCTCAAAGTTAACATAAGTAGAACGTTTTTAAATGTTATATGTCGTATCAAAAACGTATTAAGTTGCTAGTGGAATTTAAAATGACAGAATTTGACAGAATTTAAAAAATGTTTGAATAACGCTCTCATAACCCAGCAATAACATTAATATAAAGTCTAAAAAACTGGATGTTTTGAACATTCTTAGAACTTTCAAAATAACATTTGTAACGTTTTTGTTACTTAATGGAAATGTTAGGAAAACATTACAACCTAACAACCTAAAATTGTTAGCTGGGTACTTCTTTGTAGAACAATTGTAATTGTAATTGTTGTGCTCAGGCTGTTTTTAAATGCCCTTAAATGCAAGTTTTGCTAATGCCGTTTTTGGTTAAAAATGAAAAAAAAAATCAGTTCCGGGAAATGTCAAGTTGACAATGTCATGTTTGTCACGTCTGTAAAAAGAAAGAAGACCCAGCTACACTAAATCAGGGATGTGTGTGCTGAAATTAGACTCTGCATAAGAAATAAGAAATTAACTCTGCAATTGTAATCTGCAATTTTATGTTTCAAACAGAGATGGCGATAGAGAGGCAAAAGTTATGAATTGCAACTTTAAATAGAAAACTAAAACAACAGTAAGTGGCAAATCATCACTTGCTGCCTCTTCAGTTGCCTAAATGCTCATCATTTTTTGGGAAAAAAAACAACTGGTTGTGAACTTGTATGGGAATTTTATTTAATTATTTATATATTTTAACCGTCTTTAGTGATTTAGTTCACTGAACAAGCTATCCTCTTTTTTTGCTGGCCTTTGACGAGAACTAAAGACTTCTTTCTTTAATATATCCTGGACCTGCTTCCTGTTTCGACAGGAAATACATCAACACAGGAGAGAAATCTGGGCATGTCCAATCATTTATCAGGTCAGAGAGACGAGCAATGGCAACCAGGCAGGCGGGAGTCTGGTGTGATACTGAGTTTGACATATTTCACCTGAGAAAACAGAACATCGGTTTTCCATTCTGTACGTATTTATAAGGAAGATGCTAAAACTATATTATGTCGCTCCTCTTTGCTTTGCTACAATGTCGTTGAGCAGATCTCTGGGTTATCATCCATATTATTGCCAATGAGAGAAACTGAACTCAAACTGCGACAATGAAACCATCAGCCCCTAAGCATGCTGGGAGAAGGGGCCATATCCCACTTACAGAGGGTTCTAAAATCAGCACAGTTGTTACCATGGCTACAGAGGAAACTAATGCTGTATGCAGTCAAACATTAGCTGAACATTTTAGGTCAACAGGAAGAAAAGATCGAGAGCTTGACCCCCCTCCTGCATACATAGAGACACACAACCAAAACATGTCAAACAGTCTGGGGCGTGTTTTGATATGCAACATGTAAACCAAAAAGGAACATCACATGGGGAAGTATGTAACAACCGATTTGGGTGACATTTAGATCTTTTTTCTTCTTAATCTAATAAAACAGTTCTGTGTGAAGCTCGTGGTCAGAATTTATTCACATTTTCTTCCTATTTCAAAACAAAATATAGCTCTTTTAAATATATTATTTTTCTTAAATATCCATTGCATATCATGTTTTTTATTTATTCGTTTTATTAACATCTTTATTATTTTTTATTATTATTATTATTTTAGCCCTCTGACTTCAACTAAGGGCTAGCAGAAAATACAGTCATGCAAAGTTCTCATGCTGGTAAACAAAGTTACAAAAATGCATTTTTTAATCTTTTTTTCTCTCCATGTTGTTTTTTTATGTTTTTTCTTTTTTCATATTTTGACATCTATTTTCTCACAGTTCAGTCTAAGCGGAAAATCTCTTTTGATTATCTATTTTGCGGCCTCCCTCCTAGAGAGCCATTTTTTATCTGTTTTATCTCTTTTTTTATTCTGTCGTTCTTCAAGTTCTGTGTGTAAATCAGTGCGACTGTCTGAATGTGGTTGGCGTTGCATTTCTTGTTGTGCTGTTACAGTCGCATTCAAACACCTGTGGCGTCACATTCCCTGTGAACCATGGAGATGTTTCTGCAGCTACATATCAAAATATAAATTTGTTCTTTTTTTGTACATTTAATCTCCTTGATTAGTTTGGCGTGACTTACTAGGATGCCCCCTCTGATTGGTTAAAAAGGAGCAACGGCAAGAGACATCAAGCCAATAGGAGAGGATACAAGACCGTAAAGGAGGGAAACTTTGAAGGCAGTTTTAGTTTTAAGTCTTACATGGACGATTTTTAGAAAGGGAGAATTTTAAAAATCTCTTTGCATTTCCCTCGACCTTTATACCCTTTTTCAAAACAAACTTACGCTTGTTATTGGTCCAAGCACTCTTATGTGCAAGTTTAGAATCGATGGCAGCATTAGCTCTACTAAATTACAAAATGAATCGAAACCAAAAACAAAATTAGAAAATTATTCTCTAGAATCCAGAATTAGGAACAAGAGAGGCTTACTATGGGAACTGGAAATGCTCAGAACTTAGTCTGAGATTCTGGAGCGACGCTATGCAAAACACCCAAGTATTTCTCTTGAAATGTCTGTACGTCTTCAGTATAGCCAATCTGTTGGTATTTAAAGGGACAAGATGACCTCACTTTGATGGGCAGAACTGGCCAGAACGTTCAGATCTGACAGGAATAATCTGAAGATATTTTGTGCCATTTTATCTTTCGCACATTATTTGGTCACAGGAAACGAACTTTGGTCAGTTGGGACTGTGTTTTCGATGTTGCCACCCCTAAACTCACAGGAAAAATTGGAAGACTGTTTGGGAATAGCAACACTCGAGCGGTGTTTACATCTCTCCAGTGCTTCAGATTCAGTCAGAAAAGGAAAGCTATTCTAAGACTTTGACTTTTTCCTCAGACAGAGAATGGAAACTACCACACGGCAAAGCACAGACAACAGATTTGTGGCTAAAATGCTGAGTGGGGACAATAAGAGAAATAAATTGTGCATGACTAACCCATATTTAGTCATTCTGTGCAAACTGTCAATGTATATCAGTCTTTAAAAAGGTTGTTGGAGATTCTCCCAAGAAATGCTACAGGGTCTTAGCAGAAATGCTACATAATTATTCTAACTTGGTCCTTCTCAAATATAGATGAATATACAGAAACTCAGGGCCCAGGTCAGTGCGGCAGTCAAATCATCCGGTGTTTTGATCTTTAAACGGCAGACAAGAAACACTGGAATGTTTTCCTTGAGTTCCTTCGAGAGTCATTGTTTCGTTCCGTGTGTCAGCGCAGTGTTCAGAGCCAGTCTGAAGGAAGAGGAGTGATCCAGAATTTCGAGGTTGAGGTTGCTTTGGTTACCGTGTGAAGATCCGGCCTTGGAAATTTCCATTTCTCTTATATTTTTTCCAGTCACACCCCTTCTGCCACTCCGACGTTCCTCACATGTGCAGTGTGGATGGTACGGCCCCGCCGGCAAAATTCAAAGAATTCAGCAACTAACTGTGTCTCCTTAGAAGGTTTGCCAAGCACTAGAAACTTAACACTGTAAACAGAAACAGAGACATAATGCAGCTGTTAAAAAAACATACACAATGTACCCGATACTGAATCAGTTTTATCAATAAAAACTTAAAATTTAAGAATGTTTAAGGAAACAGTACAAATACAAAAGTATTGGTACAAAAACTGAAGAAAAACACAACATGATTACAATTGTTCTACAGACAAGTACCCAGCTAACATTTTTAGGTTGTAAGAATGTTTCCGTAATGTTTTCATTAGTGACAGAAACATTAAGTTATTTTGAAAGTTCTAGGAACATTCAAAACATCCAGTTTTGACGTTGTATTAACATTATTGCTTTGATATAAGAACGTTATTCAAATAATGATAATTTAATATTTTTTAATTCTGTAACATTTTTAAAACGTTCCACCAACAACTTAAGAATAAGCTGTTGATATGTATGTAATAAGTAATTGATATGTATGATATATAATGTTATAAAAAACATTCTACCAACGTCACTTTTTAATAACGTTTAGAGAGAACATTTAGAGAATGTTAGCCAATGTTCTGAGAACGTTCCCTGTTAGCTGGGGTATGGAATTCTCAAGATGAACTGCATGCATTGAACACCACTGTGTAATGTATCTTCTCAGGGGTGAAAAAGTCCAGTCCCGGAGAGCACACACGGCTATAGAATTAATTCTGCTTTTACACAGTGTATCGCGTATGGAAGCTGAGGACAGGGATAAATTAACTACAGTTGAGGAAAGACTACATTCAGCCGACTGACTGAAAGAATGAAGTTCTAGATCTGAAGATCTAACAGCAGGAATGGAATAGTCCACCCCAGATACATTTAAGAACAATTTAAAATACACTATCACATCATCGCTGATAAAGGAAACTTATTAAGACTGAGAACAGTAGAAAGCTGGGGAAGGTTTACCTGTGGATGGCTGGTAAAAGTTAAGCGTGTACTGTAAGAATTTGGTTAACAGGTAATTCATAACTATACTAGCTGTAAACCACCGGTTTCTAGTCCATTGTGAAACACAAAATGAAAACAGCACTTTTTTACAATTGCAAGGTAATGAAATTCTGTCTCTTCCACCATAGAAATAAAATTAAAGAGTTTTGATTGAATGATCTTATATTTTTTTCTTAAACTTCTGAATAGCTTTTGGTCCATGTCCCATTAGAAACCTTAGACATAAAATATTAATTAACATATAGTATTGGGTTCACACATATATTTAAACATTACCAGGGTGCAAGAGTGTCTGAGTGCCTTTAAGTATAAAAAATACAGCTGAATTAATTATTTTAACTCACCCTTACAGAAAAAACACATGAATTTCACACGTGAAAAACGTCTCCACGTTTCCCATGGGATTCACATGGAAATGTTCCAACACCACACATTACACTTCTGATCACGTTTAGTTTTTGTGTGAAAATGTCCCATGTAAATTCCCATGGAAAACTCATGGAACCATAACATATTTTTCACATGTAATTACGTGTTTCGCACATGTGAAATCCATGTCTTTTCTGCAAGGGAATGCATAATCAGTCAATTGAAATACACGGATATCCAAACACACTCACCGACATCACACTGAAACATGTATATGCACCAAAAATACACAAACACTCCTGTCAATAAATAACAACAGATAAAAAACATTCAAGAAAAACAAGTTTTCTCAGAGAAAAGCATTAGAGATGAGTTTAATGAGCATTCACACATGTAAATACAGATACGCACATATATAATGTGTACGGTGTCGGTCTAGAAGCTTTGCGTTGACAGGTGAAGCTAGTTAAATCTAGCTAGCAGTGTATGGGTCTCTAAAACAACACTGTTACCTAAATTAACCTCATAGAGGGGTCTTGCTTTTTTAATATAAACATGTTCAATGTGTTTTAGTGACCTGACAGTGTTGTATACAGTACAACTATATGGAATACACATCACAGAAAGAAATCAGCCTTCGAAATGATTTTTAAACATCTAAACATCTGTGTAGTACAAGAACAGCACAAGATAAACATTAACATTGACTCACAAATGGAAGACAGCGAGATTATTACCGATCTAGAGAATGAATCTCAACTAACTAATCACTAGAGACTTATAACTAAAGGAGACTAAATCCATTTGAGCGAAAGAAGTTTCTGGTTTCACAGTGTGTGAGGAGGTGGCCTGGTTTCCCACTGCTTGCATAATAGAATATACCCAGCTAACAGTTTGAGGTTGTAAGAACGTTTCCCTAACGTTCCCATTAAGTAACAAAAAGGTTACAAATGCTATTTTGAATGTTCTAGGAACGTTCAAAATGTCCAGTTTTTAGATGCTTTATTAACATTATTGCTTGGTTATAAGAATGTTATTTTTTAATTCTGTAACATTGTTCAACTAACAACTTAAGAATAACATTTTTGATATATATTATGCATAACATTAAAGAACGTTTCTGCCATAATGTACCATTGTTGAATGGTTTCTGATAACGTTGAGAGAACTTTAAGAGAACGTTGGTCAACATTCTGAGAACATTCCCTTTTAGCTGGGTATGAACTTTAGCAAGTTCTGTTGGCAGATACGTCGCGGAATCCAGGTTTGCATGATAGAGGCGCCATGTTTAAAACAAAATGGCTCCCTTGTGATGTATTTACTGTCTTAGCAGTGACCTGTTCTCCATTGGGAAACTAAATAACATTTAATGAAAACTAGATAACATACAGTTCACTATAAACTACAACTTTGCAATTATTGCAACATTTTTCTTTTTGCTATTTCAGGGAAGTATTTTCTCAGAAATGGCTTATCTTTTTGTTTTTAATTCTGGAAGCACTTGGTCACATAGACCTGAATATATATATATTTATATATAGGTATTTTTTTGTCTATTTCTAATACTGAAAAGAAACACAGTTAACACGTACGTATATATCATATACAAATGAAACTGTTGTGTAATGTTTTTGAAAATAAAAACAATTTGTCTTTGAAAAAACATTCAAAATATAATGAAAAAACAGCAACATTGATAAGACACAAAAGAAATACTTTATGAACGCACTTAACATCCCTATGTAGTAACTAAATCTATATATATCCCAGTTCTTCACTACTGTACCTTGATTTCATTAGGATGACATACATTTACACACATATCTATAAACAGCCCGTGTGTGTGAGTCTTGTGTACAGCATTATTATCGGAGTGGAATATTGCATGTTTTGCATATATATAAATATGGAAGTAGATGGAAGAGCTGTGTTAGTGTTTGCTCAATGTTCATTTTCTCGTGAGCATTTAAAGACATCAACACTGTGTACAAAATGGCAAAATGAATCTCATATTTTTGCTTCTTACATCTAGGTTTTGACGTGGACTAAATTTGGCAACAAGTTATGTTATAATGAGCAAAATGCTATGTAAATGAATGTCAACAAATAAACATGAGGTAGCCAAAGCACAAACAAAAATTAATACTGTATTAATAATGTCCAAATAAGTTGTTTTGATAAGATTTTTCACTCCTTGTACAGGTTTGATTCTATAGGTCCCGAATTAACCAGGAATATTTGCAGGGCAATAACAATCCAATGATAATGAACAAATAAATCACGTATATAGGTCTGTGTGATATACATTTTTTTACCCTATGAAAGTTACCATGTGCAGAGTAATGACTGCATATATACAATATTCTTGCATTAAAAATTCTGCTGCATATTTTACAGTCCAGAATGACAAATATTCACAGTAATATTCATAAGGGACAATTTAATGTTTGAGGGAACAGCATAAGATGGAAGAATTGGGCAAAACAAATTAGGGGTAATTAGGTACAAAAACAAAGTAGGGGTAATGAATGCCTTAAAAGCAAAAAGATTTGTTCCATCTAGGATTGATGATACTAGCACTGGGTCTAGAGAAAAATAACCAATCAAAGCACGTATTCCCGTCCATAAACATACATCCTACCAAACTGATCTTTGACCTGGTAAACCTACAAGTTCATTTTAACATGACCCACTATCATCTGCATGGCTTTTCAGTCCTCATTTCTCGTTCTACTGAGAAAGTCTTTGCTTATATACGATCACTGGATTGTTATTGCTATGAATGAGGCTGTTCTGCCTTTCTCTCCTTTCCTGAGTCGTTCTGTCTCTCTTTCAGCTACAAAATGGAGGGAATGGGCGATCGGCAGCGGCGGAGGGGTCCCGGGGCCTCGTAAGGGTCATAGGGCGTGCTGGTGATGGGGGTCAAACGCAGAGCTGACCCCGTCATTCCTGATATGTTGTTTAGGCTACGCGATTTCTCGTAGCCTGTGGCTGGCAGATGGTCAGATGATTTATTAGATTTATAGATGAGTTCGTTGCACCAGGTTGGCATTTATTAAATAAATTTGTAAAATGCGGTTTTAGGTTAAACAGCATGAGCGATGGGGTGGATTGGTAATGACGTCACAGGATGTCACGTTGTGGTTTGTTTAACAGAGTTGATTGACAATGGAGCCGACAGAACATGAATTATGGGTAAAAGAGCAAAATAAATTGAAACATGATTTCAAAATTTGAACACATATAAATGAAAGTGAAGCAAAGGTGAAATTAAAGGTGAAGGGAAATATAAAAGATAGACACACAGACACACACAGAACAAGACAGGACAAAACAGGAAAATGAGAGTTATGAAAATAGTCATTGACATTGGTTTCTAAAAATTCCACAACATAAAAACACAGAGTTGATCATTCACACATATAAGTCCACATGTGCCCACTGGTTAAAAAAACACTGGATAGCTTGTTTGTTATAAAGTTCATATTTTGTCATCTGGAGTTGGAATCTGTGATCTTAATGATAGAATTTACAATGGAAGTGAAAGTGTTTCGGTTAACCAGTGGTAGTTAAGCAGGGCAGGTAGTTTTAACTAGACAACAAATAAGACAGGAACTGCACAAGTCTGTGTTTATCAGACTGTAGGAGGTTCAGGAAACCACAGCAGTCATTGCGAGGCTGTTTAGGGGATTTTAAACTTGGAAGCATGACAGACCATTTGTAGATATTAAAAACTCTGTTTCAAAATCTGGTGTGCTGCTTTCAATGCGCTAATAAGCATAATAACATATGACATACAGCTATTGGATAAAACAGTATATTTTTATTAGAAGTGACTGTTTTGTATTAATATTTCTTGATACTAAATGAAATACATTTATAATAAATATTCTCTCGACTCATCGGGTATACAATAAGTATATCACAATGCATTGTGGGATTGCTTTCTCTGAGATGTTAGTCAGAGGAAGATGTCTCAACCGTTTGGAGCAGCATTTGTTTCATCATTGAATCAGAAGATGTCATTACTGTCATTGTCAGAAGTCATTACCGCAGTCAGATTCAAATCAATGGTGATGAATACATGTTAGTACAGTTCAGAGGATGAACAGAGCAGCTCACCAGGACTGACCGGTTTCCTTGACAACCTCCCAAAACATCCAGTTACACTTCACCTGACTGTGAGGTCATAAAAGCCTTCATTTGCATATTATAATCATGAGTCGTACCCTGTCAATGCGTCACGCAGTAATAATAATACTTTTTACATTATGTCAAGATTTAGGAGTCCTTAAATCAGACTTGTAAGATCAGACATTCAAGTGAAGTGAGACACTAGCAGCGACTTTCCACCTACATGTCAGATGTGTATGTCTCTCTCTCTCTCTCTCTCTCGTTCTCTTACGTCTATATGTGTGTTTGTTTGGGAGAGAGAGAGGTGACTGTAGGAAAAGTTTGCCGCCTGTTGACCACAGAACAACATTCAAAACAAACATGAGATAAAAAGTAAAAGTTTGCTTTAAAAGTAGGACAATGGCCTGCACACACACAGACAGAAACTGCTGAGTCAAGTCTGATATAATATGCACAAATACAGACAGCCTCTGCTTTATTTTCCCACACATACAATAAAACACTATCACACGTATACAATCACACATATACTCATACAGTACACACAAAAATTGATTTCACGCACACACCCTAAACCTAATCTTAACCTTATTCTAACTTTAACTCTCAAACAGTCCTTTAAAGTGGTGTCAGACATTGAGGACCAGCCAAAATGTCTCACTTCACTCTCTTTGTCCTCACTCTGATGGTCTAACTGATCACACTGGTCCTCAAAAAGACAGATGTGCAAGTACACGCACACTAAATTCATACACTGTTTGACATTCATTCAGCTGTTCAGATTCAGCTGTTCAGATTCAGCTGTTCAGATTCAGATTCAGCTGTTCAAATTCAGCTTTTCAGATTCAGCTATTCAGATTCAGATTCAGCTGTTCAGATTCAGCTGTTCAGATTCAGCTATTCAGATTCAGATTCAGCTGTTCAAATTCAGCTTTTCAGATTCAGATTCAGCTGTTCAGATTCAGCTGTTCAGATTCAGCTATTCAGATTCAGATTCAGCTGTTCAAATTCAGCTTTTCAGATTCAGATTCAGCTGTTCAGATTCAGCTGTTCAGATTCAGCTTCAGTTCAGATTCAGCTTCAGCTGTTCAGATTCAGATTCAGCTGTTCAGATTCAGATTCAGCTGTTCAGATTCAGATGTTCAGATTCAGCTGTTCAGATTCAGCTTCAGCTGTTCAGATTCAGATTCAGCTGTTCAGATTCAGATTCAGCTGTTCAGCTGTTCAGCTGTTCAGATTCAGATTCAGCTGTTCAGATTCAGATTCAGCTGTTCAGATTCAGCTTTTCAGATTCAGCTGTTCAGATTCAGCTGTTCAGATTCAGCTTTCAGATTCAGATTCAACTGTTCAGATTCAGCTGTTCAGATTCAGATTCAGCTGTTCAGATTCCGCTAACGCAAAACCATTTTTACATACATTGTGGCATAACGTACGATTTGTAGTTTTACATGTGATTCAGTGTTTACATGTTTACAGCTGTAACTACCGAATAAAAACAGTTCTTAATGGTACATACATTTGAAGTTTAGCAAAGTGACTTCACACAAAAAACATGACCACTGCCCCAGCTAATAATTTTAGGTTGTAAAAACGTTTTCCAAATTAACAAAAACATTCAGTGCTGTTCTAAACAAAACATGTTCAAAACATGCAGTTTTTTAGATGTTGTATTAACATTCTCGCTTGGTTTTAAGAACATTATCCAAAAATATTTTCTAAATTCAAACATTAAACATTTAAGAACATTTTTCAAAGGTTTTTTAATTCTAAAATGTTTTTAAATGGTCCCACTAACAATTTAAGAATAATGTTTTTGACATACATCATACATAACATTAAAAAATCATCTGCAAGAACGTTCTTAATAACTTTCAGAGAACTTTGAGAAAATTTTAGCCAAGATTCTGAGAATGTTCCCTGTTAGCTGGGGCAGAACTGTCTGTTTTCCGACCACTGGCTGAACTGATGCCTGCATTAAAAACCTTTTAACTGTTATATTACACACTGTGACTTAATACACAATAGCAGCTGCCCTCTCAATATCTCAACGAGCATCACGGAGTACAGCCTGTGTTCTCAGTATAGAACAGTACACCACAGTAACCGCACTCTGCAGGTGTACTGCAGTACTTCACAACCTGTACCTTGCTTTGCCAGTTAGGACACACCCACAAACAAAAGAAACTTCTGTGGATTCTTTTACTTCTCTGCCTGGTCAAAACCACAGCTGAGACAGCCCACCCCCTTTTTATTACGTTTGTCTAGTAAGAGCTTTTAAAACAATTTCTCGTGAGGCCGAGCACATTAGCAAGGGTGGAATAAGACAGGAAGAGTAAATAAATGTAATGGAATTGATGGATGTTGGATGGAAGGGGCGTGTGAGTGCTGCGGCCGATGATGCTGAAGTTTGAAAACAAGAACTGGACGAACACGTAACCAATCAAAAGCATTTTGGAAAAATGCAAAAAGAGTCGAAAATCTATTTTAGTCATAAATACAACTAATTAACGTCTTGATATTTAAAGACAACATGAAATTAAAATGGAGATCATGGACAACATGAATTTAAAACCAATCTACTTTTGCTACTTACACGCATGACTTATATGTGCATGTTTGTCCTTAAAAGAAAAAAGGTTTCCAAAATCGTTCATAAAAATAACTTTCTCTGCTTTTAAAACAATAAAATACTTTTTGTTAATCAATCCATCAAATAAAAAAATAGTGTAACTGAAGTAATTGAATCCCAGCAGATTTATCAATCAAATGCTCATAATGTAACCTGTTTTGATATGGTGCTATAATGCACGTATTCAAAATGTTTGACTTCTTCAAGTGCAGGATTTGCATACCTACTGTCACAGGAACACTTTAGAAAAGTATTTCCTGTGTGAACAGGAAGCACTTTGTAAAGAGCACTTTAAACAGAGATGATATACATACCCACAGTCACGCATTAGAGACACTTGAGCTGCAATGACGGCCTGGAGATACATGAGGGATGAGATGAGTGTTAGTCACACAGTGGCAAGACATGACTGAAAATGTGTGCAAATATCAAAACCATATTTAGACACCCTGAAGTGGTAGCCAGCTCTCTTTAATATGTGACACAGCACACGTGACCTTCATAACTTCATTATGAATTGCTAATTGGTAATAATGATGGCAATGATAGTAATCAAAACAATGCATTTTTCCAAAACAGGAAGCAACCTCACATGGTATGTTGACAGGCAGTGAGTGAGTTAGTAGTTTTGATGGCCGTGGTGCGTCATGATTATGACAGAGGTTTGTGATTATATTAGACTGATTTACTGCATTCCAGCTAACAGTGAACGTTTTCAGAGTGTTTCCCAACGTTCTCTAAAAGTTCTCTCAAAATGAGCCAAAACCGTTCTTGAAGTGGCATTAGCAGGACTTAATGTTATTTATCATATATATCAAAAAAATTAGTTTTACGTTGTTAGTGGAATGTTTTCAAAACATTACTGAATTAAAAAAAGGTTGAATAACGTTCCTATAACCAAGCAATAATGTTAAAACAATGTCTAAAAGCATTCAAACCAACTTTCAAAATAACAAAATGTACATAACAAATTTGATCTTACATAACAAAATTTAATGTTTTTGCTTTTTAATGGAAACGTTAGGGAAACATTCTTACAACCTAAAATCGTTAGCTGGGATGATGCTATGAAGGTCCCATGTATACAGTGACCAATGAGATGCCATTTGAGCTTGGCCTGTTCTGGCAGTTCGTTGGCATATCGACCGTCGAGCTGTTAGAGATAGAGAGAGATCGCATTACCCACAATTAAGCTCTATTGATCGGCTTGTGACCAGAGCGCACAGCAGCACAACCATGGCCGGCGGCTCACCGCACCGGAATGTGTAACTTTGTAACAGGAGACCAGATCTACGGCTCTGATACTGTTCTGTGTTCTCAAACTAGTATTTAAACTTAAACAATGGCTTTACGCCACTTGTTGCTGTTAAAATAACCCTGCCCTTTTTATTTAGGAGGCCTGGCACAACCATAATCCAAACGGTTCCTTTGAAAAGCTTCAAAACATGGTGGAATGGGTTTCTAAATGATGGTTTATGATATTTTCAAAGGCTGTAGACAGGACATGCACAGGTGAGGTAGGAACACAGACATGCAAGGGTGAAACATGGAACACGTGTGTGATGTGAGATGAGTCTTGGAGTTTGATACGGTCAGAAGTTCCCCATCATTTGTAAAAATAAATGAAATTTAGATCACCAATGTCTCCCTTCAGTTACATTTTCACAACATTTTTTTGCATATTTTAATGTCATATTTTAAAGCATATGTCTCTTACCAAACAAATTGAATTATGACAAATTTTAATTTCATGAGGTACTGCATCATTTTAAACCATCAGGTACTAAAAACAGACCTGATGAAGACACTGTTTTATGACAAATCTGAATGATGAATTTAAAACTCACTCTGTTTGCTTTTGTAATATATGTTCTTTGTCTTATTTGTGACTGATTCATTTGAGAACATTACTCCAACGAGAACGTTTGTCTTTCACCAAAATGTGATCACTTGCTCCATCTCTAAAACCAAAAATGAATATTTTGTAATCATTTGCTCACATGTTGTTTCAAACGTTCTGTCTGATGAAAGTGAATGGAGACTCAGCTTTTAAAGCTCCAGTCCCTATTCACTCTCATTGTATGAAAATGAGTGGACAGAACATTCTTCAGAATCACCATATGGGTGACAACATGATCACAATTTTCATTTTTGGGTATACTGTTCCTTTAAGATCAGTTACCTTCAGAAATGTTTAGCCTATTAAAAAACTACTGTTGTTTCTCCTACATGTACATGTTTGCTTCCGATGTAGACCAGTATGAGACACTTATGAACTGGGCATTAAAATCAACCAGTTAGAACAAACATAAACATATAGAAGACAAACAAGGGAAGATGGAGGAAGACAAAAGAAGACCAAGAGAACGAGAGAAAGACACCAAGAGAAAAAGAGAGAGACAGAGGGAGAGAGACAGAACTCACAATGATTTACAGAGATCCTAACAGAGATTTCCAGAAGTCTGATACTTGCTTTGACTGAGCAAACAGTCTCATGCAAATAGCTTTAGCGCGGGGCAGGACAGTGCGCACACACTCATACATACACTGTCTCACACTCCTCATAGAACAGTGAAAAGCATTTGGGGATTATATTGCACAGGAAGAGATCACTTTAACACCCAGAGCAATGTGTGTGTGTGTGTGTGTGTGCAATCCAGATAAGACCTACAGGAGTATATTTAGATCTTAAATCATCTCCCATCGGTAAATTGGACATCTTGAGTATTTTACTCATTGTTTGTATCAGTCCAAATTAAAAGAGCGATGTTCACTTTATTCAAACACTATGGATCCGTTCCAAACTCTAGTGAGCACCCTCACTGTGCGCTGTCTACACAGCGTATAAGCTTGCTTATAAGGCAGCATGTTAACTGAAACCAAACCTCGTGACTGATTTTAAAACGCTCTTCACGGCCACTAACTCTGTTATTGGTCACTCAGACACATCACACAAATAACGCTAAAGTGCAAAGAAGAATGGGCTATTGTTGCTGAGCTAACTCCCCAGCTAACAGGACGTTTCTCAGAATGCTGTTAAACAGCTAAAAGCTCTCTCAAAGTTCTCCAAAAACATTCTTGCAGTATTATTAGTAGACTCATTAGTGGTTTAAAACCATTACAGAATTACAAAAGTTTAAATAATGTTCTTATAACGAAACATTAACGTTCATACAACATATAAAAAAATTGATATTTGGAACATTCCTAGAACATTCAAAATATCACTTTTTTGCTACTATGGAAATATTAGGGAAACGTTCGTACAACCTAAAATGGTTACCTGGGAATCCATACCGTGCATAACTGTTGGGGTTAAATTGCACAGTTTTTATTTAAAAGTATATAGACATATTTTAAATACACTATATTGACATTTATGGTACTACATCATTCATAAAATTAACATTAGTCATCATTAAACACCCTGGACAAAACTGCTCATCAGAATGCATTCTGGGATTGTGTTATCCATGAACGATACATACAGTACGATGCTGTGTTGGGCAAGCCAAGCATTACACATTTTTGCTGCCTACTGTTCGGAACAACCTTTACATCAGCAACATGCCCAAAAATGCTGTTTAGGTGGGAAGCTCACTAGGTTTTGGAACAGAGCCTGGAGGCCAGTTTGGCTGGAGAAGGGCACTAAGCTCTCAGCCCTGCTTTGACCCTGGAGCTGTTTAACCCAAAACAACAATACTCACACACACACACACACAAACATATACAGAACAGACACAAGGCGTTCAACAGAAACGCCTTCTTGAAGGAATTTAATGAGTAGGAATATTGCATATGTCTATACGCTCTGGTTTTTATAGTGATATGTGCCTCCTCTCTCAGGAGACAATACTATGCTTAAGCCCAGGATTAAGTGCTGGAGTTTTGGGCTCGGGAGAGTTACCGCGGCTTTACGGATTGTTCTTACCTTCTCAACGTCAGTCTGTCTGTGAGTCTGTCCAAATATCCCAGTGTCTGTCTGTCAATCAGTCAGTCACACGTCAGAATGTTACACAACACACACACACACCTCAAAACAAAGCTAACACACAGACTGTTGTATACACATACAGTAGGAGTTTCCGGGCTATGCTAGGAACTGAAGCAGGCTGAGGTCGTATGAGCAGGTTCTTGGGACTGTGCCACACAAGAACTCTGTTCCAGCTAACAGGGAATGTTTAAAAACAATACAGAACTAAAAAATGTTTGAATGATGTTGTTATATCCAAACAACAACTTTAATACAACATCTTAAAAAATTGATATTTTGAACGTTCCTAAAAATGTTTTTGTTACTTACTTTCCTAAAAATGTTTTGTTACTTGAAACATTCTTACAACCTAAAATTGTTAGCTGGGGTTCTGTGTCTTTGTATTTGTTTCCGGTACTACGTTGTCATTCTTTCTGTTTCTTTCTCAAAGCGTCAGAATGCAGCACGATCAGCAGTCACAAATGTTACTCCCATGGCATTGGTGACATGGCGCAGAACCAAGAACCTCTGCTCATTTGATTTCACCTTGACCTCCATCGACCCCTGACCTTTGACCCCGGCGTGATGATTTGACATCGCAACGGACACCCTAACAACCGCTTAACAAACTGCGTCCCATTCTGTATGTGTTGCCTTGGTGTGCGCATACGCATGCCCTGTGTGTCACGCCAGGGTTAAAGGTCACCGGTAGGGTCAGGAAAACACATTGAAAACACAACAAGCGACGTCACCACAAACACGACACACACGCACACACACATACAGCAAAGAGGACGGGGAATAGACAGAAGAACAGTGAGAGAATATATGAAGAGGCCAACATACAAACGCGGGGAATGACACAACCTGAAGAGAAAGACAATACACAGCGTGTGAGATCCCAACCAACACACACACACACACACACACTCTGCAGCAGGTTCAGTTCCATTTGAAATTTGCAGTGGATCTCAAAAGACATTAAACAACAGTCAATTATCTGTGTTACACAACTCTACAGTGTACAGCATTGTCCCATATACACATTCTCAGTGTATTACAGTATGAGGTTAGTGTCACACATCTGAATAAGTCTGAGTTAGGTTTGGATTTTTATTCTCCTCTGAGCAGCATGTGCCGTTCATAGTTTTAAATAAGTTGTCAACCCTGTTGTTAATGTAACACACTCACATTAGAAGATCCAGGTTATTTTCAACACTGCATCTATGATTTGTTTATTTACATGTTAAACATTTTAGTCTGAATCATAATTCATATGGCAAATAACAAGAAGTTTGTTTGTGACACACAACCAGATATTCCTCCATATCGAAAAGTTATTTAACTGCTTGGGTTTACTATGATTTCAAACACAGATTTTGTTCACAGATATTCATATGAAAATAACCTGAAATGTATAGGTTACACATTTGACCTGTAGTCTACTGTCCTTTGCAGTGTCTAACGAATGAACTTCTGTGGTGCTGGATTTTTTTGTCATCTCATTTTTTTATGCTGAGTATATACAACCGCATATACTTCCTCAAACTGGATGATAAATGTCCCCCAAAGGACCAACATATTCGTCTCTAACTGTCTAGAGGGGACAGTCAGCAGTTTAAGAAATGAACAATTTGCACAAATTGGGCAAATGTGTCTGTCAGAGAGTGTGAAACCCAACCTTAAACTCATATTCAGTGACATTATAAAACATTAGATTCACTTTCATTTAACAGACGAAACAAACAACACTTGTTAGGATAACAACACAACATCAAGACAAAAGTTTTTAACACTAATCACCAACGACACACTCATGCAAATCTGAGTTTGTGTTTAAACGTGTTTGTATCTGTATGAGGTGATTGTGTAATGACTCCTGTACTGTCCTACTGTAAATGACTTCATTTGTTTTGAACAATTAGTTAATATATGTGTTTTGGTTTGTTTTACACTATACTGACACTGTTGCTGGTCTTCACCTCTGACAGCTATGGTTTGATCCATGAAAAGGATTTTCATGCATTAAAATTCTGTTGTAACAAAGGGGTGTCCAGTATGAACCATTCATCTGAGAGGGGTGGATCGGGGTGTGACAGTTTTTGTGGAATATGAAGACATTTTAGGTTCAGTTAAACGTGTGTGCATGGATCAGACATTGGTGTGTGTTATTTGGGGGGTTCTGAGGTCGGAGTTGATTAGGATCACAAAACATTTTGTGGAATGCTGCTTGTATCAAAAGTTTTGTAGTGTTCGGATTAGTAAAACAACAATAACAAACAGAATATACAACCTGAAGAAACGAGAGCGAATGGAAGAAAACAGAGGAGAAAAGAGGGAGAGAACAAAAAGAAAAGACTGCAGGGGACGGTGAGCTTAATTGCTTGATTGAGAGCATGATTGCTTATTATTTGAGTTAAATTCTGTATTTTTGAAGAAAGTAAACTGATGTAAACTGATGTAGTGACGGAACAGAATAAAAGAGGGAAGAAATACAGAGTCAAAAGGGTGTTTTCACACTTGAATCTGCTTTAAACTGACCAAACGTGAAAAAAGTGAAAAAGGACCCAATTCTTCCTGCATTCACATGGCCACTCAGATCTCTTTTTTAATCTCATTTTATTCCGTTTTAGTAAGTCTGCTTTCCGTTCACACATGATTGTGAATGGAACAATTCAATTTTAAAAGAACTTTATCAACTTTAAGAGAACTGCAATTCTGTTCGGTAAAGAAATGACACTTTAGGTTTGCAATTCATACAAAATGTTTAGTAAGAATCAATTCACTTAGGTAAATTCACATTTAAACTACATTTAGGGTTAGGTTACAAACTGTTGCGAACTGCTCTCTGACCCTTGAAACCATGTGTGAAAAGACCCTGGGAATCGAAATGGTTTTGTAATGGTTTTTTGTAAAGGCAACACTGAAGTTTCAGATGGTTTTGGGGATGTCATTTAGGGACTCTGCTGTGTGCAAAGTGTGTTCGGGTCACTAAAAAGGCATCTGAATATCTAGCATGTCTATTTTGTTGATGTTAGAGGAGCAAGCTGATGGTGTGCTGCATGACTGTATGAATCTGTCAGCATGTGTAGCAGGCGTACAGAAGTGTGTGAACGTACCTTTCCGCACGTTCCCATCAGTTGGTCGGAACTCCCGCGTGTTGAGGAGGAAACAGGCTCTGTCTTGCTGGTAACGTTCTCTCGTTCGGCCCACCGGGCTGCGCTCGTCAGGACTGAGAACCTGATCGATTGTTGGACAGTCCTCGTTTGCTAAAGCAGCGCTGGCGGCATCTCCATTCTGCTTCGAGTCTGGAGAGAGAGAGAGAGACAAAGAGAGAGACAAAGAGAGAGGATGAGAGAGTGACAGAGAGAAAGAGACAGAAAGAAAGAAAGCGAGAGAGACAGACAGAGAAAGAGAGAAACAAAGACAGAGAGGATGAGAGAGAAAGCGAGAGAGAGACAGAGAGACAGACAGACAAAAAAACAGAGACAGAAGAAAGAAAGAAAGCATGAGAGAGAGATAGACAGAAAAACAGAGACAGAAGAAAGCAAAAGAGAGAGGCAGACAGAGAGAGAGACAGACAGAGAAAAACAGATTGAGAAAGAAGAAAGAGAGACAGAGAAGGGCGATATTAAGAATATTATGTTTTCGATTGTGCAACATGAAATAAACACATGCTGTCATACTTTAACAGTGTAGTATAACTGATATTCCTTTCCTCAGACCACAGCTGTCATGTCAATGTACAGAAACATTAGAACTCCAAAACTTCACAACATACACTAAGAAAACATTAGCTCAGTACTAAATCACAATCTCATTTAGCGTTCAGAAAATCCATTAAAAATTCACTTCAGTTCAGCTTTACCTGAATATGAGTATATATAATTACAGTCTGAATACACTGTATGCATATTAAAATAACTAGCTAGTACAATGACCCTCATCTTTTTCAAAAAGAAAGTATATCAAACATAGCATCTGGAATAAATCTGTTATGAATGTGAAAGATGAGTTGATTAAGATTAGTGCAAAAAAAAGAAAGCCAAGATTCCCTTCCTATATATTCTATAGAATGATAAAACACTTCCAGGTTAAAAAAACACGGAATAATTAATAATACGTGTGAAATTGGCAGGACGTGCATTTGGAATTAAAGAAACAGACTCTTACTGTACACACAATATCATTCTGTGAGAAGTTCTACAGTGTAAAGGCATTATGTTGCACTGAGTCATTTTTAATGGCCTTTAGGAGTAACCACACTCTGTCTGGATAGATCAAAACAAATTGTCACCAAGAATTGATTATGATATATGATATATATATATATAATAATAATTTTACTCAGTGATGTTTTCTGATCAATCATTCAGATTTGAGGGATTAGTTTAGTTACTGTACTATGAAGTTTAGGCTTATAACCAGAGTTAGGTGCTTCTACACCATTGTGATCCATAATTTCCTTCTGATTTTAGGGATAAGTTACGGTTAGGGTTTTGTACAGAAATGTTGTTCCAGGGTCAACAATTTATGTTTAAAATAAATTAAAATCAGGTTGTGCTGGTACAAACCTATGTTAATCTCACCTCTGTTAATCTCTATGATTTCCTCTTGAGCTAGAGGGCAGCCCACCTCTCCCGTCATCCCACCAGAGCCTAGAACACCACCCAGCACGTTACCCAGAATCCTCTGGGGTGAGGCTGTTGCCATGGCGAGGGCATCCGGTTTACAGTAATTGGGGGAGCCGGGTTGTGGGGCTCGTGGGATGTGTTTATTCTTCTTTTTGGGCAGCTTCTGTTTGGCCATGGCTAGTGAATAATACATACCAAAATTATTAACGATTACGGGCACAGGCATGGCGATCGTCAGCACACCCGCAAGGGCACACAGCGCCCCCACCAGCATGCCCGACCACGTCTCAGGGTACATATCTCCATAGCCCAGGGTTGTCATGGTTACCACTGCCCACCAGAACCCAATAGGGATGTTTTTGAAGTTGGTGTGCGCGCTGGCCGTGGGGTCGTCCGGACTCGCTCCTATTCTCTCAGCATAGTAGATCATGGTGGCGAAGATGAGAACTCCAAGGGCGAGGAAGATGATGAGGAGGAGGAACTCGTTGATGCTGGCGCGAAGTGTGTGCCCGAGGACGCGCAGACCCACGAAGTGACGCGTCAGCTTGAAGATACGCAAAATTCGGACGAATCGCACCACCCGCAGAAAACCCAGCACATCTTTCGCTGCTTTGGAGGAGAGACCGCTCAAACCGACCTCAAGGTAGAAGGGCAAGATGGCCACGAAGTCAATGATGTTCAACGCGCTCTTGAAGAACTCTGCCTTGTCGGGGCAAAAGACCACACGTGTGAAGACCTCAATGGTAAACCAGATCACACACACTCCCTCCACATATGTCAGCCAACTGTCCGTCACCACTTCATACATGACCTCCTCTCTCGTAATGCCTCCCTCCGTGACGTTCTCAGTTCTGTTGTGGATGGTGTTGAAAGCTTCATGCGTCTCCATGCAAAACGTGGAAATGGAGATAAGAATGAACAGCAGGGATCCAAACGCCACATACTGAAGAATGAGGAGAAGAGAGAGTTAGGCAGAGACAACAAACATCCATCATTCCAGTAAGTAGCCATTTAACAGATGCTTTTATGCGAAGTAACTTACAGTGCGTTTTTTACTGGGACAACTGCCCTAAAGTAACTTAATGTTAAGTGGCTTACTCAAAGACACAGTGGTAATAATGACTCCCTTGAACCAGCCCTAACACTGCAGCCTCTCTGGTAAACCGTATTTATATTCATGGTTTTCAGTTTGATACTAGACTCCAAAATATGTGGAATTTATATGGAGACAAATTATATATGAAATCGATTGCTCTTTGACAATATTTATAAAAGTAACCTGTAGTGTAAAGAAAACGTACCATTAGAAACGTACGATTATTGATATTTAATTGTCTCGCATCCAGAGAATTGCACTGTACAAACTTTACTGTACACACTTTACTGCAGTTCATGACCACAGACTTTACTCTATGTTTTTGACTTTTACTAACATGAAAAATAAAGTCACTTCACACGCAGCTTATATTGTTTTATATATATATATATATATATATATATATAAGCTGTGTGTGAAGTTATATATAGCAGTTATATTGTTAATGTTAAATGTGTTGCATGGTTTTAATGCTGTAGTTTACAGGTGAGAGTCCAGAAAGAGCGTGAAACAGCTGGACTTCTTCAATGTGTTGTAGTTATTATCAGTTCAGTCAACTTTATATTCATAAACTTATTCATAAACTTATAGACTTACAGTCTTAGTAAATGTTATATTCATAAACCAATTTCAATCTTAGTATTCCTAATTAATGGTAATAATATACATCTTATAATGAACAATAAAAATTGCTGTAATATTATGTATTCTGTTTTCTGTTCATAATTTTCCTGTTTTCTTTTCATTATATGTAAAGCTGCTTTGAAACACTTCGACATTGTTGCATTGCTGTCTATATAAATAAAATTGAATTGAATTTGTAAAGTTTGGAAAGGTACACCACTATAAATCGATCAGGAAACTAGTTGTATTTAACAGAGACATTCTAACTCATAAGTGAATCGTTTCTGATACGTGAATGAATGCTACCTGATAGATTAAATATAATGAAGTGTATGAATCATCTTTTGAATGGACATGACTCCATGTTGCTTCTCTGAATTGGCTGATACATAATTAATAGTTTTTCATTTAAGTGTTCCTTTTCACTTGACATGATTTCATTTCCTCTAGACATTGATCGCTGGTGTATATAAGATCAGATTTCATACCCATAATGACAATGCAAAGTTTCATATATCCATGACACACATGTGCTCTAATGATCTATTTGTGTCTATTTGTATAAGCATTGGTAAAACAATACCTTTCTATAAATGGAGACAGTTCCTAGTTTTACATGCAGAGCACAGACAAGGTATAGAACGTATTCCCAGCTTGGTCACAGAGAAACGCACATTTAAGGTAGGGTAAGGTATGTTTCTGTATCTTTTACAGAAACATTTTAGGGTATGTTGTTTGAAAGTCTCTTCACTTTCTGATAGCAATCAATCAATTTAAATATCTTCTGTGGAAGGTGCAGGACAATAAAATGTTTGTCCAATCATTGCATTTGGTCCAAATGCACTGATAGGATGTCCTACTTGCCTGTCAAACTTAGTATATGCATACCTCCATGCACTATTGGTGGAGGCGTGGCTTTAGAGGGCGGGATCTTATGCTTTTAAAGCTAGCTTGCTATTGCTAGCCTCTCCAAAATTGCCAAACTTAAAATAAGATATGTGTCCCCTAGAGCTGAACCACAAGGTCAAAGGAACTTTGTCCCCTACAGTTACAAATGGATGACGTCTTTATGTATCTCCAGATGGCTATTTAGGTTAGTCTGTTTTTGTTGAAGCACCCAAGTAAAACAGTGAAGTTTAGACTGCACTGACCTCCATAACTGAACACAAATGACTTCAGGGTAGTTTAAGGTCTGTAGTTTGGGCATAAAGATCTCCGGGTGTATATGTGACCTTCGCTTTTCTGAAGACGACCGGATCTTTCACTTAAAAGACGTTAAGTCTAATCACGTGTTGATCATTTCACATTGGTTTTCACTTTGTCTTTTAGACTTCAGTTTCATTGACTGACGTTTACACTGATAAATATATGATGTACAGGTTGCTGGACGAGGCGTGTTACATTTTTATATACATTTATATTTTACTATATTCTCTATTACTGACAGGACAGTTTTACGAAGGCTGAAATCGAACCTGCATAAGCATAATACATCAACATCTCTGGACTGCATGTTCTGCTGGGCCACAGTTCTGATGAAACAGTCTTCAACCTTTGTACAATTTGTCTCTTGTATTCTAGCCATTTCCCCAAACAGTTACGCTATATTTTGTGCTTTTTGTGTGTAAAGCCTCTATTACACCTTCTTAACAGCTGACAAAAGAAACATAATAAAATATCATCATTTTAGAGCATGAGTATCTTCTGCTCCCCAGACACTGTCTTCCCTCTGTATTTGGTCCACTAAAATGTGTGCCAGAACCTAAACTAGGTCTTGACGTATACACACACACACACATACACAGGTCTTCTGTTCCCATTCAAGAAACCGTTGATCTAGATTAGTCCCATACACCTTCTCACCTGTACTTTTCACTTCACTTTTTCAATTCACTCACAATAAGGCATCAAATTAACTCAACAAAAATCAAACAAAACAAAACACTGTGCTCCAAATACATTGTCCTCGCACACAAGGAACATTCTCAAAACATTGGCTAATGTTCTGTAAAAGTTCTGTAAAAGTTTTCAAAACACATTGCAGTAACATTAGTAAAATGTTAACATATATCATGTATCAAAACGTTATTTTTAAAACGTTAGTGAAACTTTTAAAAAAGTTACAGAAATAAAAAATGTTTAAATAACATATTCCTATAACCAAGCAATAATGTCAATATGTCTAAAACTGGATGTTTTGTAACTTAATGGAAATGATAGGGAAACGTTATTACAACCCAAATGTTAGCTGGGGTATTGCACATAATAATTTACAATAATCAAGCTAAAACTAACTTTTTCTAAACCTAACCCCCACACGACCCTGTTGAAATTTTTAGACTTGAAGCAAAACATTATTTTGCCAGTTTGTGAGCCTTTTAATTTATGACACCATTTTTGCTATTATTGTTTTTAGATATATCTGTCTCTATACGTCTGTGAGGACTTCTTAAAATGCCCTTAATGAGGACTTAATGACAGTAGCTATGGAAGAGAGAAAAAAACAACACAACATTAAACACACAGAACAATGGATCTACATATACAGAGATCACACACACACACACACACATTCAGAGTCAATCATGTGCATGAGATGTTCCAGGCAGTGAGAAAACAGGGTTGAAAGCCTTTCCTTCAATCCCGTCTTCTGTCTGCTCGCTCCATTTATCCCTCCATCCAAAACCACTTTGTTTTACAGGCTGCTCAGAATTTATACTGAACCTACACATACACACACACGTCATTTCTTTTCCACCATGTTGAGGACCTTCTGTTGATGTTTATTATTATTATACTGAACTATTGGTATGTTCCATCCCTTACATAACACATACAGAGGGAAAAATGCTGTTTCTCAGGTGTTGCTCTTTTGTGGCTCATGAGACTTAGAAGAAATAAAAGAATAAATTAGACACAAATGAGACAATTGTTGATACAGCTCAGAAAAAAATGATATTTGACAGAGTTATTATAGGTTTTAGTTTTATTGTAGTTTTATTAATATCTTGAAATAGCTTTAATTTTTGGTTTTTAGTTTTCATGTTAATTTTCCAAACTGCCTGAAAAGGTAAATATGCGACCAGGAAAACAGAAAAAAAAAGAGACATTTACATACAGTAAAAACAGATCTGATAAAGGACAGGTTCAGACCTTAGGTGAACATAAATAACTAACACATTTATGTAAAATACCTGCCTCATAAGCCCCCCATCTCTCTCTCTCTCTCTCTCTCTCTCTCTCTCTCTCTCTTGTGTCTTCAGTCTCAACCTGACCTAGTTACAGGCTGCTGCAGTAACCAGTGTTCTCAGGCTAGGTCTCCCTGTCTCTCTCTCTCTCATATCGTAGTGCTGTGCAAAGCTCCATATTGGCTGCTTAAACTAGGAAAGTGGGCAGTCGAAAGACTATGTAAAAATTTGTATTAAATTAGGCCTTTTTCTATAAAGAACCAACAATTACATGCGTAAGATATTTGTTAAAAGATAACAACATAAGCTAAATATTTGTAGATGGTTTGACATAAAAAAAGAATAAATGTAATGATACAACACACACACACATTTCTAACACAATGATCTTATATTAACATGTCAAATTATGAGTCTTATTGTAACGGTACCATGGTGTCTGATGTCTGTTTCACACTGTTTGATGTCTTTCGTCTTTGGTGCAGGACGGGTAAGCTAGCGCAGTGGTTGTCATGGAGACAGTTGCAGTAAACACCGCGTCATTAGAATCACGTTGACACTCGTGTGCACGTTCTCACACACCTACACATAAGAGCAGAGAGGGCACACACATCGTACACCACCACACTGTGTGTGATACACAGGCCGATCGCTCACAGCATGTGTGCAGAAGTCAGTCATCACTCAAAACACACACGGTCTCCCCTCGTCTCACTGCTCTGCTCCTTTAGGTCTCTCTAATCTTTTCTCCTCTGGCCGGATCTGTTACTCCAATAGCATGAAGTACAGTAACAATTATTTGTTAAAGATTTTTTTCCAGAATCATTTTTTGTTTTGCTGGTTGAAAGTCTCTTCACATCCTTATAGCAATCACTAAGTAAAGTGGTGTAAATATCATTATGCAAAAATATATCTTCTGTGGAAGCCACAGGACCGTAAAATGTTTGTCCAATCATCGGATTCAGTCCGAATGTAGTGATAGGATGTCCTACTGGCCTGTCAAACTATGCATTTCCTCTTCACACTATTGGAGGAGGCATGGTTTTGGAGAGCGTTCTGAGCAGGGGGTGGGACCTTATGCCTTAAGCTAGGTTGATATTGCTAACTTCTCTGAATCTACCTACCCTACCCCTAAGAAGCACAGTCACTTCTAAGTCTGCAATCAAAAGTCAGAGACATAGACATTTCTCATCAAATTCTTCCAACACCAAAGGATCTGACCTATGCTACTGGATTAAATGCTTATTACTTTGCTCTAATGGTAAATCAGCAATTGTTTCATTTGTGTCTATTTTTATTTGAGGAGAAACATCGGAGAACAAAGTTTATATGAAACAGACTTCAGGTCATGAAAGCTCTACTGTCTCGACTCCTATTGGTTATCGCTGCATCATGTCACTGCTCATTTGCATAAAGTTAAACTTTGCTTCATCATCATTCACTGGTGCTGCCTCTAATTACCACGAATAATTATTAACATCCAGATTAGAATACCTGGGTAACTGACTACATTTACATATACAACAGAGCACACTGTATCCCACAATGCAATGCACTTAACTTAATGTTTAACACTTAATATTTAATGCTACCAACATTAATCACATTCAACTACTCCAAAAGTTGAAAAAAATACAAAACTGAGTTATAATGCAATATAGTTATATAAGACAATATGACCATTTTAACTGTCTTTATACCTTACCCCGATTTGGTAAACTTATAATATTGATGTATAATTTGAGCGGCCGGGTCGAAATGTCAGTTTGGCTTCAACATACGTTTAAGTACATAAAGTAACCTGCAATTTTATGTTTTAAACAGGGATGGCAACAGAGAGGGAAAAGTTACAGATTGCAGCTTTAAAAATGTAACATAACAGGGTCAAGTGACAACAATGTACTAACCAATAAAACAACAAAAAAGTAGTAAATAATGTATGTAAATAATGAAGGCATGGTAGCTTTAACAACATAAATTTAATATTACCTTAAAAAAACCAAGCCCACACCCTGACACATTCACATAGTTTGATTCATATATCAGCAAGAGAGAAAGAGTGAGTGACAGAAAGAGTATGAGAGTGAAAGAGTGTGAGAGTATAAGAGAGAGTGACAGACAGAGAGAGTGACAGAGAAAGGGACAGAGAGAGAGACAGAAAGAGTATGATAGTGAAAGAATGTGAGAGTATAAGAGAGAGAGAGTGATAGAGAGAGTGACAGAGAGAGAGAGACAGAAAGAGTATGATAGTGAAAGAATGTGAGAGTATAAGAGAGAGAGAGTGATAGAGAGAGTGAAAGATTGAGAGAAGAGAAATACAGAAAGAGAATGATAGTGAAAGAGTTGAGAGTGTGAGAGAGTAAGAGAGATGAGACAGAGAGAGAGAGAGGGTGGGAGAAGAGTTAGTAAGAGTGAAATAGTGTGTGAGAGTAGAGAGAGTGGAAAGAGAGAGTGAAAGAGAAAAAAAAAAAAAGAATTAGAGAGAGTGACAGAGAAAGAGACAGAAAGAGTATGATAGTGAAAGATTGTGAGAGTATAAGAGAGAGAGACAGACAAAGAGAGTGACAGAGAGAGAGACTGACAGAAAGAGTATGATAGTGAAAGAGTGTGAGAGTGTTAGAGAGAGTGTGAGAGAGTAAGAGAGAGTGACACAGAGAGAGAAAGAGGGTCGGAAAGAGTTAGTAAGAGTGAAATAGTGTGTGAGAGTGAAAGAGCAAGAGAGAAATACAGAGAATTTGAGAGAGTGAAAACGAGAGTGAGTGTGGGCGAGAGAGTTAGTGAGAGTAACAAAGTAACAGTATATTGAGACAGTGAGAGTGAAAGAGCGAGAGAGAGCGAGAGAGAGTGATAGAAGTGATAGTCATTGATATAAGACAGGAGACAGACAGAACATGAAGGTGACAGGAGGATAGTGTGAGTGAGTGTGTGTGAGCACAGTAAGATTACACTGAAAAAGGCCTGTAATGAAAGTGTTGTATAATAAAAGAGAGAGATTTTTAAAATTTTTGGGATTTTGAAAAAAAAAAAAAAAAATTTTTTAAAGATAAAAAGAGAGAGAGAAAAAAAAGGAGAGAGAGTGATAGGTCATTTGATGCAACACAGGACACTGCGGGACACTGAAGGTCACAGGAGGACAGTGTGTGTGTGTGTGCACTGTATGTTACTGACATGCCTGTAATGACAGTGTTGTATAATACCAGTTCACGTGACACAGGTAAACTAGAAGGACATGTGAATGATACTCATAATAACAGGAGTGTTATGTGTAAACGAGTGTATCGGTTCACTGAGTGTTTCTCAGACAGCGTTTCAATAACCAATGCTGTTCAGACACATTCTGTATAGACCAATGATGAAAGTCTTACATTAATGTGCCAATATTTTTAAATATATTGGATATGTGCATGTCATACACTTTGTGTGCTGTTGCATGCATTTGTGCAGGTGTTGCGTGTAGCCTGTGGACTGTGCTCGCAGCGCGGCGCGTCGGTCTGTTTTGTATTCTCTCTAGAACACTGCAGTGTTGCCGTGCACGTTTGTCCTTGCGACACAGCGCCCACCCCCTTCACTGCCTGCCTCTAACTCTCTCATCTCATTCACTCACCTCCTTACTTTCTCTCTCTCTCTTGTTCTCTCTATCTTTGTCCTTAATCTAACTGAGAGCTTTTGTTACAAAAAGCGCTTTGTAAGAGAAACGACAAAGTCACCAGGCACACATGCATGCAGACATGCAAAATAACAGGGGAACTCTTGTAATCTCACAGGAAAATACAATGAAAGCACCCTTTACATATACCCGTGAGTATATACATGTGTGTGCGTGCACTAAGAGGAAAGTCAAAGTGATGAATTTAGCATTGGCTACCCTGGGATCTACAGCATCTAGCCTGAACGAGCAGATGGCGTCACACACACACACACGCACACAATTTTGTCCTTTCCTAAGAAGACTTGCTAGTGATCTGCAGTCCCAACAGAAACATACACTGCCCAATTTAAGAGGTCCATTCTAATGGACATCTCAACTTTTATTTTAAAAATAGAAATTGTTTTCTCTTATGGTTTGGGATACTCTCATGTCCCAAACCACAGGTAAATGTGTGTGTAGCCAGCTAACAATTTTAGGTTGTAAGAACATTTTCCCTAACCTATTAAGTAACAAGAACAATCTCCATTTTTTGACGTTGGGAACATTTAAAATATTAGTGTTATTTCTATAGTTATAAGAGCAATATTTAAACTTTTGTTGGGATGTTTAAGAATAACATTTTTCATCCATTTGATATATAATGTTAAAAAAACATTCTACTAGCGTTAGAGCAAGAAGATCTTGAGAACGTTAGCCAACGTTCCCTGTTAGCTGGCTAGTTTCTGGTTTTGACATATTAAAATGACTCTGAGGTCAGTTATACACACTGAGTGTCCACCTGTTCAAAGTTTTGCCAACTGCATCAGTGTGTGTGTGTGTTGTTACCCTTCTCCTGCCCCTGGACACAGACACTTTGGGACAGTTCTCCTGAGTCAGCAAAATATATATAAGCATAAATAGGCCAAAGGGGACAGAAAATGATCAGCTAGGAATTTAAATGACTGAATGAGTAATTATCAAACAGCCTCCAAAAAATAAAGAACTACTGGGACACTAATAAAAATTTTTTTTTGCTTAATGTTTTGAATGTTCCTAGGACGTTTAAAAAAATGTTTATAACATTTTTGTTACTTAATAGAAACATTAGGGGAAACGTTCTAATAACCTAAAATTGTTAGCTGGGGTCCTGTTTAGACATCCCCACGGCAGTAATGATGGGACACTGTGATCCTGGATGATAGCGATGCAGCACCTGTATGTGTGTGTTGATCCAGACAACAGGCTGTGATACTGCAGCTCTGATCAGACTCAGCAGGATATGATCTCATCGCCACAGGAAGTTCCAATTATCACTGAGATGAAATTACCCAGCAGGTCCAAGCTCGGCTTCCCAGAGGAGCAGACATGAAACTAAAGAGATCGACTCATCACAACACGCACACACACCTGTGTCAGGGAAAACTGAAATGCCTCGTGTGACTCTTTTAAAGCCCTAGCGCCAGCCACTCACACTTGCAGGGGAGACGGCCTAGCACATGTGAGAGTGCATGTAATGTATATCGTGTTGGCCGAGAATGGTGCCCCATACTCATCTGTCCCCTGCATTTAACCCATCCAGTTAGTGCACACACACACTGGAGTAGTGAGTTGTGAACACACACTCTGCACACCATGAACACCATGAACACACACCCGAGCCTTGCCAAAGAGCTTTCTTAGTTTCTTAGTTGTTTTCTGTCGGCATTGGAATTGAACCAACAACCTTTGAGTTACAAGTCCGACTCGCTAACCAGTAGCCCACAATTGCCCCCAAATGTGTTATACATTACTGTGCAAAGTCTTAGGCCACCACCTGCATTGTTGTTTCAGCAAAGTTTCGATCATCC
The DNA here is from genome assembly GCA_036877525.1 of Chromobotia macracanthus. NCBI lineage: Eukaryota > Metazoa > Chordata > Actinopteri > Cypriniformes > Botiidae > Chromobotia > Chromobotia macracanthus. The sequence goes on along the minus strand of JAZGTH010000085.1, from coordinate 4,232,557 downwards.
ATATTTATTTTTCCTCTCCTTTTCTATTTATTAAGACACAAACAGAAAATATGCACACTGTAAAAAAAACTTCCCTGCCTTAAATGTTTAAGTTCAATCAACTTGGCTATACAAATAATTTCAACTTAATATTTTAAATCCTGACTGGTATAACATATATAGATCAAGCAATTTTCCAGTTATTTGTTATTATATTATCCTTTGTTATTATATTATAACTCCACACCAGTCAAGATTACAAAAAGTACGTTGAAATGACTTGTGCAACCAAACTGATTAAAGTTAAAAATTTAAGGCAGCAAAGTATTTTTTGTGTACACAAGTGTTTTGTGTACACAAGTGTTGTTTTTAAAATTAAAACAACACAATCTTCAGAACAAAATGGCTTTTTCAGGCAGAAGTCAGAATTTAGTGTGACTTTTGGCAGTAAGCACATCTTAAACTCTTTCCAGGAGACTGTCCTGAAGTCATTAGATTAGAATTAGAAATTAGGGTTTATTCCATTAGATGAGCTGCAGTTCCTGCTATTGTGAGTGAAGGTCACGTTAAATCCTGTCACTTTAAAAGCAGATATTTTTTTAAAGAGCATATACCTTTCCTGTATTTTCTGGTTGAATAATTCTGAGACTGAGAAATAATTATACATCATTACACCATTGCTTAACCACCACTGCTGAAATCCACAGTAATAGTGGTCCAGGACTTTTCCACTGTACTGTATATTCAGTAATAAAGCTGATAAGGGCTCTCCAATGCCCAATGGGCATTTTCAGTTTCCACCAGAGCAGTTGTGACAGGAAGTTGAGAGGGACAATTCAAACACTGCTGGCAGAGTTACAACCAATCAATAAAATGCAGAGAGAAGTTTATTTTCATTCACAATATACAATAACTCGCCTTGTGTTTTAAGAATGAGGAGGTGGTGGTGACATCCTAGAGGAAAAGGCTATTGCTCACAGGTTTTGCTCACATTTAAGCACCAACTTTGTCTCAGATGTTCCCCTTAAAATTGCTTAGGAGAAATACATGAGAAACAAATAAGACAATCGTTAAAACACATTTGCTGTAAAATGTATGTAGATTGTAGCTAAAATAATCTGGATTTTGAATCAATTTGATTGATTTGAGAATCATATGAGTTCATATTGAGATCTTCAATAATATTCAAATCTGATTGCAGACTTGACAAATCTGAGCTCAGTTTGAGACTCAGTTGAGATCTCTTCTGAAACTTTAATAGAGACATTTGTAAAATATTTGGGTCTTATGAGGAGAAATATTTGAGACACAGGAGACTTAAGCAAACGTTTCCTATTGCCCTCCATTTAATCTCATTGCTGTTTAGGAGAAATAATTGAGATATTAAAGAGATCTCATCTGTGATTTTTCTTCATTATGGGAGGTAGTACGTTTTGCTGGGCACCTTGCTCCTCAGAAGTCAATGAAGATGAGGGCTTTCTTCAAAGCAGGAGATTATGAACCTCCACATCAGCCTCTCCAAAGAACCCTGATGCCACTAGCAAACACTAAAGGACATCAGAAGGAAAGAGGTGGGACAGCTGTTGGAACGGCCACGGAAGATGACAGTCAACTTGTCTTTGTCAATTAAGAAACCAGCAGCTTGAAAGCCAAGCTCCTGGGAAAAGCCAAGTCCACTGGCATCACATAAGAGCAGCTCGTCTCCTCGTTCTCTTCAGCCATGTCAAGACGGGCAATCAAATATTCATGGAGCAGGGCGCCAGCGTCTCTGAGCTCCCAGTGGAGCTGCAGGTGAAGAATCTCCAGACAGATTGGCAGAGAGGTTCAACCAGTCTCTAAAGAGACATCAACTGTTTTAAAATGGGATCCATGAAGTACTTCATTCTTGAATCAAAGACAAACCACATCCATCTAGCAGCTGTTTCAAAGGCTCTCCAAACCACAAACTTGTTGCTGTGCTCTTGTTACTCATTCCTACAAAAACAGTCACAAATGTCATTTAAAGCATTACAATCACTGCCTCTCTCTACTGTCATCACGTTTAGGGAACAAATGTACATAACCAGGGGACAATGCTCATTTATTCATTCAATAAAATCAACAATTTAGCCTATATGTATTTTTAAATTGGTTCACTGATTCACTCTTTAAAAGGTTCTTAAAAGGTTCTTCACAGTGAAGCCATAGAAGAAGCATTTTTTGTTTCCCCAAATAACTATTAGTCAGAGGTTCTTAAAAGAACAATTTCTTTCTAACCTTTTTTGTAGTCTAAAGAACTTTTCTCCACTACAAAGAACCTTTTGTGAAACAGAATTGTTCAACGGATATTAAAGGTTAACTTTATGGAACAATCTTTCGAAAATGGTTCTTCTGTGGTATCATGAAGCACTTTTGTAAAGCGTGTAATTTGGTTTTGGATAAATTTTCTGAGGAATTGAGCTTAGTGACATTGCTGAGATCTTGTTTGGAAATACAGCGGAAACATCTGTAACATTTTTGAGTATTTTGCCTTGCTCTCCATTTACTCTCAGTTATGTCTAGGAGAAACAACTGAGATATTAGAGAGATATCATCTGTGATTTTTCTTTCATATGAGTACATAACTGTACTTTTACATGTGTACCTGTTGTACCTATTATACTCTATATAAATACAAATGTGAGTGTGAGAGTTTGTTCATTTAAAAGAATGTGTTGAAAACTATAAAATATGGTAAACAAAGTTTTGTTTAAAATTTTAAAAAAGCAGAAAGTTTTAGGGTTATATTGTAAAAAAAGTCCATGGAATGTCCCCATTTTGACAGATAAGCAAACGTGTGTGTGTTTAGAGGTGTATGTTGCACTTTTATTTTGTTTAAAAAGCACGGCTCTAATGTCACTGCATTCTCTAAGCAAAACACAATCTCTCTGACAAAACTGCCAGTGTCACAAAGAGCTGCCCGGAGCAGTTTGTTTAAAATGATTGCTGTGTTTAGGATTCAGGCACCCTGTCGTCAGGATCACGCTGGCGGGAGGAGATGTTCCGACCCTGAGGGTCAGAGTGTCTCAGAACTGGACTCCATGCCAACGGTACTGACCATTCAGCATTTATAAACAAGACTGGCCTGTACATCAGTTCAGATTAAAAGATAATCACTACAACACTGTTATCAGACATGACCTTCATATGTCAAGATGCTTACAAGATCAGACATGATGTAACTGCAGATATTATGTGATTGTGTAGGACTATGAAAGAGAAAAAGACAATATGATAGTTACTGGACTAATATCCTCTCAAAGTCCTTTAGTCCCAAAGTTTTTAAAAACATTCTTGCAGTAACATTAGAAAAACATTTTTAAACGCTATATATGATACACGATCTCAAAAGCTTTTTTCTTAAGTTGTTAGTGGAATGTTTTGAAAACATTACAGAATTACAAAAACATATGAATTACGTTTTATAACGTTAATACAATGTCTAAAAAACATTTTGAGTGTTTCTAGAACATTCCAGCCGAACATGTTAATATAATATTTTTGGAAGTGTTAGGAAAACGTTCTTACAACCTATAATTGTTAGTTGGGTACACCCTAACAAGAATCCATCTTTTTACAGTCTCAATAAACACAAGTTACTAAACCTCCTAATGTCTTATTTTCCCAAGTATACTGAACAACAACTGAAAGCTGAACAGGGTCATAGGGTCATTCAGGGCTTCTTATGATGTCATAATCAGGAAAGCATCTGATTGGTGCTTGTAAGACAACCCTTGAGTGCTGTGCTATTTATTTATTAAAACAATCTGACTTATAATTGGGTAAAACAGGTAAAACACATGCATAATATTCCTACGAAGCTAGGCAATGCACTAAAACACAATATTTGCACCACTTTAGCAACCACTTTAGCTACGCTATAGCTAGATATATTTGGTAACAGCATCCATCATAATTCCATCATAAGGTTCTGCTGATGTCACTATAGGGTTTTAAAACTGTTCTTAAAGCCACAGTCGATAACATTTGCCTCTCTACCGCCATCTCTGTTCGAAACATATAACAGTATAGTTACTGAAAATATCATCTCTTACTTTTCTACTTTTTCTACTTACTGTGGTAGAGTATAGACTTTAAGTGGGCCAAAAACCACTGTATCAGACTCAATACGATTCTGCTAATCTCTGTTCCTCACCTTCAAATGGCAGGTAAGACCACAGATAGCAGGTGACATACCTGACCCACTTTCACGTCTGCTATCTGATACCTGTGTTCATGTTGCAGCTGTAATCAATGATGCCACTCTGTACAGTAGAAAAGACCTTCTCTGTCCCTCCCTGAAAGTACAGTAGAAATAACTACATCTAAATCATAAGATAAGCAACATCACAGATCCTTTAATTCTTTATGTTAGGATACAGTCTATTCTGTTTTATTTCTCAATTCTTTGAAAAATAAGAAGAACAACTCATTTTTATATGCAGAAAAATACAAATTCTCGATTTATATTTCTGGAAAAATTACTATCATGCCTCTTCCAAGAATAAGGCGTAAATAATTGTGTCAGAGAAGTGGTCTGGCAGGTTAGCGCACACGTTGCAGGTGACACGGGTTCGAATTCATCTCCCTCTGCATTTTCCACTTATGTTTCACATCTGCAACGTGCCTCGATCAAAATCTATCAAAAGAGAGTATCAGATATCAATATATGCTATGACACACAGAAAAGGGAGTACAATAAGTCCTAACCTTTAATGTCAATATTTTTGAGACATATTGATCTCCATGTGACTGTTTACAATGCAAATATCAGAGGATTTGTTCTCAGTAACCTTCAGAAGAGTCACATGCTACTGGACAGTATTGCAATGCAGTCAGCTGTACAATGCATTATGTGTGTGTGTGTGTGTGTGCTGATCGCATTTCTTCTCACAGACAAAGGCAGGCTGATCAATAAATGATCGATCAATATCAGAAAGTGGAGGGAGGTGGGTGGCCGATGCCTTCAGTCATAATTAAAGCTGTTAAAATGAGCCCATAAACCATCCCTCTGTTTTCCCCCTCTCTCCCGTCCTCTGTCTTTTCTTTCACCTTCTATCCCTCCATCACGTTTTTGGTTCCCATTTTGCGTCTTACATTCGCAGTATATTTCACTGTCTCGCTCATCTCCTGCTCCACTGCACAGCTCTGACTGCGTAGAGCGCAGGAATGCGGCAGTGTGTGTGTGTGTGTGTGTGTGTGTGTGTGTGTGTGTAGCACGCTCACGTGGGTTGGTCAGACACAGGACTGCTGCTGGTATGAAAAACATGTAGATTATCGCTCAGCTCATAAATGTTTCACACTTCAACCGCGCCATGAAACTACAGCAGTCGGCATTAAATCACATTGGTAACATCCTTCCAGTCACCTCTCAGGCGTCCTCTAATCAGCCGTCTCACTACTGCACTCTTACTACATCCCAGCTAACAATTTGAGGTTGCAAAAACATTTGCCTAATGTTTCCATTTAGTAAACAAAACGTTAAAAATGTTCAAAATGTCAATATAATATATATGTATATATAATATAATATATATACATATATAATATTTAAAGTTAAAACACTGTTCTACTGCAATGTTACTGCAAGAACTTTTTGGAGAATTTTGAGAACTTTCAGAAAATGTTAGCCAACATTAGCGCAACTGGTAACGCATTGTGTTAGCAATGCAAAAATTGTGGGTTCGATTCCAATGTAATGTATAGCTTAAATGTATTGTAAGGTGCTCTGCCAAATGCATAAATTATAATATTAATAAAACATTCTGAGAACGTTCCTTGTTAGCTACGAACATCCTCTCTTTGTCTTGTCCTAGTAGATCTGAGATCATTAGGCTGGACCTTGAATCAGGCTGATTTACTGGCCAGTATTTGGTCATTTTGGCTCATTACCAGAAGTGATTATTGTGTTCCCATGTTCTTGTCAATACATATTTTTTAAGTAAATACATTTTTTTCAATTTGTGTTTTTTTATTTTATCAGGTAATTTGTTCTTTATCAATTCAATTCAGCTTACTACACTGAAAACTAAAACTATTCCATTTTTAACTGAAATCGAATAAAATATAGACAAATATTATTTTAAAAACTACATGAAAATTAGAAAAGTTACGCAATAAACCGAAATAAGTTTGAGGCACTAAAATTATTAACTGAAAATAAATGAAAACTAAATTAGAACTGAAACTGAAATAAAAAATAATTCATACATAGAAATATATAAAATAAATAAATAAATAAATAAAATAAATTTAAAAAACAAAGCTAAAAATGTAACTTAAATTAAACATGAAAACTAAAAATATAAACATTTTAAAATGCAATAGAAATTCAAAATATTAACTACAATTAAACTAAAAACAAAATGATAACAAGTCTGCATATATTGTCATTACACGAGAACACTTTCTGCTCATTAGCACCAGACATTATAAAGCCCATACTGGTTAACCACTAGTTAATTGTGTGTGTAGTACATGTGATTATAAGCATCTGAATGCTTTCATGCACAATGCAGATGTGTTAGATGTACAGTAACTGAGAAAGCAAGGTGATGAACTGTGACAAATATTGACCTGCAAGTGACATTTGGACAAAGGAGATGCATTTCCCAGTGCCCAGTGTTAAGCAGCCAACCCTAAACCCATTTGTAAATGCACACATACACCAAACAGCGATTGTGCATTTATGTACATACCTATAAACCTCCGACTGAACAATTTCCATTATGACATCATAATATACGACCTATCGGACAGGGTGACATAAAGCAGGTGTATGCTGTTGAATTAAAAAGTCAAGCTTTTCTGTTTAATATACATGACATTAAAGAGACACTGAAGTGTTATGATCATCGCGAATATGCTGACGAATCTGTCTGCGGCCCATAATTGGGCCAATGTCGACGAATGGACATAGATTTTTCAGTATGAAAACATTTCCTGTAATGCAAACCACAAGTCACTTCCTCTATCAATCACTAAACCTGATTCAAACACACACATGAACATATCACCTGACACGCAACCAAACAGAGATTTGGGTTTAAGTGTTTGATCGTGTCTCCATGCTAAGCTATGAATCACAGTCTATCAGGCTTTTGCAAATTTCAGCCAAATGTTATTAAATCTATCAGTTTTAATGCAGCAGTCAGTAAAACACTCTGCATCAGCAGTTATTACCCCGTCAGAAAAAACACGAGTGGCTGTTATTAGCTCTGAAAACAACATGCATTCAAATGAAAATGACCACGTACACAATTACCGTGCAAATGATTGTGTTTGCTCCGTGGAGCATCGGAAACATTAAATACAGTAACTCTTACAGTATGTGGCTGCTACTGTAACACTTTAAAACATTTGAATCAAAGACTAGCTTCTTAATCCTGTGCATGATATTATGCAATTACATACATAACCATGGAGGGAACATGAAATTTATATGTATGTGCTGATTCTGTAGACATGCATTGGTACAGCTCTCCATGCGTCTGATCTCTTGTTGATGAGGTCATAACTGCACCGCTTAAGACCTGTTTGTGAATTAGATCAACTCCTACAATCAAGTTTAGCCACCCACTGCAACAGCCCGGTCATGAAGGTTGAACCACAGACACGTTTTTTCAATATTTTTTTTGACCCTAAAGTGTCTTACAAATCCAGTCGACGGATTTATTCCCCCTAGAACAAACTGAGGTCAAGTATCTCGCTCAGATCACAAGGACAGTTCACAGATCAGCACTTTTGGGGTTTAAACCCATAGCCTTTAAATTATCAGTGAACCACCAAGCTTCACCACTCAAGGAAGCTACACACAAAAGTTCATCTACTAATGAATCATTTGTCTCAGACTTTTATCTGAGTAACTTACAGAAGACTTGGAGGACTTCGCTCAAGGGCACAAAGAATCATGGATCAGCAACTTATGGCCATTACATTTTTCGACTAACAGGCTAAACCACTCTCAGGTAAACTACATAAGCAAGTTGCGCTTACAAATGTGCATGTTAAGGAGCTTTCCATTGGTAAGAGGGTTCTGAGGACTCACACGTGTGTATTTGGCTATTAAAAACATGTAGGTTTACCAAGTCTTATCGCTTTGAAAATCATTTATCCAAAGTGACTTAAAAGAGAGTCCACTTATTACATCTTCCGCCTGTCTGTGGTCAGTCTAATCTGACTTTAAGTGTCTTACACAGGGGCACAATGATAATGGTGTTTAAAATCACTATATTTTTATTACCTAATATTAAACAGTAAGATACATCACCCCGGGTCCCTACATTACAAGCGCACTACAAAGTTGGGTGAACAGACACAGTGCATACTACGAAGCTGTTAGATAAGGGCATGCATATTGTATGCAAGAGGGATTTTCAGGAAGCATAACATTTACTAATGAAGTACATTTCACAGATGGTCCACTGTGGGGTTTGAACCCAAAACCCACCAGGCTGACCCATCTCAGGCTCAACTACAAACGCACATATCGGGGAGCTGTCCACCGGTACCGGGTGCTGAATACTCACCCGCGCGTATTTGGATGAATATGGATCCTCAAAGAGCGCCCAGATTCGGGGTCGCCAAACGCGCCACCAGCCCACTTTCCTCCCGTCCTCATGCAGACAGAGCCGTTTCAGATCCCCGTCCCCCGCCAGCGCCGGGTCGTCCTCCGGTACCTCCGGCTCGGGGTTCTCGAAACTGTCCAGCGCCTCCTCCGCGTCCCGGTGCTGCCGGTAGTTCATCCAGCAGCACGCCTCCACGTCCGTCTCGTCGATGCCCCAGAAGGCGAGCTCCTCCTCGAACAGCGGCCCGCACACGTCGTTGGGACAGTGCAGCTTGCCCGTCCGGTAGTAGTTGAGGATGAACGAGAAGACGGACGGGTGTCGGTCGAAGAAGAACTCGTCGGACTTCGGGTCGTAGTCGAAGTTGCTGAACGCGTCCGGTTCAGTGAGCCACGACAGGCGGGTACCGGGCAGCGTCTTCAGGGTGCTCCGGTACGTTTCGTGCCGCACGCCGCCGCAGTTGATGACGATTTTCTCGCTTTCCGACGGGCAAGTCATGTCGGCGCTGTAACATGCTTTGTTGGACGACTTGTTTCCACCCTTGCGCCCTTTGAATGAGGAGACACACACCGAACTGAGCATAAGGGAGGGAGAGGAGGAGAAAAACGAAGAGGGGAGGAGAGAGGAGCAGCCTGCGGAGGGGGGCATGGAGGAGGGAGGGGAGAGAAAGGGGAGATATTTAGTAAAGGTAAAGATGGTACATTTCACAGTCAACAGCTCCAGCTTAACCGTGATGGAGCGCCTTTAACCATGTCAAAAATACTGCAGTGACATGAAGTTCACACGTCACACCACGACCTTGTGTGTTCAGATTGTTGCGTATGTGTATTTGACACACAACTGTCGGTAAGCCAAAAAGAAATTCAATGAAAGTACAGGAGACAACACAGTTGTGTCAGTAGATAAGCGACACGGCTGTAGGAACAGTTGTACCTCTTTGTACAACTTATCAGATGTACGGTTTTGAACCTCAGAATACCGGCAAATATGGGAATGTCTAATAGTGAAGGTGACCAAAGGCAAATGTTTAAAAAATTAGGGGAAAAAAAGACATATATTGACTACAAATGAGAACTGTGGGGTTCTTTATAAACAGTTCACCAGCAACAACATTAATGAGGTTGTTTTAACATTCGTGAAGTCATTAATGCATGAAAATGATGGCACGTTTGCTAGAAATATTTGTGGTGCACGTTACAGAATCAGTAGCTGTACCAGCATGTTGACTACAGATACTATCCGTCAGTCATCGGCCTGATTTGTGAGGGACACGCTTATGGCAGTCAAACGTCCTTAAGCTAATAACTCACAGAGCAATGCCACTGAGTGCATGGGAGATGCAATTGAGGGCGAGAGACTCTTGCGACTGATTAAGATTCTATCTGTCTCTCTATCTCTTTAAATGAAGCAGCTAATAAGTCAAGAGCTTCACTGCAGCTTCAGTGCATGGGGAAAGAGAGAAGAGAGAGAGAGAGAGAGAGAGAGAGAGAGAGAGAGAGAGAGAGAGAGAGAGGCTTATTACGCATACACAGCAGTACAGCATTGTAGCCCGAGCGTCACCGGGTGGGAGGGGGTGGGATCAAGAGAGCATGCAGGAGAGAGAGAGAGTGCAGTTTTGCTGCAGTAAAATCTTGACTTTCTGCATTTCCCTTTTTAGTTCTCTTTATTTCTTCTGATGTTATTCTGTCCATCACTGCAGTGATGTAGCTTATTTGAAATGACTCTGATTTCTCTTGCTTTTCAAGTAAAAAGTCACTTTGATTTCTTTTGCTCCTGTTTGTTTCCTATCCCATCTCTGTGCCCCCCTCACCCTCCCCCATCCCTCGCTCTCCAATTCCGCATTAAGGACTCACAATTCACTGAGAAGTGCTCTGGACTCCAGCATCACTTTCTTTACTCTGTTCTGATACAGCACATGTGCTTCTCTCACTCTTCTTTCATCGGCTCACCCTTCCAGTTCACTCACACTCACTTTTGTTTGCTTTTATCATTGTTTTTGTCTCCTTCCATCTTTTCTTCTTCAGTTAGAGCACTTTCAGTTTTTGTCTTTTGCATGTAGAAACTCATCTTCCAAGTTCTCTCCATCTCTCTTCTGTCACTTTACTGTTTTTCTATTCCTCACTCTGGTAAAAGTTAGTTAAGTTAGTTACTCTCTGAACTGCAAGAAAAAAAGGAAAGAAGAGAAAACTCTCTTAGGTAAGACTTTATTTACTTCCTTTAATGGTTGTCTGGATATTTCTGTATGAGGATGTTAAAACAAAGCAACTAATCTCAAATTAGTTTGCATGAGTCTTATAGTTACAGTAGTAAATGCGCTACATAGGTCACAGTAACTTGTTTAAAACTATAACTAGTAGAAAACTGACTGTGGTATAGTAGTGTTCCTTTTACTTGTTAATTGTTGAAATATTTATGTGTTGCCTGGACACTTATTGTGGCGTACTGTATACTTTATAATGTAATGGTTTGTTGTTTTGTAGAGCTTTAAGAATAATACAGCTACAGTACTATATATTTAAACACATTATTCTAATAAAACATGTTATTTAAGCAGCATGCAAATTTACAGCTGGTCTGGTGAATAAGTCGACTCAATACAATTTTATAATTCTTGGTGGCACCCAGCAGAGAGATTAGGACAGGAAATAGCTAAAAAATTAAATAAGTAAATATACAGAAGGAAAAGTGAGAAAAGCTGTCATAGAAGCTGTAGCAAACAAATCAAAGAAACAAAAATAGACAAAGCATATAAAACAAAGGCAGAACCACAGAAGTTTGAAGTGCTGATTTCAGCACCCTGGACAGCAGCACTGCAGAGTTTAGGAGAAGGGCTCGCCAAACTTACCAAACTAATGGAATGAGTTAAAGGGAGAGAAAATGTGGTCATATATCAGTTAACACAGATCATATATGACATTATTCACTGCTAGTGTAAAAATATTCTTGTTACTTTGTTACAGAAGCATCCAGCTATGGCTTGATAGTTTTAAAGAACATTAGAGAATAACAGTGCTGAGAATATAAATTTACTGAAGCTAATGAAGAAAAAAATAAACAATGTGCAAAGGTTATTAACAAAAAGCAAGTGCCCTAAAAGTGAAGAGCGGGAAGTGAAAGGGTTAATATCTCTTGACTGCACCGTATGTGTGTGTTTGTAAAGCACTAGAGCTGTGCTCAGCAGAAGCAACGTTATTTCAGTTATTTATTTATTTTTATTTTTGGGGCAAGAAAAATAAAAGGGAAGAATTGGGAAGAGAAACAGAGAGACAAGATAAAAATAAATAATGCAGAGATCATGAGAGTACAGTGAGAAATCCTGAGACACAGGGAGAAATAAACAAGATACAATTACCAGCACATGCACAGTGTGTGTGTTTGTGAATGCGGCACACAAAACCTGAGCAAAATAGGAGAAACATACCAAGAAACAAAAAACGCTGCTAGAAGCGAACAGGAAATGGAAGTTAAAGGAGAGAGAGGGAGAGAAACGGGTGAGCGAGGAGGACTGCAGTGACGCTAATATACATTAGCAGTAACACTGCAGTAAGAGGGGGAGGGAGTACAGAAGAGATCAGGAGAGACCAACACCGGCAGAGACAGAGGGAGGGAGGGAGAGAGAGAGAGGAAAAGGGGGGCAGAGTGAGTGAGAGAGGGAAAGAGAGAGTGAGAGAGGAAAAGAGAGGGGGGGACAGAAAGAGGGGAAGAGAGAGTGAGAGAGGGAAAGTGGGCCTCTGGTGGCTTTTTATAAAGAGAGAAAGAGAGGGACACAGAGAGAGGGAGAGACAAAAAGACAAAGAAAGGGAGAAATAGAGAGGATGAGCGCGAGAGAGAGAGAGAGAGAGAGAGAGAGAGAGAGAGAGAGAGAGAGAGCATAATACAGGAGATGTAATTATGATGTGAAACAAAGAGTTAAACAGAGGAGGGTGGGTTAACTGTGAAATAGTAAAAGACACCAGAGGCTGTATTACTGACATCTAGATGCGGTGTGTCATTTTTTGATGGTAAAATACTGTCTCCTTTCCCAGCTGAATATGCAGAGACAGCTATAACAGCTTTGTTTGTTTAAGCATCACAACCAGCCCAAAATTGCAACCAATGGCAATGTTTTGTGGGCGGGACTATTTTCTTGTCTAACCAATAGCAGCGTTAAAGACATTGTTTCTGTCTGGTAAAAAAATCACTCTCATCTAATTCATGAGTTGGAAACCCTGGCAACACCGAGATGATGTTGCTCTTCTGACAAAGTTGTCACAAACTGAGGTGGGAAACATTCTCACATGAGAGTTATGAAGCTGAATTTGATACTAAACCTGATTCTTGGCCTACTCTGTGAATGTGCAAAGGCATTGACAGAAAGTGCCTCAAAGTCTTCTGACTGGCTAAAAAAATCTCACCTTTTAATATTTTATTTTGGGGGATGGAATAAAAAACATGAAGGACAAACCACAGAGGTCATGAGGAAAGCAAGAACATACAGATAGGACACAAGATAATGTGAAGGGAAACAGCTAAAGAGAAAGAACCGAGGCAGCATTGGGTTTTAAAGATGATGCCTGCAGCTGTATGTATGTATGCCACCACTGCGGCTTACAAAAAGACCCTCTTCAGAGAGGTTTACAGTATCTCTGAAGGCAGGCAGAACCTCACATTTCTCGGTCTGGTCCAGTGGAGACCCCTACAGGCCATAAATGGAACTACAACAATGCAGAGTGCTGCAGTCGCCTCCCCTTTGCAGTGACACCATATTCATTGTCCTGTATCAAGCCATGCAATACACCACACGTCCATTTCCATCCTGATTTGATCTTTGCACAAATAATTTCCAACATTCCATCTGGATATTTATCAAAAACGCACTCCGTCCCACATCCACCTTTTCTCTCTCTCTCACCTTCAAAGGAGTCAATGGTGCAAAAGGAAATATAGCATGAATGAGCTAAGAGAGAAAGAGAGAGAGAGAGAGAGAGACAGAGACAGAGAGAGAGAGATAAAAGGACAATCTTTATCCTGCCTGCTAGCGCTCTTATCTCTTGCACGCATGGCTCGTTTACTGATACAAAAATACCCAGCAATGAAACCAAAAGGAAACTTCAAATCCTCTAAATCTCTTAGAAATCTGATGTGAGAGACACATCACTGTGGCTGAATCTGTGATTGTGTCTATCTTTCACATTTTGTTTGAGACTGCAGTGAAGAGACAGCTGCGTTGAGATGTTCTGAGCTACCTGCGTCCACAGGCATTGTGTTAGCAGTGCAAAGGTTGAGGGTTTCGATTATCAGGGAACACACATACTGATCAAGTGTATAACTTGAATCCACTGTAAATTGCTTTGGGTAAACGTGTGTAAATGAGTACATGAAAATGTACTGCTAGGAACTAAAACCAAAATAAATTCTATCAGTACGACACAGCTCTAAATTGTGGGATCTGGGTTAAATTTGTATGCATCTTTACAAAGGCAATCTTCAGTGGGATTCATAAAGACATAAAGACCTTAAACTACACCCTACTTATAATACAAATCTGTGGAGTCTAGGGGAATCTAAGACAGAAACACAGAAACAAGCCGGAACCTCAAGCACATGTTGAAGTATACGAGACTTTTAAGAAGTATACAGACTGCTGCGAAGTTGGAAATGTGAGATTTTTGCTAAACAGAGAACAAGAAACCCACTAATGTCTGAGTGACTCATTGAGAGATTTTCAAATTTCATGTCCTGAACAGCGGCAGAGGGATGTCGTATAAAAATATAAATATAATTTAACACAAATATAACCCTGCATGAGCAGAGAGTGTAAATGTAAGAGATAACAGGAAACATGAATTGAGTGTGAGGTCAAAGTTGCTAAATGAGTAATACGTATCATCTTACAGTGAGTGAAAGCCCTTTGTCACGTCTGCTCTGGAGAGCCCAGCTCTTTCTCAAGCTTAACTGCAATTATGAGAGAGAGAGGGAGAGAGAGAATATTAACACCACAGGGTTGGGACACAATGACATCACAATGAGACCACACATCCCACATATCTACTCTAACAATCCATGTAACAGAGCAACTATATTAATTAGCAATACTAATACTGTAGCTTGGGTTAACTTTGGTTATAGTCTTAAGAGTAGTTAAACCAGGCAAAAATGTTATATGGATCAAGGAACTTTAGGACTAACACAGGAAAATCATTCAACAAATGTTATGCTTGGATTAAAAACCTTCATAAATTTTTACTAGCCAGAGATCTTAATTACTAGAGTAACCAACGACTGAAAACTGAGATCACAGCCCTTGTCACAGACATTTCAGTTAATCTGTACAGAAACCAGTCCACTAAAATCTACATGAAAACCCCCGTACTGACATTTGACCCATCACCTTAAAGTACTGCAAGAACATTAGAAGATCAAAAGAGACTCATGAGACCATATTCAAAATCCATCTGATACACTGAAAGTAGCTCGAAAATAAGGAAAAATGGATGCCTGGAAGACAGAAATATAG